>CAHIKZ030005570.1:242500-357500 GCA_903632075.3 Acanthosepion pharaonis
GACAACCCGACAACAGCACATGAGATTTCATTATAGTGGTGAAGGGCCGAATACAGAGACCTGGTGTACTAAGTGCCACAAGGTCTCTAAACAACCCTCTGCAGGTTTTGAATTCAGAGTTGTCCTTCTCCTAGACCAGTTGCCATCCAAGGCTATAGAACCCAGTCTGTCCTGCTATTTTACCCATAGCTGAGGGAGAGTAAGAGGATCTATATCTTTCCCAAGGTATTAGAATGGGTGAATGTAATGGATTCCACTGAATTCAAACTCGGCTCATGATTCCACAATCCAAGCTGCTATCCATTACCCACCGTGCCTCCTCATATATATATATATATTTATTTAAAAATATGATTCCATTGTTACATAAGAGTTCTCATGTTTCAAAACAAGAGCTGAAAACTTCAATATAATTATTTGAATTAATTGAATTAAAGTACCAAGCTCTTGGTATTTTTAATTCAATATATATATATATATATATATATATATATATATATATATATATATATATATATATATATATATGGGCATGTACAAGTGGTTAGGACATGCACATTCTGACCATGAGACCTAGGTTTAAATATCACCATAGTCGATTTGTCAGAAAGGAGACTTCCTGATGTTATTAGGACTGGTGGGGTTGATCCCAGAGTGCCACACCTTTGGAAAGTGCCTGAAAGCCATACCCGGGGTTGATCCAAACCTTGTGATAGACAGAACCCTTGAAGGCTGTCAATAGCTGTGCTGGCACCAAGTCACAAGTCATTGTGGCTGAGGTCTTGAGTGTGCTGGCCTTGTTCACAATGTTGATCACATTAAATAACATGCTCCTTCCCAGAAACTATGACTAAGGGCTGCTCAGCATAGATACAGTATAAACCACAGAGCAGGCGTCTGCAATAGGGATTGTCTAGCCATCCCAGTAGATGGGTATCCTCAAATACAAGTGGCCAACTATTTTATGTATGTATGTATGTATGTATGTGTGTGTGTGTGCGTGTGTATATATTTGCAAGATATATAGGGTATTCCTAAAGTCTGGACACAGGGGAAATCTCATTAACTATATTTTTTTTACCTTCATAGATTAAACAGGTTTTTGCTGAAAGAGGAAAGAACTGACTTCTTTTTCTGGGGTATACTAAAGGAGAAGGTGTACTGAATGAAAATCACTAATGCAACACACTTAACTGAATACATAATGACTGAACGTGTTAAATTGATGGTAATATGGAGTTATTGCTTTGAGTTTACATGAATCTTGCAAAGCTCATCAACATTTGCATCACAAATGATGGAAATCATGTTGAAGATATTTGTTAATATTTATATATTTTTGCATATGAGTCCAGACTTATATACACAGGTTGTCTCCAAAAATGAACTCATTTTTGATTTTCTTTCCATTCATTAAAGTTCATTTAATATTTAATTTAATCAACTCCTCTTCTTTCTAACTCAATAAACATTAATATTTCTTCATTTTAGCCATTAATTTTATTTGCAAGTCAATAAACATTGCATTTATTGTCATTGAAAGAATGAGTACATTTTTGTGAGACAACCCGTATATTATTTGCCCGAAAAGGTTCATTTTTGCACTGAAATGTATTACAGAGGTTTTTCCATTTTGTCATTCATTTGGCCCTCTCCACACTCTCACACACACACACACAAACTCACATATACATATACATATATATATGTGTGTGTGTGTTTGTGTGTGTGTGTGTGTGTGTGTGTAAATGTATGTTGGGGGTGCTGGAAAGTTATCACCCTGACCAAAATGGGATAAAAAAATTGTGATGGATCAGATTTTGCACACACACACACACACACACATATATTTACTAATAAGCTAACAACTAACAAGCGGAAATTTATTTTCTCCTGATGATGGCCATGCTGGCCGAAACTAGTTGAGCAATCTAATAATAAAACAAAATATATCAATATACAACCCAGTGTGTTTTGATTTTTCAATAATTTTTATTGTTAAAATAACACACACAAACACACACACATATATATATATATATATATGTGTGTGTGTTATATATAAACATATGTACATGTAGGCATATACAGATACATATATACATATTTAATATGCATACATATATAATCAGTTACACACACATGTGTGTGTATATGTCTCCATATTTTCATCTTATATATATATATACATGTTCATATATGTACATATATATATTTATATATAAGTCCTTATATATATCTCTATATATATATCTATCTATATATCTATATATCTATCTATATCTATATATCTATCTATATATATATATCTATATATATATATATATATATATATATCATATATATATATATATATTTATATATATATATATACATATATATATATATACATATATATATATATATATATATATATATATATATATATATATATATATATATATATATGTAACATGCACATACATTTATGCACACAATCTATAGGGTAGTATTTAGAGATATGTGGTGGTAATTTTCCTTGAATTAAAAATTGTTCCCTCCCACTTTTGCATTTCACATTCATTCATTTCCAGTATTCAGCATCAAGGTAACGAGTTGATTAAATGCATGATGATGGACAGAAACAAACCTTGCACAATGGCATTATTTTTTTCCTTTCTTTTCACACAACAAGACAAGGTGGATACCTTGGAAGAGAAAGAATTTTTGTGTTCATGCCTTTTCTAACAGAACTACTCTGGCTTTATCCAGATGTCAAGCAAAGCACATGAAGAATCAGAAGACAGATGTTAGAAATCCCCGCCTCATTCACCAAGAAAGTGTGACTACTATTCGTTCTTTGTTGCGTGCCGGATACACACACATGACAAGTTTAAACCCTTGACACCTACCTTTTTTGGATGGCTTGCCATCATTCCCTATGTTTCGGGTGGTCCTGCACATGGGTGCATCCAAGTCAGTACCTTCCAGGTTTTGTTGCGTGCTCTTTTTTCCTTATGATCTGTAGATCTTGGGGTGAAAAAAAAAGCAGAGAATTGAAAGGGTTTGAATATAAGGGAGTTATTCCTTCGCTAAGCTTTTTCCCATACGTACACACCGTTATCCCCTTGCACTGAGTGAGTCAGTACTACACACTGCATACACATTTCCGCATCCCACACTGTGCCTTTGAGGGAGGAGGCATCTCCTCAGCATCAGGGATAGTCCATTTTCACTGGGAGAGGAAATATCTGGATGTTGAAAACATACATTGTGGCAGGGGATTGAACAGTTGGGAATAAAGAGGGGCACGGTAGAGTGTGACAGACAAGGCAGACACACAGACACATGTGTGGTATCAGAGCAGTTAACAAATATTAAAACAGAAAGGCAGAGAGGAACACACCCACCCATAAAATATATATTTAGTGGGCTTCGCTGGAGAATCCAATAGTAGGTTGGAGTATGTCTTCTACTCTTGTACACCATTCATAGAGTTATACAGGCACAAACATCTGTCTCTCTCTCTCTCTTTCTATTGCTCTTTAAATATAAAAATATATATACATACATACATACATACATATATATATATATATATATATATATATATATTATATATATATGCATATATATATAAATAATTATATATATATATATATTTATTTACAATCTTTCACTTTTCATATATATAAATATATATATATAAATGTATATATATATATAATAAATATTAAAAAGTAATTATCTACAATGTATCATGCAACTAAAATAAAGTGCCAATATATGGCAGTGCAATATATATATATATATATATATATATATATATATATATATTGAAGCATATGTATGTGAGTATATATATATATTATGAAATGGACAAAGTCTGACAATTATTTAAAGAGTTTTATAGTTTATTCTTTTATTGATACTTAAGCATCCACTTAAATACTTGTATCAATAAAAAGAATGTTAAATATAAAAATGTCTTTAAATATATATATATATATATATATATATATATATATATATATATATATATATATTCATTTTCTTGTGTGTGTGTGCATATATATATATATATATAATATATATATATATATATATATATATATATATATATATATATATTCACACACTGTATATTTTCACATAACACACAATCTTGCATATTGTTTGAATCCACAAATTTCCCTTTATGAAAAATGATTTTATCATGTATCTTGTGTATCATTTGAGTTCCTTTTTGGGGAGATCAAATTACAATAGACTAACCTCTTTTCCTCTATCTTTTTATCCTATCTTCTAGTTAACTAAGTTTAAAAAGTAAAAGAGAATGATAAAAGTATTCTTAGTAATGCTATACTCATTGTATAAATGTGTACAGCCATAAACAACTGCTCGAGAAACATCTAAACATCTTATAAACATAAACAATGGAAGAAAAGATGTATATTCTTTATGTTTGTGTTTTATAATACGATACTAATATGTGACTATTGCATACATTATTATTGAATACGGTTAAGTAAAACATCAGTTTTATCAAAATCATTTTCATTTTAAATACAGCTGTATTTTTTAACTACAGTAAATGGATATATAGTTTGGTCAATGGCACAGCCAGGGACAGCTGTACTTATGCTAATTTTATATCTTGAGTATGATGTGACCCTCTTAAAATTAGCTTCAAAATTACGTAGTCAAAAGTCGCATGATATACGAGTATATACACATTTTGTCAGAGAAAGAGTGTGTTCTTTGGTTTCTTCTAGTTTTTAAAATAAAAGACAAAACAATATGAGCAAAATATATATATATATATATATATATATATATATATATAATTATTTTTTATAAAAAATTATAACATAAGTATGTTATAAAATCACTACAAAAATAGCCATTTTTTGTTTCAACACACTCTGTGTCTTATCAAGTGATGATGTTGAAAGAAAATAAATGGTTTTAAAAGTTTCAGATTAATTAACGATCCTACACTGGGGAAACATTGTTACAAAAGCTAGAATAACCAATCAAAATGAAGTATAGAAAGATTCAAAAGCTTGACAACGAAATCATGTTATAATAGCTATTCAGATCTTTAAAAATACGTGTAATATTAAAAATAATTTATACTAACTAATAATTATAAAATTATATGATAAAATTTAATATTAAAATTAAAAACTGGCAATTTTAAAATCCAAATTTAATCACTATTAAGTTTAAAACTACAAAATTATTGAGTAAAGAAAAATATATATGTTTATTCAATTCATTTCTTCATTGAAATTACGTTCACGCTTGAGCATTTTTTAAGAATAGTAATTGTTGGTTATTGAATTCATTCCGTATATACCAATTATATATTTGATATATATATATATATATATATATATATATATATATATATATATGTGTCATTCATGAGACAGTACTGTTTTTTGTATCACAGCTCCTCAGTGCGACTAGACATCCAAATGCCCTCAAGCCAGGACTGAAACCCAACTGATATGGTGTCAGTCAAAATTTCTACCACTAAGCTATCATCACTTGGCAGAGAGAAATATCTAATTCTAGTGTATTGTCTTTATGAATGTAAACAAACGCTAATATATATATATATATATATATATATATATATACAAGAGAGAGAAAAAAACAGATGAAGTAAAATTCCGCTGTTCATAGTATTTACTTTTAAAAAAGTGCTCAATACAAAGTAGAGCAATATATTATTATTATTATTATTATAAAAGATTATAATAAAAACTTATTAAAATTGCTACACAAAAGTTTTTATGCTTCAATACTTTGATTGTACTTCTTCAGGTGATGGTAAGTAACTGGTGATTAAATGATTTTTAAGGAAATTTAAAAACAAATTGTTACCTCTTCTCCAAAAGTTAAAGGATAGTTGATAAGATAAGGTCATAATTAAAATTAGATTTGTGGGTATGTCTTCATTGACCAATTAAATGTCAGATCTATGCTAAATAAAAGCAATATGCTCAGAGGGTGGAGGTGAGTGTGTTATTTTCTCATGTCATGATAAACTGGAACATAGACAGGCCATCATTGGCAATTACGGAAAATATGTCAGCGACAAATGTATCAAGATGGTAGACAAATATGACATGTTCACTTTTTTGAAAGGGTTTTGAAGAGATGGATAGGAGGATCGGACACAAACTTAATGTAAAATTTTATTTAATATTTTAGATTCAGGAAGCTTCTTAAAGGGGTCTGTAGATAAAATAAAAAATGTGAAACATCTATATAAGATATTGATAATACTAACTGGATAGCAATACGTAGCAAATTTAAAGCTGAATAAACAAAATAAGGTATTTAGCCATAGATGGTGGGCCATTATATACTCATAAATTATGGCTATAAGAAGTGGTAATATGTAATTTTAAAAATTTAACTATATTTTAAGGTAAAAGTTAAACTGTGTCAGCAATTTACCATTAATTCACTCCTTTGATTCAATAAAGCTTTTTTGTCAACAAATTACAGTTTTCAAAATCAAGGGTTCTGGGAACTTCTGCACATACCTTATACATACATTCATATTGGGTAATGTTTACAATTATTTATTTCCCTCTTTCTCTCATTGAAATACAGGTAATTAGAATAGTAAAATAAAAAAAATTATCCCACATTTTTGTCTGTCAAAAAGGTTTCTTCAGACTAATAACTGTTTTATCACTGGAGTTTTATATATATGGGGTGGGTTAGTGTTATATATATGGGGTGGGGGAGAAGAGATACAACTAATATTGATTACAAAACCTTTAAGGTATCAATTCTTTTTGTCAGTAAAATTAGACTGATGTATTGATTTGTATATCATAGCTTACATATATACAATATTATATACAGAAAAATTACTTAACTGTAAATATCAATTTTTGATGTTGTTTCTCTTCGAGGTTTCTTGGAATTATCCATTCTTCATGAGGTCCGTTGTTTAAATAATCAAACAGTGGAGCACTTGAAGAATGGATAATGCCAAGAAAATTTGAAGTCGTGAAAATAACATCAAAAATTGATATTTACGGATAAGTAATTTTATGTATATAATATTATCAATGTTCTATTTTAAGTATTAATATTATTATAATGTTTTTAATATTGAGCACTATATGAAAATATCTGTTTTGCTTTTGAACTATTATTAAAACATACATACATACATGCACATACATACATATAAATATATATATATATATGTATATATATGCATACATACATATATATGCATGTATATATATATATATATATATATATGTATGTATATATATGCATACATACATATATATATGTACATATATATATATATATATATATATATATATGCATACATACATATATATATGTACATATATATATATATATATGTATATATACATATATATATATGTACATATATATATATATATATATATATATATATACATACATATATATATATATATATATATATATATATATATATATATGTATATATATATATGCATACATACATATATATATATATATATATATGCATGCATACATATATATATATATATATATATATATATATATATATATATATATATATGTATACATATATATATATATATGCATACATATATATACATATATATATATATATATATGCATATATATATATATATATATATATATATACATATACATGCATATATATATATGCATACATACATATATATATATACATATATATATATGCATACATACATACATATATACATACATACATATATATATATATATATATATATGTGGAGTACCCAGTGAGGATGAAACTTGCCACACAATCATAATTGATCTTGATATATATATATATATATATACATATATATATATATATATATATATATACACATATATACACACACACACACATATATATATAAACCATATTTTAAATCAATTAATTTATAATATTAATGCTCTGTAAATTTACATTGGAGCACTATTTTGTAAAATAAAATATCTATAAGAACATTCAGATTTTATATCTTACTGTTCTTTTCTTTTTTATTTATATTATATATATATATATATATATATATATATATATATATATATATATATATATATATATATATAGAGAGAGAGAGAGAGAGAGAGATAGATAGATAGATAGATAGATAGATAGATAGATAGATCAATTATGATTGTGTGCAAGTTTCTTCCCTCACTGGGTGCTCCATACTTTCAGCCTAGTATACCAAATAAGCTATGCCATGCTTAGTAAATCATTCTGGGCACCTTGACATGAAGTAATGGCTAGGAAGCTCGTCTCGCTACATCACTAGGTGCTTTTACACTTTCGGCCTTCCACCATATCTAAGCTGGGCTTAGAAAATCATTTTGTGCACTTTGACATAATATAATGTTTGGCAAACTTGACTCACAAAATCTGTTAGTGAGTTTGAACCTCAGTGGATGCTCCATACTTTGGCCTTGTACACCATCTAAGCTACATTTAGAAAATTGCTATATATGATTATGGATGCACGGTTGAGTGTTTAGATCATTTTCTTTCTGACCATGAGTTGCAGGCTTAAATTTCACCATTATCGATCTGGGGAGATGATCCCAATGTGTTGCACCTTTAAAAGAATACCTGAAAACCATATGACGTGTTGATTTGTCAGTGAAGGAAAGACTGTGACTATTTCATATTTTCTAATTTTTCAAACTTTAGGATTAAAGTGTTTGCTATTTCTGCATGATAGAAATGGAATACACATAAAGATAAAATTTATTCATCAGTTTAAATATCTGGAAATGATTTAAAAGAGGACGGAAAGTGCAACACTGAAATCTAAAGACACATTGGGATATCAAAAGATGCTTTCCAAAAACTAAGTAAAGTATTAGGAAACAGGAAAATTTCATTAGAAACAAAAAAAAAGATTAACGATATTTTATGTAATATCAGTTATCCTATATGGCAGAGAATACTGGACAATCTCCTCACAGATGATGAAGAGACTTTAAGCCACAGAAACGTGGCTCTACAGAAGGATGTTGAGAATACTATGAACTGACATGGAAGCAACAATGAAGTTTTAGAGAAAATACAAACAAAAAGGACACTTGAAATTTCTAGGGCACATATTGATGAAAGAAGCTTTAGAAAATTTGATACTCACAGGTATACTGAAGGCAAAGAGGCACAGAGGAAAACAGTGAGTAACCTACGTAACAAGATTACATAAATGTTTGGCAGAACAGGGATTAGGTGCAGCAGCAAAACAACAAAATTTACTAAGAGCAACAAAGGAATTTGTGGGGAGCAATGATCCTGAAGGAATATGGCATATAGAAGAAGAAGATTAAATATTTTTTTAAAATCCCAGTCTCTAAATTGAAAATTTTTATTTAGTTTTGGACATTCATCAAACACACTGATGCGTATTCATCTCTGCTCACCTGCATTTGAACTCATTGACATTGCCAGAAAAGCACACATTGAGGTGATGTCATAATTATTACACATAATCCTCAACAGTTGTCGTACAAGATTTCTGATCACCCAAACCCCTGACCCAGGCTCTTTGGAGCTATTAGCTGACGTGTTTCAGCATTAAAAATGAAATCATCATTAATCATACACATGCTGTAAATTTTTACACTAAACAACTTTATTTACAAACACCTATTCACACAGATTAAATGATTTTTTCTATTTTACTCACAGACATGTGACAAACTATTCGTTTTACTATTTGCCAGTAGATTTTTAACAAAAGTTTGTTTTTCCAAGTTATACTAAATATTTATACGTTTCTTATGTCTCTTTTTTACAAGTTTCTTACAAGAAAAATCAGACTAAAACTGACAAAGTGATATTATATGTAGAATGTAAATGCATTCCTAATGATTTTACTATAGCAAATGCAAATGAGGGAGAAAGGGATTGTCAGTGGTCAGAAATGAATACAAGCATTACTAACAGACTTGGGATGCAATATGTAGAATGTAAATGAATTGGTAATGATTTTACTTTAGCAATACATTGCAAATGATTTTACTATAGAAAGGCATTGCAAATGGTATTACTATAGAAATGTATTAAAATCAAATAACACTTGGTTGATTAGTTTATAAGAAAATGCATAGAAAATCATGAGATTGTTAGTGATCAGTTTTAGTGCAAGTGTTATATATACCTGCCTTTGTCATAGTGGCAAGATATGATACAAAATTGATTTAAAAATATATATATATATATATATATATATATATATATATATATATTATATATATTTGTGTGTTTAGGCAGCATCCTTCTTTAATGCATATTTCACTGAATACAGCAGACAAGGTGCTTTGATTTAGTTTTTTATACAATTTTTCATGTGATCTAATATTTTTTTTCTTTTCAGATGATAAATATAAAAACTTTTCAGATGATATATATAAAAACTGAATGTTCTTTTATTCTGGGTGCTTTCAGCTAAACATTTAGACATTTTCAAGGATGAAATATTTTAACTGTTAAATAAGAAATAGTTTGTTGCAGGTTTTATTTATATAATGTTTTTCATTTTTCAAACACAGTAAAGATATTGTGTCCATGTTTATAGTTGATATTATTAAGTGTTGTTTTTTTTTTGTTTTTATTAATAAAGTTTCTATTATTTTTAGCTAGATGATGCTATTATATTTGTGTTGTCAACAAGTATGTTACAAATAGTGTCCGGTAGGTCTCCATGAATATTTAAATATGATCTAATTGAGCTATTATCAGAAAGGTGTAAAGTGAGTCTGCATGTCAAACATGTCGTAGTGTGACCTATATTATTATCTACAAATTTTGATTGATCAGGAGTATAATTATTTATTTAAAAATATGATTCAATCATGAAACATGAGAACTCTTATGTAGCGATGGAATCATATTTTTAGATAAATAATTATATTTAGGCTCTACTTTTGTATCGAGTACTGTTTTTTAAAAATAATAACAAAAATACTAAAGAACTTTGGATTATTTATCTAATGAGTTCTTTCCTATTTTCTATATATTTTCACACACACACATATATATATACATATATATATATAGATGTGTGTGTGTGAGTGCGTGTGTGTGTGTGTGTGTGTGTGTGTGTGTGTGCCAAGAACAAAAATTGTCCAGTCCTGGCAACAACTTTTATGTGGGTGTTGGTATCCACCAACACATCTTCTTTAATGCAATTATAGAGGTGCTACTTGCAGCGTGGGAATATTCAGGACTGAGTGAGGAGGAGAACAGGTACTACAGTTTGATCGAAGTCAGGACATCAGAGGAATATAGCTGCTACATTGTTCAAAATTAAAGAAAGGAAAACTGAACTGTTACGTAATATCAATCCTCCTATATGACAAAGAATGCTGGGCAATTTCCTTACAGATGAAAACAAGGCCGGTGACAACAGAAGTTTGGTTCTATAGAAGGATGCTTAGGATACCATGGTCCGAACATGTTATCAACGATAAAGTTCTAGAGATAATGGAAACAAAAAGGAAATATACTTAACATACTGAGGAAAGAAGGCTTGGAAAATCTGATACTCACAGGACAGACTGAAGGCAAGATGAACAGGGGAAAGAGTGCATGACCTACCTAGTGAGCTTGAGTAAATGGATGGCAGAACATGGTTTAGGAAAAATAACACAAAAAGATAAAATATATTATGCACTAAAAAAGGACAGGAATTTATGGAGAGCCATGATCCTGAGGAGACATGGCACATGGAGAAGAGGTGTAGGCAACAAAACTTCTTAAGGAAAATAAAATCAGAAAGAAACTCGGAAAATTTTGTGACAGATAATGTGGAAGGAGGGCTTGGATAACTTGACACTCACATGATGGTAGTAAAAATGGGCAGGGGAAGACAGCAGGATTATCTACCTGACAAGTTTACGTGAATGGATGGCAGAAGGGGTGGTAGAAGTTAGGGCAGAAAAGTAAACATTACTAACAGCTACAATGGATAAGAAGTTGTGGAGAGCTGTGATCCCCCACATACTGAAGGAAAAGGGCACACAGAATTTACTGATAAATAGAAATGGAGTCTATGATTTTCACTAGAAATAATTATTGCTAAAATCCGAGAAAAAGTCTAGTACTTCTGGTAAGACGTTTTTTTTTTTTTTAATTTAAAGTAATTTTTTAACCCTTACCCAGTGTAGAAGTGTATATCATCATCATCATTTGACCATCTTATGGTTGGTCGGAACTCCATTGACAAACCCTTTTCACACTGTTTGGTCCTGTATTGCTGTCCCTTTTTGTCCCCAATGTCTAACCCTGAGTGAGTCCCGAGCTACGGTGTCTGGAAAAGTCAATTTTTGTGAGAAGACACTTCCAGAAGGATGCCATAAATGTTTTTATCAAAAGTGTCTTTTTTAGACATGGACGAATAGACACGTCCAAAACATAACATTCAAAAACCAGCTCCAGACTTGTTTATATGTCGATCTTGATTCTTTTTATGCTCTACTGAGCGTGAAACAAATCCAGTTGTCAACTCATATGTCTGTATAGGTGTTAGCCACTGCTTGGCTACTTCAAGGTATCTCAATTTCTTAGTTACTATATTAAAAACAAATTTTGTCTGAAAATGAAACGTTTTTCCCAAAATAATTGGTGTTAAATCAAATTTACTTTGAAAAACATGTATAACTTTAAATCTTTCAGCCTAATGGATTAAATGCTCCGTGAAACGAATGATTTATAATCAATATTTTTGTTAATATGGTAATTGATTTTATTGGAATTTGAACTAATCATAAGAGGGGGTTTTGTTAATGTTTTAGCAGTCAGCAATGCATTGTTTAAACAATCCTGATTATCTTGTTCCTAAAAATGAGGATGTGCAGTGGGAGTAATGGATAGCAATTCAGAAATGAAAAATCAAAGAGCAAAGTTCAAAATCTGGACAGATTTGTATCAATCAGTTTGTTCAATTTCACTTCTAGCTTCCCAGTCAAGTTTGATCTTCAAAAATGTAAATGCAATATCAATCGTTATCTTCTGTTTTCTTAATTCTTGTTCTTGCATTATTCTCTCCGCTTAAGAGCATTTTTCTTTTTTTCGTATAATGGTGGAGTAATGAATAGAAGCTCAGATTGAGGAATTGGAGAGCCGAGTTTGATATTACACACACCTCATTTATTATAACCATTTTAATACCAATCCTCTGCTTTGAGTGGCTCTTAGTTTTGAAATAAGACCTTAAAAGTGGTAAAAATATCCTATATCTACCACTTTTAATGGTGGAGTAATGGATAGGAGCTTGTATTGAGGAATCAGAGAGCCAAGTTTGAATTTCCATTGAATCCATTACATTACAGTGTTAATACTCTTGGGAAAGATATGAATCCTCTTTTTTTCCCCTCCAGCTATGGATAAATAGCAGGACAAACTGGGTTCTATAGCCTTGGATGGCAACTGGTTTACCACAGAAAGAAATGGCAACCTACTACAGGAAAAAAAAAATCTGCCTCGTCAGTCATGTATCGAAAGATACATGATCACCTAAGCATGTATCACGCATGGCACATAACTGACTGATCTTAAACATCAGTAACCCTCTTGCATGTTAGTGATTTTATTGCTTTGCTTGAGGGTGAAATGATTAAAAAAAAATTAATTTCTGTAATTTTGAGAAAGGCATGAAACCATCTCCTCCCTCCAGCCATGGATTTAATAGTAGGATTTATAATTGGAAAGATTATTTTTATCTAAAAAAAAAAAAACAAACCCCAAAACTATTAAGGCAATATTTGTTCACAAAAATAGAATTATTCTTAAAATCCAAAATATGTTTCAGCTTTTAATAAACCACAGAGTGTTGACAAGCCATAAAGAAATAAAAATCATAAAAACAAAGAAAAAACATCAAAGAAACAGAATTGTCATATGTTGGCATTTCTTTTTTTTTTACTTAAATATATTGTTAGGATTTAATCTTTTTATCCCTTGCTTTAAATTAGGGCGGAAATTTATAAATGGCGTTTTCATGTTTGAAAAGTGAAAGAAATTTCTTTTTATTCTTAATTTTCTTCATATCTCTGACATTTTATTTATTTTCTTTCATCATGTCTCCTCCATCCAACCTTCAGTGAGTTTTCATCCCCACCTCGACAAAGATTTTTTTTCATCTTTAAAATCTTTTCTATCTTTATAGATCTCACTTCTTTGACGTTATTGGCATGTAATTGGTTTCACTTTGATTTAACAGACAAACTTAATAATTTTAATGTCAGGATGTAGGAAACCACATATTTCTATTACCTGGGAATCGTCTTGGAATTCAGAGTTTTTCTTCTCCTAGATTGGTTGCCAAACAAGTCTAGAATGCTCAGTTTACTCAATTACTAAATCAATATCTGGTGGGGAAAATGTCAGGATTCCCCAAATGCATTAACACATAAAATGAAAAGCAATAGGTTACCTTGGCTGGGTTAGAACTTGGCAACCAAAATTTTGAAGAATAAACAGCATTCTGACTAATTTTCTATACAGGAGTACCTTAAAGATGCAGCTATTCTCCATTCTTGCAATGTGACTTGCCTGTGATAAGTAGGACTTATATATATATATATTTGATAATTCCTCATCTTGGAAATAGTGGAAACATTGTAACTATAACAATCAAGTTTGAATAAATTTGTATATAATAATGATAATTTCATATCTTAGAAAATTAAAAAGTTATATGAACTTCCCATTTTTTTTGTCATTGTGCTTATAGGTTTTGTTCCCATTTGAGTTCTGAAGAGTGAGGTACGATAACTGATTTTTTTTGTTAAATTTTTTGTTGTATTCTCTACTGTATATTGAATATTTTTTTTTTATTCTAGAACTTTCTATTATATATGTCGACATGGAAGAGTATTTGATTGTGGCTCTGATTGAAAAATCTGAGAGCCAAGCCTGAATTCCAGTTGAGTTGATTACATTCACTTACATGCTAATACCTTTGAGAAAGGTATGAATCCATCTTTTTTTCCCCAGCTCTGGGGTAAATAGCAGGAGAGACCGGATTCTACAGCCTTGGGTGGCAACTGGTCTAGGAGAAAGACAAATCTGAATTCAAAACCAGAGTAGAGTCATTTGGGGACCTTTGTGGCATGCTGCTGTGCACCAGTTCTTTATATTCGGTGATTTGCTGGTTCTGCACAAGCCTTCAGCACAATAATCAAATCATAGGTATGGGTAGTCTGGCTGTTTGAGTTCCAAGAATTGAGCTGAAGAACCCTCATACATCAAAAAATGATTAGAGAGTCCTCCATATATGAGTAAAATTTTTGTCACTTAGATGATTGATGTTACCTTCAGCATCCCAACTACAGAGTTTTGTAGGTGTAGCTGTCCATCCACTCTTCAGGGGATATCAGCAATTTACAGCTTATATTTTTCAATTATTTCTCTTTTTATACACTTATATATAAAACCCAGATATTATGCATGTGTATATATATATATATATATATATATATATATATATATGAAGAAAAATATACGGAAAAAACAAACAAAAATCCTAATATGCAATTATGCTGTTTTAATGTTAATATAATGTCAATGTCGGACATTTCGGTCTAGTAGACCATCTTCAGGACATATTCATAAAACATAATTAACATTAGACTATATTTAATTCAACAAGTTTTGATTAGTCTTACTCTTATGTCCATTGTCTTTTCATGTTGAATTAAATATATTGGGATTTTTATTTGTTTTTTCCATATATTTTACTTCATACTGTCGGATCTATATCCATATATTTGCTTACATATATATATATATATATATATATATATATATATATATATGTAATTGCCATTTTTGCATTTTTAGGAAAAAGTAAATATATAAGATTTGAACTGTCACAAGTCAGAGCCAGTGGTTTGAATATTGTTTGAGTGCCAGAGTGGGGGGTGGGGTGAAAATGCTATCATTTTTATGAAAAAAAATATTTATAAAAGGCACAGGGAAGCTTACAGGAAAGTAACTGAAGCTGAGATGCCAGGTCAGGACCAATAATATTGTTGATTCTTCTTTGGATTTATCAAGAATCTCTAAATATATTGCAGGTGCACCAGACTATATGTGGTAACAATATTCAAAGTATGGACGAATGGTAAACTTATAAATATGTAAGATATATTCTGCAGAGAAAAGTTGTCTAACACAACACATTGAATCAACTTTCTTAACAGTTATTTAAATTTTGATTTTTTCCTACCTAGCCACTATTATTCCAGACCCCACTCCATAATTTTACTCTTTTTACAACCTCCTTTATTGTTCTAAAAGCAAATTAATTTTGAATGAATTTTCCAACTTATTCTCTAATTCCAACCACTCTGTTTATAACCAGTGCAACCAGATTGATTTGCACACTTGTAAAATCTGCAATAACTACAGATAATAAAAATTTCTCAGCAAATCATTTAAGGTTAGTTAATGTCTATGTTTTCTTTGCCGTTGGGAAACTGTATCCAGTTTTAAAAAAAAAGAAGATATTTATATATTCTACATGCCTTACCCCCTGCTGCACACATGATCTAACCCCCACCCCGTCCAGATTGGAAGAGGATAGAATACCAGTCTGAAAAGTCTAAGAACAATATTACATTTGTTTTAAAATATCAATCAATATGTTTTATCGGCAAATCAATCAATCAAGGTCAAAAGCAGCAAAGAGAGGAAATACGAAAATTTTTTTTTCTCTCTGTACGTCTGCTGGCACAAACCCATCTGTCAGGCATCATGCAATTTTCATGAGTGATGCCTGCCAAAATCTCACATGTAACAAACAAAGAAAACAATATATATATATATATATATATATATATAAAAGAAATACTAAAACTACTTTTTATCTGGATTTATAATTTGAATACACACATTTTACAAAACATTTTAGCAATATTAAAAGATTTTTTATGCTTAAAACATATATTCTTCAAAAGACCTATTCTTTAAAAAATTACCCTCTGACAAAAGTGGTAGATATAGGACATTTCT
This sequence comes from Acanthosepion pharaonis, assembly GCA_903632075.3. Taxonomy (NCBI): domain Eukaryota; kingdom Metazoa; phylum Mollusca; class Cephalopoda; order Sepiida; family Sepiidae; genus Acanthosepion; species Acanthosepion pharaonis. The sequence goes on from CAHIKZ030005570.1 coordinate 259,557, forward strand.
ACCACTTTTGAGGTCTTATTTCTAGGCCTAAGAGCCACTCAAAGTAGAGGATTACTAATGTAGTATTGTATGCAAATTAGATAGACAAGTATAAATAGAGAACAACTGGTGAACATAGGGGACAGCTACACCTAGCAAACCCGGTTGCTATTCAGGACACGGAGAACTGTACTATGACTAATACTACACAGAGAGATATGCAAAACATAACAACTATTAAAATGGATATAATGAATAAGTTGTGTGTAATATTGTGCTGCGCAGTGACTATGACCACACCCAGTCATGGAACTGATGGTGGTGATAGTGTTGGTGATAGGATGTGGAAAATTTCTTACTGCTATTAGGTGATATGTACTTACGCTTTATATATATGTCATGGGTATTTAATCTTCTTCATTTTTTTGATGCATTTGGTTGGAGTTACTCTTTCTCTGATTAATTTTGCTAAATCTAAGGTCAGAGGGTTACTGTAAAAATGGTTATGGTGCATCACCTGTGTGATATGAATGAAAGAGGAGGTGATAAGATGTGAAAATTATGAGGATAGATAATGATTGACGCTTGACTTTAAAAATAACTGTGTTCAGGGTAGTATCCACACCAGAGTCTGTTCCACATAGTGGCTGAAAAGAAACTTCTTCCTTATATTTGTCTCTGTGGACATAACATGGTGAGTCTTAGCAATAAAAGTCTGAAGTAGTGGAACTAAGGAATGCAGCTACTTAGAACATTTAGCATGGAAATAGTATTAGAATTGATAAAAGCTTGTGATGTTGCATCTGTCGGAAAGAGCTGCTGTTTTGCATAATCAAAAATGGAGGCATGGTGGGGTAAAGTACACTGGCTCAGATTCAGGAATTGGAGAGCAGAGTTCAAATTCCAGTCATGTTCATTATATTTATTTACATGCAAATACCCTTGGGAAAGGTATAAATCCATCTCTTCTCTTATGTGTAAATAGCAAGATAGACTAGGTCCTATAGCCTTGGTTGGCAACCAGTTTAGGAGAAGGGTAATTTTGAATTTAAAATCTCCAACTATGAGCTAACTAACCTCACCAACCTGCAATTGGCCAAGTATGATGAGCACAATTACAACTCTGAAGACATGGTCAGTCAAAGAAAAGGATTTGGATTAAATTGTACCGGGGCTTCTTTGCATGTGACTATCTTATCCAAAATTGCATATGTCCTGGGGACGAAGTCTAGTTGTTATGATTAATGGTTCTGTAAAAAAAAAATGTTTCTTTACTTAAATTTAAAATTTTTGACCCATTAAATGATTTTCTGCTCCCATTTTTATAAAAACCACTCTGTTTATTGCATATTTACAAAAATCCCCAAAACCCTGGCAATTATTTCAACCCTTTGCTCTTGGTATTGTAATTTTACTGATGTTCGATGGGCAGAGTTAAAATTATTTTCTTTAATGCTTTTGTTTGAACTTTAAACTAGTCACTTGTCTCCACATCATGGGCAGTTTCATTTGTTATCCAAATCTAGACTTTATATTTGATTTCTTTCTATCTTCATTGAAGAGTAAGCGTTCTCAAAGCAAATTTGTGGCTTTCACAACACAAAGAAAGAAAATCACTTTGTAACGCGTCAGGGAAAATAACTCAATGAACGCCAGTAGCCAAAACTGTCCAATTTTCCTTCCCAGTCGACAACACCAACTGCTTTTATCGGCAGAACCTATTTTTTTCCATTCGTCGACAGCCGGGATAGGATGCTCCGTAATTTGCATATTAATATACTCTTATAGCGACTCCTGCGATGGACTTGTTTCTTTTTCGTCACAGAATACACGCGACACACTGTCGCTTGGGTTGACAAGGTAAGTCGCTATAAGAGTTTTGCTGACTACTTTTTGGCAATCCCTCCCCGGCAGATCGCACACAAAACACGAACTTTTTTCCGGGGTACTTGATTATCTCGTTCACTACATTCATAAAAAGAACTAAAATATTAGTTTTTGCAAAATAATGACGATAATGTCGTTTTTTGACATTACGTCAAAAAAAACGACAATATTACGTCATTATTTTTGCACCAACCTAATAGCAAATATAAATAATTTAAACAAAAACCCTGACCTTCTTTGGCTTTGAAGTTATTTTTTCTCTTTCTCCTTTCATTCCTTAACGTGCCTACCCCCCACCCAATATCATATACTTATCTCATCCCTCAATGCCACTAATCTCTTTCTTTAAAGATTCATTTCAATGAAATCTTATCCTCAGTTTTAACAATCTTAGATAAAAAACAACAAAACCTCAGTTTAGTCTATACTTTGTTGATCTCAACTTCAGCCTTGACTTAAACTGGAAATTCAAAAGAAAGAAATCACTGCAGTTAAACCTGAACTCACACACATACTTAATCATATCTTGTGTTAGTGCCTTACATTATTTACACTATGGGCCAAGAGTTTGGGGCCACCCTTTGGATTTTGAAGAATTGGTTAAAAGTTGAAGGCTGCCTGCTTTTTCAAAACTAATTTACAAACTCACTTCAGGCCAGAGCGACTGTCTTTTCATGAAGGGTTTTTATCATATATACAATAATAATAATAATAATAATAATAATAAGATAATAATTATTAGAGACAGCAAGCAAAAAAAGTGCCTCCTTATTGATATGACAGTCCCTGCAGACTGCAATGTATCTTTGAAGATCTTCAAAAAACTATCAAAATACAAGGACCTTGAAACTGAAATCTCAAAAATGTGGTACATGGGAACATCAATAATCCCTGTTGTAGTTGGAAATACAAAAATTTGTTTTCATGAGTACAGCCCACACCTTACAAAGGGCTTTATCTATGTAAAATGTTTGTGGTCTTTTTTTTGTTTTTTTTTTAATTGGTCAATGGAAAATGTCATGATGCCATTTCTAACATTAGGTCGCTGTGCGGGACCCAGAAAGAAATGTGTACACACTGGAAATCAAAGGAAATAAAATAACAACAACAACAATAATAATAATAATAATAGTAATAATAATAATACTAATAATAATGATGATGATGATGATGAAATTATTCCATTACTGCATGAAGTTTCCTTAAAGTTTTAACTCTTTTCATTTTTCCTTGAAGGCTAATGATAATCTTTAGAGTGATGGATTTGAAATTTTAGGTAATCCCTCCCTCTAAAAAATTGGACATCATGCATTAATGGGTTAAAGAGTTTCAACATTCTGTTTTTTTAAGAATAAATTGAACCAAAGAAAGCATGAAGTTTACTAATTCTTAAATCCAGAGGTTAATCCCAAATTATATATATATATTGTTGTGGGAATGCTAGTTGTGTTTAGGTAGAAAACATCTGTCTCCTGGTATATTTTTCTCCCACAACAATTATTGCAGACTCAAATGTGAGTCCAGGTAATAAATAAATAAACAACAAAACAACAATAAACAAAAAGACAATGTACTTTTACCAAAAGTATACAATGACAATAGAAGATTGTTGTGAGTAACAAAAATAATAAATATGAAAAAAGAAACCATTTAAACTAGAGGATGTATTGATGTGTATGAAGTTTGTGTAGGAGAAGTCTGAGAGAAAAATAACTGAAAGTGAATTGAATGTGCGTTCCAAGGTGGGGGACTCATTTTTACCATGTGCGAACTACATCTTATTGTCTAAGAGAAAAAAGAAAAGAGAGAATGACTGAGAATATCATTGTTTATTTATAGACATAAGGAGCATCCCCTAACGTTATTTTTTAGTAAAGTAAGTGGGGGTAACCCATAAATCAAAGAAATAAGAATAAAAAATGAATAAGAATTAAAACTTAAACAAAAGTGAAGCATGTTTTTTAAAATTTATCAACAGTTCTGTGTAATGAGAGTCACTCAAAAAGTTAGCTGCTTAAGAGGACTCAAACCACCTCTTCCCTTTTTGTCAGTTAATTTCAAAGTGTCCACTTCTTCAAGCAATACTAGTATTACATGTTATTTACTATTGACCGAGAGTTGATGATTTGAGTAGCTGCAACGTAAAGGAAGTGAAATTAAAACCTGTTTCAGGAATGCTAGTTATGTTTAGGTAGAAAACATGTGTCTTTTGGTATATTTTTCCCCACAACAATTATTGCAGACTCGAATGTGAGTCCAGGTAATAAATAAATAAGCAACAAAACTATATACAAACAAAAGACAATGTACTTTTACCAAAAGTATACAATGACAACAGAAGATTGTTGTGAGTGACAAAAACAATGAATATGAAAAAAGAAACCATTTAAACTAGAGAATGTATTGGTGTGCATGAAGCTTGTATAGGAGAAGTCCAAGAGAAAAGTAACTGAAAGTGAAGTGAGTGTGAATCCTCAGTGGGGAACACCTTTTTATCATGTGCGACTATGTCCTATTGTCTAAGAGAAAAAAGAAAAGAGAGAATGACTGAGAATGTCATTTCCTATTTATAACCTTAAGGAGCATCCCCTAGCGACAGTTTTTAGTAACATAAAGTGGGGTAAACCACAATATTTAGGACTGATTTCCCCCTTTTTGTTGTTATGAGAAACTTTCATCGGTTGTGCCTACCAATTTTCTTCTGATGTCTGTCAATTTGAGTAACCGTAAGGAAATTCAAAGTGAACCCTTTATTTAATGCACAGGGTAGATTGTTCTCATTCTGTCTATATCTAGGGATATTTTGTTCTTTTTATTTTTATTAATTACTGTTGTGGCACTCAGTAGTGTAGGGTATATACATGCAACTGAGACCCACTTGTGAATCCAAATTCACACTGAAATACCCACTATGAATTTGCATGTCTGAATAAACATGACCTTTGCTATGCTTGGTCAGTTTTCATCTGGATGCAGTGAGTTTGTTTGACAGAGCCGGCTCAAATGACTGGGTGGACACTTTAACAGATACAAGGGTATTTGCATGTAAGTAAACTTAACAAACTCAACTGAAATTCCAACTTGGGTCCCATATTTCTCATTCTGAGCTGCTATCCATCACACATCCATGAATAAATAAACAGTAGGCATCCCTATAAATTAATAAATAGGTAGACATAGGTCAGATTTAGATTCGATTCTGTAGGCAGGCATAAGGTAGACATTGGTTGAAATTTGCAAGTATCCACTCAAAAGGTGTCTCTTTTTGGGGTGTCTTACCTCGCTGCTTACAAATCGTGAGAATATGACCAAGGAACACTATGTTCTATACCAGCAAAATACTGCTCAATTATTATGAAGTTCATTGCGTGTTTGGAAAGAGATTAAATATCTTGGTTTTCACTCTCCAAGCCCCACATTAGGCATTAGCATATGTGTGATATGCTAACACTCTAAACACAACAGAAAAAAGAACTAAAATAACCCAAAATAAGAATTGCAGAAAGGAGGTATGACTGAAAACATTTTGCATACAAAAATGTAATATATATATATAATGAAATGGACAAAGTCCGACAATTATTTTAAGACATTTTTTATGTTTATACGTTCTTTTTATAGATACAAATATTTAAGTAAATTCTCTGCTTATAATAAACAGTATTAACAACACTTACTTGCTTGAATGTCCAAGAAATTTTCATAGAAAATGTATGTCCTCTGATAGGAATTGAACCTGTATCTTATACAGAACAATCATATAGCCTGACCTGCTTTAGTGAATGAGCCACAGAAGAGTGTTTCAGTTAGCAAGGTTGATTTTACTGTTTATCATGGAGAATTGAAGTTTAAAAACAGTAAAATCAACCTTGCTCACCGAAATGCTCCTCTGTGGCTCAATTGGTAAAGCATGTCAGACTATATGATGGTTCCGTATAGGATACAGGTTCAATTCCTGACGGATCACACATATTTTCTATTAAAATTTCTCGGACATTCAGGCCAGTAAATGTTGTTAATAGTGTTTATTAAAAGCAGAGCCTTTACTTAAATATTTGTATCTATAAAAAGAATGTATATAAACATAAAAATGTCTTAAAAAATATATATATATATATATATATCTGTTCAAACATATATTGTAAAATATAACAGACAATGGATGTCTATTATGTTTGATCATGAGTCGTTCTAAACTTTGTATGGTTGCTTTAATTTTGCAAGAAAATAAGGACAAAAATTGTCCGACATTTGGATATTTTTTATTATGCTGTTCTGTGATTTATGGTTCTGTTGTTAATATTTCGGTCTCTCCCATGGTATGACATCATAGAACCACATTATGAATTTACACCCTGTGTTTGCTATTTCATGACCATTATTGTTGCATAGCATCCTTTTATGCAAACATAACAGAATATCATCTTTGATGGTGAATATCTTTGTTTAAATGTCCATATAATCACCCTGAAGATGGCCCATGTGAGCCGAAAGCTTAAATCAAGGAACTGCATAATAAAAATTATCCAAATGTTGGACAATTTTTGTCTTTATTTTCTCCCAAAATTAAAGCAACTATATGAACTTTAGAACAGCACATGATCAAACATAATAGACATTCGTTGTCTGTTATATTTAAAAATATATGTTTGAATAATAATCTGCTGCCCCTATACACTAAATATATATATATATATAGATAATATTAGCGGTAAATATACATACATATGCAAAATATATAAATACCCATACATGTATATATTTTGAATAAAAATTCCAAGAGGAAGAATCCAGGTAGAACTCAATGTCCAGGACAGAGTAAGGATATAATAAAAAGGCTTAAACACTAATATATATATATATATATATATATATATATTACAATTTGTGCAACATAGAGAAATTAAAACACATATTAAAAAAGCAAATAGTATCTGAAGTGGACAAACACTAGGAGGGTCTTACTTTTAATGTCCCCCATATATCAATATCTTCTTTTTACTTTTTCTTTTTAATGATATCACTCCATGCAAGGCAATAAAGCCCCTAAGACACAAGGGGTTACTGAGTGTGAAAGAATAAGAAAAATGAGAAACATTAAGGAGCGAGTGCAATAGAAGAGTAATCAAGAGGATAGTAGATATTGATTGACATTGCGTTTTCATTTTTGAAGATCCAATTTAGCTGGGAAGCATGGAGCAGGAAGAGATTTCCACAAGTGAGAAGTGTGAGAAAAGAAACTCTTAGCATAGAACTTATGGTTAGATCTAGCCAATTCAACTGTGAATTGATGAGACCTTGTTGCCAATCTAGTACGAAGAGTTCAACTGAACAATGACCATGAAAGTATTCATGGAAAAGACATGGCAAGCTAGATTGCAATGGTGAGAAAGTGACTGTAGCCGAGATGTCAGGTCAGGACCAATAATATTGCTGATGCTTCTTTGGATCTTATTAAAAATCTCTAGATATAAAGCAAGAGCACCAATATTCAATATTTGATGAATGGTAGACTTATAAATACATAAGATAGATTCTGGTTTGAAAAATTGCCAAGCATGACACAGGGAACCAATTTTCTTAGCAGCAGAATTAGTAATGGATTCAATATAATCTTTAAGCTAAGAATATCTGGGTGGAAAGGTGTTCATTAATGTGTAATATGTCTTGGTCAAGTTGACCTGGCAAAACACATCCCTCTCCTGCTAAAATTCTATATACATAACAAGTAATCATCTATTGATTGGATTGATATACACTTGATGATTATATTCGTGTTTTAATCGATGACATGAAAAATAGACTTTCTACAGGAAAGCTGTAAAAGTGTCTTTCACAGTGATACTGTCTTACCAGATGAACGGTTCAAAACAATTATGAAAAATATCCACCAGAAGAAGACATGCAACAATTACGATTAACAAAATTCTTAACCTCACAAGACAGAGAACGACCTACTAAGTGTAACAGTAAAATTGTCCAAATCACGTAACAGCATGGGATAATTGTCCATCCCACAAAATGTTTAATATCTAAAAAACCACTAAACTAATAGAGTTTCTTTTTTCCTGGTTTTCAGATAAGACATTTAGCTATCTTGACGCCATTTGTTGTAAGAATCACTGAAAAACCCTCTGAGTTATTCAGCTAGAAAGAGAGCAGGTTAAATTTATTTTGTGTCAGCCCCACTATATCTTCCCAATTGAGCAATTGTGAGAAGAATAATATCATTCTGGCTTTCAGTAATGGCACCAACATTCATACTCTGGCTTCCATCTTCAAAGTCCATTCAAGAACCATCAAGAGAACGATGAATAAATTTAAAAAAGAGGGAACAGTAGAGAGGAAAGCTGGATCAGGAGGCCACAACAACAAGAGGGATCATCATTTCAACTTAGAGCTAAATACATTCTTATTGTTCAAAGTAGAGTCCAATAGTGTTATAAAAACATTAGAGAATTCCAGTAAGATATCTTTAATCATTTTTAAGATACAGCGGTTCAAATCTTAATCTAACAATTGGACAGTTTTGCTGTTACACCCTGTATTTGCAGAGAGGTTAGATAAAAGGAACAATAAGATCTTATTATGCAAGTAAATGTTGGAAAGGTTTCTGTATATATTTATATAATTATAGTATGTGAATTTATAATATCTGATGGGTTGCTTGGAAAATGAGATTATATATATTGGTTTTTTCCACTCTCCAAGGCCCACATTAGGCATCAGTGTATCTGTGATATACTAAAGGCATCACATGATGGATGGAAGGAATATAATAACACAAAGAAATCGATTCCAAAAATGAGTTATACCTGAAAACATTTTATATACAACACTGAAGTACAGAAATATATACATATATATATATCGATTCTCCCGTCGGGTTCGACGTATGAGGGTCAAGCAGATCAGTTTCCAGGAAACTGACAGCCTGACACTGGCACATGAGATTCGATTATAGTGGTGAAGGCTTCGTACAGGACCATCCACACTTTTTGAAGAGCCGAATACAGAGACCTGGTGCACTACATGCCACAAGGTCCCCAAACAACCCCCCTCAGGTTTTGAATTCAGAGTTGTTCTTCTCCTAGACCAGTTGCCATCCGAGGCTATAGAACCCAGTCTGTCCTGCTATTTAACCCATAGCTGGAGGGAGAAGAAGAGGATTCACACCTTTCCCAAGGGTATTAACATGTAAGTGAATGTAATGGGTTCAACCTGGATTCAAACTCGGCTCTGCGATTCCACAATCCAAGCCGATATCCATTACCCCATTGTGCCTCCTTATATATATATATAGAATGAGAGAGTTTGGATCAAATATGGATCAGAATCCAATAGAATGATATGATAAAAATCAAATAGGAACTCTGATAAAGATTTTATAAAAGTGAAATGTGTTAGATTCATAAACGCTTCCTTTTTGACTGATATTATTGACTTAATAACATTATCATTAAACGAAGAATAAAAATCACAATATTGATACATATTTTTTAATCCAATCTAAGCTTTTGGCTTACATGATTTTCTTTCTTCGTTTAATGATAATGTTATTAAGCTTATCAGATATTATGAAAAGAATTTACATAAAATAAATAGACAATACTTGTCTATATTATTTAATGAAACATGTATGAATGAAAAAATGCTGCCTAAATACACACAATGAATATATATATATATATGTGTTTAGGCAGTATATTTTCATTCAAGCATGTTTGGTTAAATAATTTAGATGTAGCATGTCTATTTATTTTAATCCTTTCAAGTCCACAAATTAATTTCTTGGTGGCTGGAGAAAATTGATTAAGAAAAATTACAAAATTTTCTTTCCATCAGTCAACAAAGACTTTGTGGATGGTGTTCTGAATTTGGTATTGGCACTGCTTTCTCATTCTATGATAACCATTATTTGTTTTTTTATTTCATTTTGTTGGCCGACAAAACCCATTTTTCATCACATATAATGCAAATATGAAATTTTAGCATTCCTGGTTAAAAGTCTGCTGCAGATGGTGGCTAGTATAATAACCCAATTAAATTGATATATTTTTTTTACACTCAGGCCAAGATCCAATCTGAGGCCTTAGTAGTAACAGAGAAGAAGTGAGAAAATTGAATTATAGTTTGAAATAATGTGCAACAAAAAGTCCCCAAAACCTGTTTTTGCTTTGACCTCCTCACACAGAGGTTAAATTTAATTATTCCATCACTACAAGATCATTGTTGTGAGTTTGTTTCTCACTGGGTGTCCCATACTTTCAGCCTTGTGCCACATCTAAGTTATGCTTAGAAAATCATCATTACAAAATCATTGTAAAATCATGATGGTTCCTTCAAAGTATTTTTTAGGACAACTTTTTCAAGTAATATTTAACGGATTGTATTGTGTTACCTGTAGGAGGGGATGTTTCATCAGTGCCGACTCAACACTGGACTACTTTGTAACAACTTAACTCCAGGACAACTCACCACTAGCCTCCACTAGTGCGAGGACAACTCAACACTGGCATTGAATTCATAACTTCAGACCAGTGTTGGCTGTCCTAGTGTGCACATCTCTTAGATCAGCTTTGAGTCATAGAGATTTTAAAAGTTTGTCTTAGTGATTTATTAGTTACAACAGCCTGGTGTTTAATTTTCAACATTAGACAAATGACCATGCTGAAGTATCAAATAGAAGACTGCACACAGAGCTGGAGATGGAGCATCCCATAATATGGAGATTCATTATTGGACTGCAAAAGGTGCAAAGAAACTAAGTTGCATTTATCGAGCAATTAATTGGAGGGCACCCACCCACTCTCACTAGATTGAAGAAGTATATGAAAGCAGATGAAAGAATTTTGCAGATTGTTTCTTTGATTTTCAACCGAATATTTGAGGGGAATTGCATAGAATTTCTAATAAATTTCTAAATTAAAAATAAAGTCACGTATTATGTCATATTCCATGCTAAGTGGAATATATACTTGAAAAACAAGGTGGATAAAATAAAAGTTTACTGTAAAAAACAGTACAATAAGAATAAAGGTAACAGTTATGCATGAGGTCATCGCAAGTCAATCCAGTAGTGAGTGCTACTAATGGAAGATTGGTAGTTCTCGTGTAAGTCTGAGTCATACTTAATTAGTCAATATTTACTAGCTCCCTCATGGGGATAGATGTGGCCCAAGGCCAAGTTTAATGTGGGTCATCCAAGCCTGTAGGCTGGGCCAAAAATTTCCCATAGAACCTGCATAAATGGGTTTGGGTCTGTATATCTCCCTGGACGAGACTCTGCTCTTTGGCATAGACTTGTCCAGGTTCCTCTCTGCCTGAAGGCAGAAAGTTTGACGGTACAGCCGAAAAAAATTTCAGCTAGTATATTTGTCTACCGCCCTAAGTGGTTGGATGTTGCACAAGGCCATATTTAACATGGTGTATCCAAGTCCATAGGCTCGGGCAAAAATTCCCCGTAGACTCCGTAAAAAACGGGGTCAAGTCGGTCTACCACCCCAGATGAGACTCTGCCCTTTGGCATAGCCTTGTCTGGGTTCCTCTCTGCCTGAAGACAGAGAGTTCAACTGTATAGATGAAAAGATTTCAGCTAGACTCTGAAGTCTGTTGACTTACAGATACTTATAGTTAGTTACTACCTATAGTGTAGTTACTCATGGAGAGTGACAGGTTATTCCATTACAGCATATTAAAAAAATGATCCTCAATAAATGACTTTTATTTGTGCTGAGTAGGCTGGTGGTGAGTTGTCTTGGAGTTGAACTGTTATGAAGATGAGTCAGCGGTGTTGAGTCGGCAGAATTGAGTTGTATTTCTTCCTATTACATGGTACCAGTAACAGGAAGTAATTCCTTACCTGATTTATGCCTTTAATATGAAGGTACATTGTAATAGCTAAAGATGCCTACCAAAAGCTAAGTAAAGTATTAAGAAGCTCAAAGATTTTGATAGAAAAAAAAAAGAAGAATGCTGAAGTGTTATACAATATTAGTCCACCTCTATGGCAGTGGATGTCGGATAATTTCTTCACAGATGAAAGAGACTTGGGGTAAAAGAAGTGTGGTTCTACAGAAAGATACTGAGGATACCATAGATTGAACATCCAAGTAATGAAGAATTGTTAAAGAAAATGCAAGCAAAAAGCATGTTTACTCCTCTAAATCAGAAAGACACACAGTTGAAATTTCTATGAAGAAAGAGGGCTTGCAGAATTTGACACTCACAGGTCATATTGAAAGCAAGATGAACAGGAAATTAATGAGTAACCTAACAAGCTGGTGTACATGGAGAGTGAAACAGAATAAGAGGGATGACAAAAAGACAAACTTTACTGAGAGTTACAAAGGACAGGAAATTGTGGAGAGATATGATCGTCAATGTACTGAAGGCATACAGTAAGAAGAAGAGTTATAGTACAAAGTGTATACAAAACTTTTCAGCTGGAATCCGAAAATTCTTGAAATAGGCTGGTTCAGCAGATGTGTTTAGATAATATGCCAAAGTCATATCAAACTCCCTTATAAACTTGCCATGTGCTGGATTCTTCGTGGCATCTCTTTGGATGATTGGGGGATTATTTCTCGGTACCCACCTTCACACTCCTTTACTCTTTTGCATATTTAAAAAAAAAAAGACAAAAAGAAACCTGTACTCACCTTATCTGTCCAATTGGGAAAAACCTGGAGAGATGGCTACCTCAGAAAAAAATGGTAAAATCCAGTCTGCTTGCAGCAAATTGGAACTGATATTCTCTGAAGGAACCTAAAATAAACATTAAAACGAAATTGAAATAAATATTTCTTTCACTATCCAAAAGTAGACTATTCTGACAAAACCATTCTCTATAGCAGAAATCGAATATGCTATTGCGAATAATTTGTTCGCTGACCTCTCACAATAAAAAAAAAACTTGCTTTTTCACTATGATTAACATACTGCAATAGTTTCTGAGGATCTTTTTCTGTTAATTCACCCCAAATAATGTACCAAGTTACTTATCACAAATATTAAATACATTAAAAAAATACATTGAGAAATAACCATATAGGAAAAATAATATCAAATGATCTTTGTCTTTTTTGCTTTTGAAAATGTTGCTATACGCGCATGAATGCGGACACATGACTGTATGTGTATAACTATAGTATTGTACTTGAACACTGATACGACTTTTAATATATACATGTATATGTTTTTATATAGAAAGAGAAGCATGCATGGTTTTTTTTTAATGTATATGTGACTGTGTAGGTGTATAATTAGATGGGTACTTATACGTCTTGCCACAGATATGGGATGGCAAGTAATATATGCATAGATATATATGTATAATTATAGGATTTTGTGTATTCATAATGTAATGACGTTTTGATATTGATATGTTCTTTGAATGCATGCATATGTGGGTGTATGTGTGTATATGTATATGTATATATATGTATGTGTATATGTGGGTATATGAGTATATATATGTATATGTGTGTGTATGTGTATATGTATAAATGTGCATGTATGGGTGCTTGTATATGTATGTATATATGTCTATATATATATAGATACACATATAATTACATATGTGTGTATATATGTAGGTATCTGTGTATATGTGTGGATATGTATGTATATATGTGTGTATGTGTCTTTCTACAGGTGTATATGTGTATGTATGGGTATATACATATAGTTTTGTGTGGATGTGTGGGTATGGGTGTATATGGATTTATAGGTATATAGGGATATGTATGTATGTATGTGGATATAGATAGTTGTTCGGATATGTGTAGAAGTGTATATATAGAATATTATAAAAGAAGGACCTAATTTTCTGTTAGTAATGTTGTATCCAAATTTCTCCTCACATGTTTATTTCATGAACAAAACACAAATGAATAGACGTCAACCTAATAATCAACAAGAAAAATGTTTAGGAAAATAAAAAAGATTACTACAGTGTGACCCGGATATAAGAGAAACCCGGATATAAGAGAGATTTTCTCTGGTCCCAAATTAGAGCCTGTGTTAATGTATATAAAATAGACTAAACCCGGATATAAGAGAAACCCGGATATAAGAGACTTCTCCGGTCCCGACAACTCTCTTATATCCGGGTTACACTGTAGATGTAAAATGAATTATTCTTTCAATGTACTTTCTATGAATTTTTTCCAATCAACCATTTCATAGAAAATACCCAAAACTCCAACAAACATCAAATTAAATTCTTCGTAGATTTTTTTTAGACATTTAGATTTATACCAAACTTTAACTTCCAAATATACCCTTTAAAGTAATGCGAAATAACAGCGTCTAAGAATTTGAATGAAACCTTCTCTCAAGTGAGTCTAAATAATACGGAGGTAAATTTGAAACTGATAATTTAGTTTAAATTGAAATATATTACCCTTTAAAAATCCTTAATTTAAAAGTATTTAAATATTAAATTGGAATAACATCTGATAATTATGTAGATACCTAAAAACAGTCACTAGTTTAATTTATGAACAAAACTCAAACGAAGAGATATCAGCTTAATAATCAACAAGAAAAAGTTCAGGAAAATAAAAAAGATTACTAGAGGTAAAATGAATTATTCTTTCAATGTACTTTCTATGAATTTTTTCCAATCGACTATTTCATAGAAAATACCCAAAACTCCAACAAACATCAAATTAAATTCTTCGTAGTTTTTGTAGACATTTAGATTTATATCAAACTTTAACCCCCAAATATACCCTTTAAAGTAATGTGAAATAACAACGTCCAAGAAATTAAGTGAAACCTTCTCTCATCAGGATTGGTTTATTTTATCTTCTTTTTATGTCGGTTTTCCTCTTCACCACTTACCCATCCATATCTAAAGATAACATAAGTCAAGTGAAACGTTTGTCAAGCCCACACCGAGTGGGGTTAGGGATAAAGAATTGAAATGATACATCTAACTCACTCATGTCTTCTCTCCCCCCTCACTTCCTCACTTTGTTAATTTACATATGCTTAATACGGCCCATGAATGTGTAAATATCTTTTCATTTTTCATTTCAACCTTTGGAAGTAAAGTCTGATGATCCAGAGCCCTTTTAAAAGGGCTGTGGTGAAATAATTTATTACATGGAACCTTAAAGTGGTCTGTTTTTTTTAATATATATATATATATATATATATATATATGGATAAAAAGAAGACAATTGAAAAATATATTTCTTAGTCATTGCTGACGTGTTTTGTCAATCTGAATTTTTCAAGGCAAGTTTGAAAGCGAAATGAAATGTTTTTAGTTACATCGAATTCAAAGTATTAAAAAGTGAACGATGAAGATAAGACAATTTTTTAGCCAAATTGTCATATCCTCAGAATTAATTTGAGAAATTTAACATATATATATATATATATATATATATGTATATATATATATATATATATATATATATATATATATATATACATGTATAATATATATATATATATATATATATATATATATATATATATATATATATATATATATATATATATATATATATATATATATATATATATATGTATAAAATGTATATATAATAGCTGGTCACTCATATTTGAGGGTACCCATCTACTAGGGAGGCTGGCTAATCCCTATTGCAGATGCTTGCTCAGGCTTACTCGTGTTTGTTCAACACCCACATAGCCCACCTGTGGTTTATACTGCAACTATGCTGAGCAGACCTTAGTTGCAGTTTCTGGGAGAGAGCAAGTTATCTAGCATGATCAGCAATCTGAACAATGCCAGCACATTCAAACCCTTGGTCACAATGACTTGTGACATCATGCTAGCACAGTTATCAACAGCCCCCAAAGTGTTCCATCTACCCAATTTCCCTCACAAGGCTTGGGTCAGCCTGTGGTATGGTTTTAAGGCACCTTCCAAAGGTGCTGCACACTGGGATCATCCCCTTCCACACTGATAACATCAGGAAGTCTCATTCCTGATAAATCAACTGTGGTGAGATTTGAACACAGATCTCTTGGTCAGAAAGCAAATGTTCTAACCACTTGGCTATATGACCATTTTATATTATATATATATATATATATATATATATATATATATATATATATATATATATATATATATATATATATATATATATATATATATATATATATATATATATATATATATATATATATATATATAGTACGTTTTGGAAAGTGCTCAAATATCAGTGATAGAGCTAACCATAACCTAGGGTAACAAACTCACATCCATACAACTGTGTGTGTGTGTTTCACCAGATAATGTAGATATAACATGTTCTGTTGTGATAGTCATTTTTAAAAATCTCTGTCACCATGTAATGCAGATTTTATCGCACTTACTTAGTTTGTTTTTGTAATTTAGCGCCTGAAGATGATCTTGGAAAAAATCAAATGTACCTGTGTTAGAAAAACTACACCACTTTCCTTGATGAATTTCATTGTAACATCAAAATGAAATGATTAGAGACCTGGAAATCAGTATAAATGTAAATAGACACAATATATCTATATGAAGCATATATATATATATATATATATATATATATATATTTTTTTTTTTAATGAAACATTACATATATATATATATTATAAGTTTTTATATAGACAAAAACAATTTACCCACAACAAAGATGCGACTTCATTTTGGTGCATTTAATTGCACCTTGACTGGTGAGAACCAAAATGGTTATGAACCAGAAAAGCAAAGAGTGCTTTTCCCAAGCATTTTGGTTCCCACCTGTTGAGGTGCAACTTAATGTACCAAAACAAAGTTGCATCTTTGTCGTGAGTAAATTGTTTTTTGTCTATATGAAAAAATTATAATAAATAATTATTGCTGTATCATCGGTATTGAGCCTTTTTTTAATTAATGCTGTGAACATTAGAATTTATATATTATTTTCATTCTCATTACATTCAGGTATATATATATATATATATATATATATATATATATATATATGGGGTTAATACAAATAAAAATAGTCATTAAGCTGATGTTATATTCTGTAAAAACAAAAAGAAAACATCCTCTGAAGGACTTTATCAAAGCAATTAGCTAAGATAACTTTTCCTTTGACTTTATTTATATTGTTCTTTAAAGATATATTTGATCTGAAAATTTAATCACACACACACACATTACTTATATTCACCATCTACAATTCTGTTACCTCCAGTCATCTATTCATCTGTGAGTAATTTGTCCAGCATTCACTACCATACAATGCTATATTGGAGGATTGACATTACATAGTTCAGCACTCTTTGTTTTGTTTCTCTTGCTTTGTCTACTCCTTGTCTACGAGGAAATTGTCCAGCATTCACTGCCATATAGGAAGATTGATATTTCATAGGAGTTCAGCATTCCTTTCTTTGTTTCTCTTGCTTCATATTTCGAACGTATCTGTGAGGAAATTGTCCAGCATTCACTGCCATATAGGAAGATTGATATTTCATAGGAGTTCAGCATTCCTTTCTTTGTTTCTCTTGCTTCATATTTCGAACGTATCTGTGAGGAAATTGTCCAGCATTCACTGCCATATAGGAAGATTGATATTTCATAGGAGTTCAGCATTCCTTTTTCTTTGTTTCTCTTGCTTCATATTTCGAACGTATCTGTGAGGAAAATGTCCAGCATTCACTGCCATATAGGAAGATTGATATTTCATAGGAGTTCAGCATTCCTTTCTTTGTTTCTCTTGCTTCATATTTCGAACGTATCTCTGAGGAAATTGTCCAGCATTCACTGCCATATAGGAAGATTGATATTTCATAGGAGTTCAGCATTCCTTTCTTTGTTTCTCTTGCTTCATATTTCGAACGTATCTGTGAGGAAATTGTCCAGCATTCACTGCCATATAGGAAGATTGATATTTCATAGGAGTTCAGCATTCCTTTTCTTTTGTTTCTCTTGCTTCATATTTCGAACGTATCTGGAGGAAATTGTCCAGCATTCACTGTCATATAGGAAGATTGATATTTCATAGGAGTTCAGCATTCCTTTCTTTGTTTCTCTTGCTTCATATTTCGAACGTATCTGTGAGGAAATTGTCCAGCATTCACTGCCATATAGGAAGATTGATATTTCATAGGAGTTCAGCATTCCTTTCTTTGTTTCTCTTGCTTCATATTTCGAACGTATCTGTGAGGAAATTGTCCAGCATTCACTGCCATATAGGAAGATTGATATTTCATAGGAGTTCAGCATTCCTTTCTTTGTTTCTCTTGCTTCATATTTCGAACGTATCTGTGAGGAAATTGTCCAGCATTCACTGCCATATAGGAAGATTGATATTTCATAGGAGTTCAGCATTCCTTTCTTTTGTTTCTCTTGCTTCATATTTCGAACGTATCTGTGAGGAAATTGTCCAGCATTCACTGCCATATAGGAAGATTGATATTTCATAGGAGTTCAGCATTCCTTTCTTTGTTTCTCTTGCTTCATATTTCGAACGTATCTGCGAGGAAATTGTCCAGCATTCACTGTCATATAGGAGGATTGATATGCTGTGAGAGTCCATGATGCATTGGCCTTGTCTGAATTTTATTTTATATATATTTTAGGGTTAAAAAGGGGCTTCATGAGACCACAACTGGATTTTAATATTAGGTGGGTGCAAAAATAATGACGTAAGAATGTTGTTTTGTGACGTTAAAAGATACATAAAAAAACCGACATTATTACGTCATTATTTTTGCACCCACCTAATATTACAAACAAAATCATATATGCAATACAATGAAATAAGCCAAGAAAAAGATTATAAATTGCTTTAGTAAACATTTCAGAGAAATGATTGTATATTTTAAAGAACATATATGTATACAGAAATAAAGAAATTTTGCTTATCTGTTGGTGGCAATATATTTCACCTGAGATGGTCTTGAATGTCTGCTTCCTTTGGCAGTCGAAGCCAGAAGAGAAATAAAGTTTTGATTTTTGCTTTTTTGGCAGTAAAACACTTGTTTTGATGCACCATGGGAATATTCTGTATTTATTTAACTATTTTTTTTTATAATCTAACTTTATCTTTCTTTATTGTTAACTACAATTATTATATTGTATTTTAAAGTACTTTTCATTGTTTAACTTTTAATTTTTCTTCTATTATTAATTATTTTTGTTCCAGTTTACTACACAGTCTACTAGTAGTGGTTGAGGGTTATTTAGTAATTTATTTATTGCTACCACGACAGATATTACTTAGCAGACCATGACTTTTATGTGTTCCTCACAAAATGTTCCTGTCTGCTTTAACTTCTTTCTTCTCGTATTGGTGCCTCAGGAGGGTAGGCAATTCTGTCTCCCTTGGTGTTCTGATATATATTTTGTTTAGCTCTTGGAAGGCATATTCCTTTATTCTAATTCACCTTCAGATTTCAGTGCCATATTTTCTGTCATTTCTTAAAGTACTTCCCAGATAATTAAATTTCTGCCCTTGCTTGATTTAGATATCTCCAATAAGGCTACATTTTGTAAAGAGTAATTCATTACATTTTTGCACAGTTGAAATATCCTGAAATTTGAATTAACTGCTTGAATTCTTCACCACCAGTGATGATATGTGATGATGAAATTATTCCCGTTTCTCCCTAATCGACTTGCTCTGGTAAATATCTGTAACTTACAGCAGTTAATTCTAAGGCCACTGTTATACATTTGGTAAACTCAACGATACAAAGTGGAAATGAATGTGAAATGGAATTTGTCTTTGGTAATTTTGGAATATTTTCAACAACATAACTTTCATTCACTTTGAATTGCTTTTTAAAGCATCTATTCTAAGTCTTCCGTTTGACATTTACCATGCGGCTATCCTGAGGGAGATGATGACCAGGGATTTATTATTGGTGGGTACAATCTTGACAATATAAGATACACAGACAACACAGTATTAATACCAGAGAGAGAAGCAAAAACCACAGTATCTCCTAGACAATGTAGTAAAGGAAAGTGGGTTTGGTTTGGTTTGGTTTGATTTGTTTTATGGCATATCAACCTCAGTGGGTTATTTAATGCCGACAATTTTTATGGCTGGTAATAATTCTTTTCAAAAAAGTATTGCTGGTAATATTTTTCCTCAGAAATGTATAGCTGGTAAAATTCTTTTTCAAAAATGTATTGCTAGTAATATCTATTTTTTAAAAATATTGTTGGCAATATTTTTTTTTAAAAATATATTGCTGGTAATAGCTTTTTTTTCTTAAAAAATCTATTGCTGGTAATAATTTTTTTACAAAGCATTTCTGGTATTAAAACCTATTTTTACACTTTAGTGTTTTTACCCCAGTTTTGGGGTTAACTATTTGCCCATAGCTGGGACCCTAACAGATGCTACCACCCTGGGTCAGGGCAGACCTGGGAACATCAGCAATTAAGAGGTGGTTGCACGTTCCTCAAAACCTCTTGATCAGAGGCCTTGCTGCTGGATGTAGTTTATCATCTTACCCAGGGCGCGGATGTAGTTTATCATCATACCCACGACGGTAAAGGAAAGTGGGATGAAAGGACTAACCATCAAGTGCAAAAAGTCAGAGTATGAATTTTGTAATTTTTAAAAAAAATATATTTATTCCTTAATGATCATCTGTTTTTTTTTATTTTCTTTGCATCATTTTTCAGATTTACCAGCCCTTCATTTTATTCAGTTTCAGATTGCAATGATATTTTTAGATCTCGTTCTATATATTTTGAGTATTCTAATGCATATCTCAGGACCTTGATTTGATTTTTTAGTCCCAAGACAAATAACTCCTTTGAATTAACCTTTTGCTAATTGCTTTTAGCTGGATACTTCACGCTTTCTATTCATGCTACTTGAATAGTTGTCACTAGAATTTTTCACAATTTGTAGACATTGATATCTCGTGTGAAAACATGATATTTACTCTCTGAATCTTTTTTCAAAGTATTATATTATGTTCACCATATTTGATTCGCAAGTTTTTTTTTGTGTCAGTATGTTATTAGAACAAGTGCTCTTTCCACCAATTCTTAATTCCCTAAAGAATATAATTACAACTTTGTTCCAAAATTTTACATTCTTTTTCAAATGTGTTCCCAAAATTTATTTGAAAACATTACTTATTTTTCTGGGTCATAAGTGAATACCGTTGAGTTAAATTTCCTTCCTCGTCCTTAATCAGTAGGCCCCGCCTTCACTTGCCCAGGTCGTGTGACTGATATGCTGAAGACAAAATAAGCAAAAAAAAAATAAGTCAGTGGCAGCTGTTGCCTTAAATGCATCTTGCATATGCTAATATTGTTTTTTGTCTCCAACCGTTGACCAATGAAAAGAAATTATTCCATTGATAAAAGCAATTGGTATTCTTGAACTAGAGAGCAGTTTTATTTTTATACCTTGTTGTTGGCTTGTGAGTGACTGATGTTTAGTGCGGTGGATTTCTAACATTGAACCTGCAATTCATGATTTTGACATTCCTTTCTGCCTATGGATCTTCAAGTTTGGACTTGTGTTTTGTTCATTTTTTTTTAAAAATTGAGCTGTCATATCAATTTTAAAATTGAGCTGCCATATCAATTTGTGAACCAACTGGTAGTGCATGTCACTATTGTTGCAAATTACTGGAGGTTACAACATTTATGAGTGTGGGTTTTTCTTGTAGTATTAAAAAAAAAAAAACGTAACAAGGTACTGTCATTTTAATTATCTGACTCCAAATTGTAGGTTGTGAATCTTCAAAGTTAATACTGAATATGAATTGTGAGGAAAAACATGTAACAGAAAACACAGGATACTAGCAGTATAACCCATCTTTGACCGGGTCTTTCATTACTGGGAATTTTTATCGTTCACTTGGAGCAATTTAAGTTTAAAGTCAGCCTACCTGAAAATCAATATTAGTAACAACAATTGGGTGCAACTGAGGTGCATCCCCAAATGGGGGTTAACAATTTGAATGGGGGGTGGCCCTGAAAAGGGCCGTTTTTACATTCTCAATCTTGTTTCAGCCTCATGCAGAGCGGCAGTTGAAGAGGAGTTTTTCCTCAGCTGTTGAGTCCTTTGATCATTACATTCAGCCTCGCGCGCAAAAGCGTTCAGGTATGTTCTTCTGGAAAGCTGATTGCTACTTCGAGCTTCAGACTTAGTGGCTCTGATTGAAGCATTCCAAAAGGCATTTTGAAGCAGTCAAACTGTTCTAAAGATGTTTCATTATCTCTTATTCACATGGAAGACCTGGTGGCAGCAGTTTTGTGACCTAGGCAAGTTCTTTTCTTTGGTGGCATGTCTTAGGCAAGTATGAATTGTCAAATGGAATACATAGGCAAATACCAGAAGAGAACGCCGTAAAGCTACAAGGATCACTAAGTTTGAATAACTTTAGGAAAGGTTGGAAAAATAAATGTTCAGTAATAAGAAAGGTAGTAAATGAAAGCAGGATGAAAGGACTAACCATCAAGTGCAAAAAGTCAGAGTATATGGTTGTCAGCATGAGAAAAAGCTGAAGATGCAATCTTTGAATTAGAGATTTCAAAATCAAACAAGTACAGGTGTTTAAATATCTGGGAATGTATGTCTACACTCTAGTGAAGGTAACTGTGTGAAGAATTCTTTTTAAAAAAGAAGAAAATAGTAAGAGAAACTATTAATATAGACCTTGATATTTTACTCTATCTATTGTAAACATTTTAGAACATTTGTGCAGTACCCATAATTAATTTTGTTAAGGTTTGGTTCCAATTTTATTTACGATAGATAGCTTCAAGTATTTTTAGTTTATGTTTATTATTTTCAAGATAAAGTATGGATGTATTTTCAACAAGAATTTTTCTAAATTGTGAATGTGGACAAGCATGCTGCTGTAAATGTTTAGAGATGTTAGACATGTCATTCAAATGAAAACTCAACCTCTTAGACAGCATGGTTGTAGTTATGGCCAACATAAATATTGTTTTTTTTCATTGAGGACATTTAAGTTTATATACAATGTTGGTTTTCTGGTACTAAAATTAGTGGTCTTCGCTCCATATATGAAATTATAACTTTTAGATTTTGTCTTTGGAAATAATAAACACTACATTTTTGTCTTAAAAACATACCCTGAGGATGACTTTGTGTTAATGTCAAAAGTACTCGGAATAAAACAATATGTATCAACACGGTAATTTTCTCTCTTCTTTTAATACTAACACCAGAAAGCTCATCCGAGCATATATATGAATGGATCCAATTGGAAATAAGCAGACAAAATTTGTCTAAATTATTCAATGAAGCTTGTCTCAATGAAAACATGCTGCCAAAATACGTACATATATATATATATATATATATATATATATATATAATTTTGTATATGATGTAGCATTATAAAACACTGAGTATAAAGCATGTTTGTCATTCCTTTTCCTTCCAGCCATCCCATTTCATCCATGAACTTCTGTGTTATTATATCAGGGATATAATAATGCCCATAATGGGGGAAATGTAAATGGAAGAATAAATATTCCTTCAACAGCTCTCTCCTGTTACTGTCATAAATATGATTGGCTATTTGATTGAAAAAAAAAGAAGAAGGATATTGTGGTCACCGTGAAGGAAGGTTCTGTTGGCTGTTTGGTTTAAGGCAAACAGGATATTCTGGGTCAGAAAAGGAAGAGGTGAAAATTAGGAAAACGTCTGTGATAAAGGAAGATGAATTAGGCCTGACAGAACTAAGAGTAAAACAAACTGTTTATTCAGGTTCAGCAGTTAATTAGAGAGGTAAAAGTATGAACGTGACACCCATCCAGGGTCAAGTCTGTCATATATGTATTTCTCTACTGTTCACATACATTAAAGAGTTTCATTATTGACTTTCAGACTATTGTCCTTATCTTTGTTGCTATTATCAAAACTTTTCGGTCATTGCGCACTCCAGGTCTTCTTCAGGTATTTGCTGACTGGATTACCTACAGGGAATTTGGAACTGAAACCTTTGTTTAATCTATGAGAGATTAAGAAGAATCAGCAATATTATTGGTCCTGATTTAGGGTCTTGGATTCAGTCACTTTCCACCACCATAAAGTTAGCTTCCTATGTCTTTTCTATAAATACTTTCATGGTAATTGTTTGGATGAGCTCTTTGCTATGATTCCTAGACATTTTGAATTTAAGTGCTGTACTAGACTGGCGACAGGGTCTCATCAATTTACAGTTGAGTTCATGAGATGTAACCGTAAGTTTTATGTTAACAGTTCCTTTCTTCGCACTTCTTACTTGTGGAACTTCTTTCTGGCTCCATGATTAACTCAACTTTAATCTTCAAAAATTTAAATGCAATGCCAATCACTATCTACTGGCCCCACTAATAATTCTTCTTTTGTTCTTGCTACTGAGTAATGTTTCTGTTTTGTAATTTTTCCACACCCAGTAATCACTTATGTCTTAGTGGCTTTATTGCCTTGCTTGTGGTAAATTTGAGTAAAAAAAAAGAGAGAAAAAAGATTGTTATCGTTTTGTTGTCCATGTCTCAAGATATCTCATCTTATTTAGTCACCAAATTCATTAACCTAAGCTTTAATCCACAGGACAATAAACTAGTAGATTAAAGCATTGATTTGTGAATTTGGTGACATAGTAATTGTGAGTTCAATCCCAGGGCTGGGCAGTACAGACTTAAACTAAGGGGATGATAAATACAAGATGTTTTATTCCAAGACATAGACAGTGGAACGAGAACGATCTACACCAGTAGATTAAATTGAGGGTTCAGTTTGAAATTCCTTGAAGATTATCTGGATCAACAAATACCTAAAAAAAGCCAGAAATCGCAACGAGCAAAACGTGATTATAACAACAAAGATGAGGATATTAGTCTGACTTTAAATGATGTAAATGATAATTTTTATATTTAAGATATTTGTTTGTGCTGCACCTGCAGTTTCACAATATGCATTTTTCGGCTGATGGCCCTTTCTTTCTAGTTGCACTTGAACCTCTGTGGTAACACATGAAGTGTTTTCAATCCAGCAATGTTGTTTACCTAGCAATGAGTGCCATGCAACAGGTGTTTGATTTGGTGTCATCTCACAGCTTAGTAATACTACAGAAATAAGTAATTTATTTAATGCCATGACCCTTCAAAACATAAACGATAATGGCTCTCCACAGCTTCTTTTTTATTATCTATGAATAATGCCATGATGTCTTAGAAAAGACAGTGAACGGCTTTTCCATTACCTTCTCCACGGTTACTGAATTCAAAGTAGTCTAACTTTTTGGCTGGCTACCTTTCTTTTTTACCAAGTAGGCCACCAAAGTAGGTGATATTTATTCTTGAGTTTGATTGAACTATTCAGGGCTTTTATAAATATCTGGGGGTCAGAAAGGGGTTTGATAACTGATGCAATGGAATAACCTGTGACCCCTATGAGTGACTACACTATAGGTAGTAACTACTTATGCTACTTGTGCTACATGCGGGGGGTAGGTAAATATACTAGCTGCGATTTGTTCCAGCTAAACAGTCAAACTCTTTGCCTTCGGGTAGAGAGGAATCCAGACGAAGCTCCGCTGAAGGGCAGAGTCTCGTTCAGGGAAGTAGATTGCCCCTGAACCCGTTTATATGGGTTCAAAAGTGAATATTTTTGGCAAAACCTATGGGCTCAGAGAACCCACAGTAAACCAGGCCTTGTGCCACATGAAACCCTCATTGGGGGGTGGCTAAATATACTAGCTGGGATCTGATGAGTACAATTCAAACTTACACGAGAACTACTGACCTTCCAATAGTAGTGTTCACTACTGAATTAAGTTGTGACGACCTTGTGCATAACTGTTACCTTTATTCTTATTGTACTGGTTTTTTTACAATAAACCTTTACTTATTTTATCCACCTTGTTTTTCAAGTATATATTCCTATAAGTACAGAACATAACTGGGGTTCAAAAAGTGTTTGATAAATGCCTGAGAGTCAAAAGAAGGTCGATAAATAAATTGTGGGGACTTATGAATAAAATCCATCAGTTTTCAAACAAGTAACCCTATCTTTGCTACTCTTCATTAAGCACATCCTCTCCATTAATGATGTCAACCAATGCAATAAAAATGCATATTAATTTATTTTTAATGTCTTTATTATTACCTATATTACTTATAAAGTTTTTTTCTTCTTATTATTATTATCATTATTATTATTATTACATTTTGAGTCTGCTTGTTTATTTTATGAGCTGCCACCAAGTTTCAACCAGAAACCTCAAGGGACCACAAGTCAGCAAATCATGTTTCTTGCTACAATTGGTTGGATATGAAGCTGGCATTCTTAGTCTCAGTTTTTGTAATTATAGGATGCCATTGATATGTGTATAGTAGTTCAAACTTTCATTAAAATACAAATCTGTATGTACAGATAAAATTTAGGTGCAGTAAAATGCATTGTCAGATTAAATGGAGAGTTTGAAAAACTAAAATATCTTTTAATTCTTCTATGTGCCATGTCTCTTCAGAATGTTGGTGATCATGGTTCTCCACAATTTCCTACTCTTTGTAGTTCTTTGTAAATTTTGTCTTTTTGGTATCTCTCCTAATCCCTATTCTGCCATCCATTTACACAAGCTCATTATACGCTCTTTTCCATGGTCCCTCTTGCTTTCAATATATTGTGAGTGTCAAATATCCCAGGCCTTCTTTTTTCATTATTTGTCCCAGAAGATTTTAGCTCTGTCTCATTTTGATTGTAAATATAACTGTATTTTTTGTTTCAATTTTTGGTAAAACTTCCACATTGTTTACATGTTCTTTCAATGTTATTCGCAGTATCACAGAACAGTCACATCTCTGCTGCCTCGTCTACAGTTCATCTGTGAAGAAATTGTTTAGGGTTTGATTGGCAATGATGAAATGTAACTAGTTTGGCTTTTGAAGGATTGAATCTGACCAATTTTTCCCTCAGAGATGTTAGATCTCAGTCAGAGGAGAGATCAACTGTAAGTCTTTGATTATCTTGAGTGTAGGAGGTGAATCCATATACCATTGTCAGTATAGATATTTACAAATGATTGGAGTATACGCTTAGGGAGATACTTTATGTAAAGTAGAAAGTGAGTTGGTTTGAGAAGCAACCCTTGAGGAATGCCTGTGTTGATTACAAGAGTTTAACTGATACAACATCATACCCATAGACTGAGTGTTCACAAATTGGCCAATTCAATCAAAAATTGATCCATAAAAAAATTTGTGGTTGGTTAAAAAATACAAACGAACATTTTTATTATTAGGTATTATCTTTTTTAATATTTTACGTTTTTATTTCTTTCCTTTTTAGAATTCTTCTCCCTCCATCCTTTTATACTTTTTACTTGAGTTTTTCCTTCATTCTTTGCTATTTTTCTTTCACTGTTTCATTCTTTCTTTACTAACTTGCTTTCACCCTCTCTCCCTTCCTTCGCATTCTCTCATGCCTGCTTCAATCTTTTTCCTTCATACACTTTCTTTCACAACTTTTCCTTTACACTCTCTGTTGACTTTTCTACTGACTTAGCATGCTTCCTTTTGCTCAACTCCTTCACCCTCTTTCCTTTGTTTTCTTTCCTTTGCACTGTTTCCTTAGCCCTCTCTCCTTTGCACTCTTTCCTTTACCCTCTTTCCTTTGTTCTCTTTTCTTCACCCTCTCTCCTTCACACTCCTTCCTTTGCACTCTTTCCTTCACCCTCTTTCCTTTCTTCTCTCTCCTTCACCCTCTTTCCTTCACCCTCTTTCCTTTGTTCTCTTCCCTTCGCACTCTTTCCTTCACCCTCTCTCCTTCACCCTCTTTCCTTCACCCTCTTTCCTTCACCCTCTTTCCTTTCTTCTCTTTCCTTCGCACTTTTTCCTTCGCACTCTTTCCTTCACCCTCTCTCCTTCACACTCCTTCCTTTACCCTCTTTCCTTTGTTCTCTTCCCTTCGCACTGTTTCCTTCGCACTCTTTCCTTCACCCTCTCTCCTTCACCCTCTTTCCTTCACCCTCTTTCCTTTATCCTCTTTCCTTTCTTCTCTTTCCTTCACCCTCTCTCCTTCACCCTCTCTCCTTCACACTCCTTCCTTTACCCTCTTTCCTTTGTTCTCTTCCCTTCGCACTCTTTCCTTCACCCTCTCTCCTTCACACTCCTTCCTTTACCCTCTTTCCTTTGTTCTCTTCCCTTCGCACTCTTTCCTTCACCCTCTCTCCTTTACACTCCTTTCTTTGCAATTCTTTCCTTCACACTCTTTTTTTGCCTTTTTTTCCTTTGCTCTCTATCATTTTGCTTTCATTTACATTTTTTGTCATTCTTTTCTTTATTTTAATCCTTCTTCAAGTTATTTTTCAAACATTTCTTCCTTTTACTTTTCTGAATTTCTTTCCTTCAAGTTTGACTTTTAGTTTGAGTTCCTGTCTTTTTTTATGTCTCCCTCTCTTTGTATTTCTTCCTCTTTTTTTCATGTCTCTCTCTATCTCCCTTTGTTTTTCTTCCTCTCTTTTTCATGTCTCTCTCTCTCCCCCCACTTTGTTTTCCTTCCTCTCTTAATTCCTTTTCTTTATAGCAACTTTTTTTCATTCCTTCTTTCCCGTCATCATTTCTTCAATTTCTCTCTGGGCGTAGAAACCATCTCTTGTGCTACTTTCTTCATTGAGGAAATAAATAAAGTTAAAACAATGGTGAATTTATTAATTCAATACCAATTTTCTTCTGTGTTTCATGTTGTGGGTAATATGCCCAGAGAAATCAAAATTCTTCCTCTTGCAAGAGATTCTTGCGCCCCACCCCTCACCTTCACCTTTTACCCTTGATTACCGTTTCCAACAATGAGAATACTGGCAGTTGAGAGTCGAGGGAGAGAGAGCAAAAAAAGGAAACAGAGAAAAAGGAGAGAAATATTATGTAAAAGATAAATTGTTGGATGAAGAATGTAAAGATATAAAGAAGAAATGGCAAAAGAAAGAAAGAAAGAAAGAAAGAAAGAAAGAAAGAAAGAGACGGGAAAAGAGCAGGAAAAGAAAACAGAAAGAATGGAAAATATAGAGAAAGGAAAAGAGAAAAAAGAAAAGCGAGAAATAAAAGAGTGAGAAAGGAAAAGAGATAGAATGGAAAGGGGAGAGAGAAAGGAAAAAGAAAGAATGGAAAAGAGAGAGAAAGGAAAACAGAAAGAATAGAAAAGAGAGAGAATGGAAAGGAGAGAGAGAAAGAAAAAAGAAAGAATGGAAAAGAGAGAGAATGGAAAGGAGAGAGAAAGGAAAAAGAAAGAATGGAAAAGAGAGAGAAAGGAAAACAGAAAGAATGGAAAAGAGAGAGAATGGGAAGGAGAGAGAGAAAGGAAAAAGAAAGAATGGAAAAAAAGAGAGAAAGGAAAAAGAAAGAATGGAAAAGAGAGAGAATGGAAAGGAGAGAGAGAAAGGAAAACAGAAAGAATGGAAAAGAGAGAGAATGGAAAGGAGAGAAAGGAAAAGAGGGAGAAAGGAATAGAAAGAGAAAGGAAAAGAGAGAGAAAGGAAAAGAAAGAAAAGGAAAGAGAGAGAAAGGAAAATGGAAAGAATGGAAAAGAGGGACAAAGAACAGGAGTGAGAAGAGAAAACAGAAAAAAATGAATGAGAGAGAGGATGGAAAAGAGAAAGGAAAAAAGAGAGAAAGGAAAAGAGAGAAATAAAAGAGAAAGAAAGGAAAAGAGAGAAAATGGAAAAGAGAGAGAAAGGAAAACAGAAAGAAAGGAAAAGAGAAAAATAAAAGGGAGAAAAAGAAAAGAAAAGAAAAAAGAAAGAAAAAAGAAAGAAAAAAGAAAGAAATCATGATGGGGTGATTCTGCGAAGAGGGATGCTGGAGGAAAAACTAAAAGAGATAAAAGAGACGGCTCTATGATGAAAAAGAAAAGGAAAAAGACAAATAGAAAAGAGATTTTGTGCAAGAGGGAAAAGAGTAGCAGACAAATACAAAAGATAGAGAAGATGAAATTGTGGAAGAACTCATGTCGAGGAGTGGGGGGTGGGGGTCAAGAGTTAGAAAGCATAGAGAGAGAGTGCAAGAGAAAAATCGTAAGAAAAAAAGAAAGAGATTGCTAGAGGAGAGAGAAGGAATAGAAAAGATGGGAGAAAATGAGATGGGTCAGGCTCTAGGTGGGGAGTGGTTGTTGTGGGAAAAAGAACATTCTTTGCATATTTTCCATACATTCTTGTGCACAATCAATGAATAGGGAAGTGAGAAAACTTGAATTTGCATGCCGCTTCCAAGAATAAGATGGTACAATGGAATGTCAACGAATGCGTGGGAGGCAGAAGGTAAAGGTATTGGGTGTGGCAGGGTAGGAATGGAGATCTGCATGCGTGCGGATGCAGGTATGTAATTGTACATTACATGATGACATCTTAACATTTATAAGAACACTTTTGAATTTGTGTACATGACAGTAATTTATATATATATATATAAAAATGCAAGTTGAGAAAAATTTGCAAGATGTGAACATTTGCAATCTTGGGATATGAGGGGGTGCTGAAAAATTTTAATTCTGACCCACTTTCCAAAATCAAATATTTTTTAGACAGGCTTCTTGATCATGCCATGTGTATAGAAAATCAAAGAGCCAAGTTTGAATTCCAATCAAGTTCGTTGCATTTACTTACATGAAAATTCACTTGGGAAAGGTAGGAATTCATCTCATCCTCCTATTTAGCTATTTGTTAAATAGTAAGTCTCGTACGTGGAGAAGTTATTGTTTTTTTTTAAATTGTTAATGCAATTTTTCTTACAACCCAAAATATGTTTCAGATTTAAATAACCTACAAGATTTGATAAGCCCTAAAAATACAAATCAATCAAATTATACATGTATATATATATATATATATATATATGTATGTACACATACATGCATATTTTCAATAAAGAGGGTAATGTAAGATTTTGTATGCACATATAATTTTAAAAAATAATATATATATATAAATATAATAATATATTTATACGTCGGATTTAATCCATTTCCTAAAAATATATATAAGCTATGTATTTGTATTAGAGGAAGTGTTGACAAGCACATGGCCCTAATGAAAAAGTCCATCTAAAAAATTCTGGTGTTTTGTCTGTGGGATTCTGCAATGTAGGTCAGGATGAGTATTTTTCAGCACCCCTTCACAGATTATCTATGCAAGCATACACGTACACACACACACACACACACACACACACACACACACACACACACACACACACACACGTTACCCATGTTTATAAAGATATATATGCATGTACAAAAATTCTATATATTCATTCATATAAATTTCTCTGCACACATTGGTAAACAAATCTATATAAGTGAATTGCTTTTGTCAGTCGATGTGCATATATATCTGTGCAAAGATAAATAAAGATGTAAGAATGCAAAAAATCTTATTTACTTTTGTTTATCTACATACACTTACCATTCTCATGCACACATGCCTGCTGCATTTCTGCAAACAAATCAAACAAAGAACATGCATTGATTGATATATATATATATATATATGTAAATACACAAATAGATATAATGTTTGTTTTTCATTTTCTGGAAGGATTTTTCTTGGCTTAAATTCTCTTCTGTTTGACTCACAAAGCCTGAGTTTTATTCATTTTAAGATATTCTTACCCCAAATGCTTACCCCAAATACAGTACACACACACACACACACACACACACACACACACACACACACACACACACACACACACACACTTTATGAATATGTGTATCACTCAAAAAAATGTTTAAAGTGATAAAGATGTGGCAGATTAATAAATAAAAATCCATTATTTCCTAAGAAATGTGTGTGCGTGTGTATGTGTGTGTATAAATATAAAAGTGGACCTTGTGGTCAGTACCTAGTGATGACAGTCTGTTTTATGCTTGAAGATTGAATTCTAACATGAAATAGGTGTGCTAAATATGGGTAACTGGATATATATTTTCTGAATCTATATCTATAAAACACTATATTTGTTATGGAACACACATGTGACCTCCTGATCTAGTTTTTCTCTCTACTGTTCCTTCTTTTTAAAATGTATTCATCGTTCTCTTGATGGTTCATTAATGGACATTAAAGATGTAAGAATGTTAATACCATTACTGAAGGTCTGAATGATCACTTTCCTCTCACCATTGATCAGATGAGAAGACATAGTAGGGCTGACACAAAATGATTTTAACCTGTTCTCTTTCTAGCTGAATAACTCAAAGGGTTTTTCCAGTGATTCTTATGACAAATGGTGTCAAAATGACTAAACATCTTATTTGAAAACTTGCAAAAAAAAGAAACTCAATTAGTTTAGTGTTTTTTTTTTTAGATATTAAAGATTTTGTAGGATGGATAATTCTGCTGTTACACGAATTGGACAATTTTGTTGTTACACGATCTGGACAATTTTGCTGTTACACGATCTGGACAATTTTGCTGTTACACGATTTGGACAATTATGCTGTTACAAGATCTGGACAATTTTGTTGTTACACGATCTGGACAATTATGCTGTTATACGCAGTCTATATAGTTGCTAGTTTGTTGTATTGATAAAGCAACTTGCTCTATATCAGGCATGTGTAAGCATATGAATCAACACTTCATGATGACTTGCACATTTTTGAGCTCATCCATCTGCTAGAGTGGCTAGACAATCCCTGTTGCAGATGCTTGCTCAGGCATATTTGTGTTTGTTCAGTATACAGAGAGGTCACCTGTGGTTTATACTGCAAATATTCATATCGCACCTTACTTACAGTTTCTGGAAGAGAGCACATAATCGAACATTTTTGAAAACCAGTACATCTCAAATCGTTGGTTATGATGACTTGTGACTTTATTCTGGCACAAACATCAACAAATTCTAGATACTTCCATCCACTTAATTTCACTCACAAGCCTTGGGTCAAACTGTGTTTATGTCTTCAGGCACCCCCCAGAAGTCACCACTCTGACAAATAGACTATGGTGAGATTATCTCATTGTTGGAAAGCAAATATCCTAATCAATATATATATATATACATATATATATATAATATGTGAAAATATATAGAAAATGGGAAGGAACTGATTAGGTAAATAATCCAAAGTTCCTTAGTATTTTAGTTATTATTTTTAAAAAATAGTGCTCGATACAAAAGTAGAGCATAAATATAATTATTATATTATTGTTGGGAAGTCAATTGATAAAAATTGCCTGAGGATACTGTAAGGTTAAAACCAAGGTAGCGGAGTCAACTAACCTCCTGATTATTAAAGTTAAAAAGTCTACATGTTATTTTTAATTTAATTTAATTTTTTTACATGTGTATTGAGCACTTTTTAATATTACTGTTTCTTTTTACTACTTTAAACATGTATCTATAAAGGAAGCCATTTTAAATATGGATTAGACGTAAGAAAAAGGTAAGCTCTACTGTGTTTTCTCCTCAGGTTCGAGTTTATGGTTTATAACTAAAAAAAAAGAATGAATAAAAACCTAGGATTTCTGCCTATTATTGTTATGCTATGATAAATTGGTTTTGTTTTGTTTATTTTGTTTTACAGCATATCGACCTCAATCGGTTATTTATCGCTGACAAGATTTTTTTTAGGATAGGTTTGTAGGAATAGAATATGTATTCTTTATAAGAAATCAGTTTGTATATCAGGTTTCATTGACATATTTTTGTAAAGAGGGTGTTTGTCAAGAGTCAAATGTATTGCTGGTAACATTTTATACTTTTTCAAAAATATATTGATGGTATTTTTACTATAAAAATCTATTCTTTTACTTTCAGTGTTTTGACCCCAGTTTGGGGGTTAACTATTTGCCTGTAGGTGGGACCTTAAAAGATGCTACCACACTGAGTCAGTGCGGACCTGGGAACAACAGCAATTAAGAGGTGGTTCAATGCTTCTCAAAGCCTACCAATCAGAGGCCTTACTGTCAGATGTAGTTTATCGTCATACCCAAGACATGTAGTGATAGCAACAAATCCCAAAATACCCTCTAAACTTTAGTACTTGACTATGAGACCAAAATAATTAATAATAAAAGTTTTGTGACATAAAGTGGCCATTAATAATTAAGTATAACTCAAGACTTCAATGGATAAATAAAACAGTATTTAATTATAACTGCAAATAAATACTTAACAAGAACAAAGTAAAAAAACAACCAAAGATAAGTAACTATTCTAGTGAATACTTTTTTAGTAGTGAGCTTGGCTTAACATCTGGTAAATTCAAAATCAAAACCCAAATCATCAACGCACAATAATTCACACTAATTTGACTGGATAGTTACACCCAATAGTCACTCAATAATCACTGCAGTTAGTAGCCTGATATTGCTATTTATACACCTGGTGGAAACCATATAATCATAAATTCAGAATATCACTCTCGAATCTCGGTATCGGTAGTTACACATTTTCTTCCTATATGACAAAAAGAAAAATTAAAGTTAAGTAATAAAATTACTTTAAAATATAGATAAGAAAGGATAATTAAAAATAAACAAAGAAAAAAGGTAGATTATAAAAATATAGAAATAACTACTGAAAAGACTCATCATGCATTGGTACAGGCATTTTGCCGCCTTATGAAACAAAAATCAAATTTTCTCTCTCTTCAGACTAACAAAGCAGATATTCATGGACAACCCTCCGACAGGACCATGTGGCAATTACAAGATAAGCACAACCTTTTTATCTCTGATACGTATATATGTACTTTGAAATATACAAACAATTTTCTTATTTTGTTTATGCTTATTGTGTTGTATCTTGTACATGAGTCATTTGTAATTTATATACTTCTGTTGTTAAGATTATGATGTTTTTACCCCTAAACAAAATATATATATATATATATATATATATATATATATATATATATATATATATATATATAAAATATCAAATGGAAGTGGAAAGTATAATCCAAGTATGTCTTTTTAATATAATAATGGGCTGATGTCTTTTTAACCCTAAAATAAAATTACATTTTATATATATATATATATTTATATCTATATATTTTAAAAACAACCACATTACAACCAAAAATGTTTGCGGTATCTCTCTTCGTTTTAATATACACACTTTTCCTTCATTGGAACTAATATAACCTCTTCCTTTTATATATATTTATATATAATTCATAATAATTTGTCATGTCTAGATGTAGAAACCTCAGTAGAATGCAGAAGAGCACTGGACGGCCATTTCATCCTATTTTTGGGACTCATCAGCAGTGCGCATCCACTACCAAGAATCAAATCAAGACTATTACATTTAAAATATATATATATACTACAGTTCAAAAGTTTGAAGCCACTCCCAGAATTAGCATGGGATGATCTTGACAGAAGAGTGGAAAAAAAATGAAAAAGCTCCGAGAGCTCAATTATCAAACTAATAATTTTGCAATGAATGCCAAAAATTTGTGCTGCAGTAATCAAGGCTGAAGGAGGATATTTTGACAAGGGCAAAATTTAATAAAAAAATGCTTCTTTTTTTTGTCAGAATAAAATTTCTAATAAAATATCATATCTCACTTTTTTAACTATGCATAATAATTTTGTTTTATTTAAAGTAGAAAACAACTACTTTGGGGCCAATTTAAAAAATTACAAGAGGTAGCCTCAAACTTCTGAACTGTAGTATATACTTATATATATATATATATATATATATATATATATATATATATATATATAGTTTTACAAATGACAGAGTGCATTTGTTTCTTTTAAAAAGAACATTTTTCATCCAAGATTTCTTCAGAAAGATTTACTGGAAAAAGAAACAAACTTTACAAAATACAATCATGAATAGCAAAACAGAAAAAGTGTGTGAGTTAAATAAGTTTTTTTTTTCTTTAGAAGAAACCTTTTTCATAGGGAAAGAGAACTTTCTTCATTGTCTGTGTTTCATGGTTGGGTCGTGAGTAAAAATTCTTTTCGTTTTTATAATCACTAGAAAAGAGTATTGAACTATTATATGATATATGTCCTCCTGTATAGCAGCAGATGCTGGATCATCTCAAAGAGGAAGAAAAGACTTGAAACAACATAAATGTGGTTCTACAGAAAGATGCTGAGGATACCATGGGCTGAACATGTGAGCAACAACAAGGTTTTGGAGAGAATGGAAACTTATACTTATCAGCAAGAGACAGTTGAAATTTTTAGGGAACATAATGAGGAAGGAGGGCTTGGAAAATCTGATACTCACAAGACAGATTGAGGGGGGGAAAAGGACAGAGGAAAGCAACACAAGACATACATGATGGGCTTGAGCAAATGAATAGTAGAACAGGGTGTGGGAGAAATAGCAAAAAGAGAAGACATTAAAAGCTACAAGGGACAGGAAGATGTTGAGAGCCATGATTATCTAGGTCTTGAAGTGTCACAGTACATAAAAGGAGCTTATTTATATCAATTTGGTGTTTTAGTAACAAATTTATTTTATTTGTGGCTCCTTATTTGGTTCATGCACTTTAACAGTTTTTGATTGTTTTTTTTAATTCCAATGAATATTTCTGAAGAAGTGTCAGATGAAAATGGTTCCTGATAAGAGAAAAAGAATGCACTCTGCCATTTTTATATATCATTATTATTAATTGAACAATCATTTTGGGGACGACTATTTCAAATACAGTATCAACTGTAACATGGGAAAATACATCATTACATCCATCTCTCTCTCTCGATTTATATATATATATATATATATATATATATATACACACAGGGATCCCTTCATTAGTGTGGATAATATGTATATCAAAAGATATGCACTAATCAAAAACAATAACATATAGGAAATGATGTAATTTGTACCTCAAATTTTAGTCTCATTCACAATTAATTTCTAATCTGCATACTTTTAATTAAGATATAGGCACATATAAGAAGGTACAATAAAAATGCTATGAATTCATTTTTATATATATATATATATAATTTTATTTGGGAGTAAAAAAGACACCATCGTCCTCAGAACAGAAATATATAAATTACAAACAAATCATATACAAGATGTAACACAATAAGTGTAAACGAAAACGATAAAAGGCCTTCGTATACATTTAAGAGAAAATTGTATATTTTAAAGTACATATACGTATACAAAGATAGAACGTTTTTGCTTATCTGGTGGAAACCACATGGTCTGTCAGAACGCTGTCCCCAGACATCTGCTTTGTTTGGCCGTCGAAGATGATCAGAGAGAAAAGTTGATTCCTGTTTCAACTGGCAGCCAAATGCCTGTTCCTGTGCATGATGAGAGTTTGTATGTTTATTTAACTATTTTTTTATAATCTTAACTTTATTGTCTTTATTGTTAATAACAACCACTCTGATGATGGCTCATGTGAGCTGACAGTTTAGATTGATGAACATCATAAAAAGAATATCCAAATGTTTGACAGTTTTTGTCTTTATTTTGTCATAAAACTAAAACCACGATACAAAGCTTAGAACAACTTATGATCAAACATAATAGACATTCGTTGTCTGTTATATTTAAGAATATATGTTTATATATATATATATATATATATATATATATATATATATAGTTGTATATTTAGGCAGCAATCCTTCCTTTATGCATGTTTCATTAAAAATGACAGACAAGGTACTACGGTTGAGCTTTTATTTAATTTTTCTTGTGTTCTGACAAGAGCTTTCTTTTTCTGGACAAGGGGTGTGTAAGAACTGTCCGAATGTTTTGTATTTCCAAGCGCTTTTGGCTATACCTTTAGCCATTATCAAGGATGATTTGATTATCAGCTTAGTAGAGTGTGTGCATTCTGTGTATGTTCAGTGTGTGTAATCTTGTGTGAAAGGTACTTCTGAGTTAGTCATACTGATCTTCAAATGTTTATAAAGTACAGAATTCATGATTTATAACTTTTGATTTTTTTTTTATTCTATTGGTTCAAAAATATTGTTTGGTTTGTGCTGATTGGTCAAATTGTATTTTATTTTTATGGTTGAAACCTAAAATCCTTTTTACATTTTTCACCTTACATTAGAAAAAACTTTTTGAACTTTTTGTTGTCTTGGAGTGATAAGGTTCATATTAAATGATATAATATTTTGTACAAGTTTTCTTATCGTTGTTGTCTTTATCATAACATTTACTCTACACTGCATTTTTTATCGTACCAGATGAGTGCTATAGATTTATAATGGACAAGGTTACTGTTGGTCACTAGGTTGTTGCAGGAGTGCCACTTTGTAACAGATGCGGTTGTTGAAGATGTTGAGATGTTTGAAAAGAAATAATTTCAACATTTTCAAAATGGAATAAATTTCAACTCTTGAAAGAATTTCACATACCCATTTTTACATAAAGAATAACAAATCAAGGACAGAGAAAATATACCTGTGTGTACACAGATACCTGAAAAAGGAAGAAAACATTCTGACCCTGCAGATAACCAAAACTACTTTTTCTTAAGAGCTGAGAATTGATGGCTCACTTGACTATATAAAATAAGTCCTGAAAGTTTCATTAAAATCAGACAATTAATTCAATTATTTGATTATTGCAAGAATTTCCAAATCAATGTGTTTTTCACCGGAAAAAAAACGCAAAGCGTCAACCGCTGACGCAAAAAAAAAAAAAAAAAAATTTTAACCAAAATTTCGAACATGCTAGAAAGCACTAAAAATTTAATAAAATAATAATAAAAAATACCTTGGTGTTTCCTATTTTGACAATAAAACTGTTTTAAGTTTAGGGCCTTTTTTCATGGTTATGGATGCCATGCTTTTTTCGCGAAAAAGGTTCGATGCCTACTCGAATACTGTACAATGTACATTATCTTTAAAACTAAAAGCTAATCGTATTTCATACCCGCTCTCTCAGTCCACAGGTCCCCTTAATTTTCCTCGTTTAATTAATTAACATTTTACTTTTTTTTATAAAACACTTGAAAAAGATGCCACTTCCAAGTTAGTAGCTTCACAATTTAACAAGAAGACTAAGATAAAGAGTGAATAAATAAGTCTGAAGCAAAGTAAATTATGTGAAATTTTCGTTGTATAATGTTCGATCTACGTGTGAATTAAATTTAAAGCTATTGATGAAGAAAGAAAAAGATTGCGGACAAATATAGGTTTTTGTTGAGTAAAAAAAATCTACGCATTTTCTTTTCAACATTAGGCTGCAAACTTACTGATTTTTTATCTTGTGTACCCAATTATAAGCTCCCTTCGAGTCTCAACCATTTGAAAATTATGGATTTCAGGCAAGGCAAGGTACTACAAGTCTTGGACTTCTTGCTAGTCTTCGACGTCTAGCTAAGCATCAACTTACAATAAACCACTATTTTGCATAAAGGACACGTGAGTTTGGTTGTTATTGTTTTTCATTTAAGAACGATCAAAACTACTGGATCCTAAATTCGAATAATAAAAGCATATACACAAGTGCACTGATATTTTTCTCAAGGGTGGGGTAGTGTCATGTGACACTAGAACTTTAACTGGCATATACTTAACGAAATTATATCACATTAAAGTTAACAAGATATTTTTTTTTATTTTTGGACTTTTTTTATGAGAAAGCGTGTTTTAAGGTGAGCGATTTTGGGGAAAAATGTTCATTTAATTACAAATGGCTGAACATGTCAATCAGGTTTGGTATTTAGTAATTTACAATAAATGAATCATTGTTAATGACCTATATTCGTTTCCTTACAACCAATAAATGGTGTCGACAAAATGTGGTCATTTTACAAGCTGGACATGATTTTTTTTTTTTTTTTTTTTAGCAGTTGCCATAGTAGTGATTACTGGAATTTTTTTTGTCTCTAGAAATAAAGCTGAAGAATGGCTCCACCAAAATATGTCAAGCAAGAACACAAATTTCAAAATTTTGGCCCACCTTAAAAATGTTTATCTGATTTAGCTTCATGCCCAGGCCGTTTTTGAACTCATAGTTGTCACCCTAGACTGGTTATAAACCAGAGCTAAAGAGTGCAGTTTTTACGCTACTATTTAACCCATAAGTGGTGGGACAGGTAAAAGCAAAAGGTTCATACTTTTCCCAAGTGTGTGAGTGAATGTAATAAGCTAGACAGGAATTCGAACTATAATCTCCAATTTCTCATTCTACGCTCCAATCCATTTACACCATCTGCACATCAACATTTGAAATAACAAAAATTAAATTTAAGATGTTCTTTGAATTTTTGAGTGATTAATTCAAATATTTATGCATTTCATATTTCAAAATTAAATTTATCATGTCTTTAAACACTTTCAGGCTATTCTAATGCTTACATGTGATATGGCCATCCATGTTTCTGTATGATCACCAAAGGTAAACAAAGTTGAGCCTGGTCGATACGTAGATGGGTGACCGCTTGGAGAATACCAGTTGCTGTAAGCTTGGACATGCAGGTGGTGTAATGGGAAATGGCTTGGATATGTTAATCGCAGAGCTGAGTTCCAATTCCCGTTGGGTTTGTTATATTCACTTACGTGCAAATACCTTTGGGAAAGGTGTGAATAAAGGTGTCTGTTATATTTAAGAATATATATTTTATATATATATATATATATATATATATATATATATATATAGTTGTATATTTAGGCAGCAATCCTTCCTTTTATGCATGTTTCATTAAAATGACAGACAAGGTACTACGGTTGAGCTTTTTATTTAATTTTTTCTTGTGTTCTGACAAGAGCTTTCTTTTCTAGACAAGGGGTGTGTAAGAACTGTCCGAATGTTTTTTGTATTTCCGAGCGCTTTCGGCTATACCTTTAGCCATTATCAAGGATGATTTGATTATCAGCTTAGTAGAGTGTGTGCATTCTGTGTATGTTCAGTGTGTGTAATCTTGTGTGAAAGGTACTTCTGAGTTAGTCATACTGATCTTCAAATGTTTATAAAGTACAGAATTCATGATTTATAACTTTTGATTTTTTTTTTATTCTATTGGTTCAAAAATATTGTTTGGTTTGTGCTGATTGGTCAAATTGTATTTTATTTTTATGGTTGAAACCTAAAATCCTTTTACATTTTTCACCTTACATTAAGAAAAACTTTTTTGAACTTTTGTTGTCTTGGAGTGATAAGGTTCATATTAAATGATATAATATTTTGTACAAGTTTTCTTATCGTTGTTGTCTTTATCATAACATTTACTCTACACTGCATTTTTTTATCGTACCAGATGAGTGCTATAGATTTATAATGGACAAGGTTACTGTTGGTCACTAGGTTGTTGCAGGAGTGCCACTTTGTAACAGATGCGGTTGTTGAAGATGTTGAGATGTTTGAAAAGAAATAATTTCAACATTTTCAAAATGGAATAAATTTCAACTCTTGAAAGAATTTCACATACCCATTTTTACATAAAGAATAACAAATCAAGGACAGAGAAAATATACCTGTGTGTACACAGATACCTGAAAAAGGAAGAAAACATTTATAGGCTTAGCTGTTTGTGTGTGTGTGATGTGTCATATGGTTGGCTGAAATTATGACAACCTGATGGGAATATTCCACAAAAAAAAGAAAAGAAAAAAAAGCAAGAGGAAGAAGTTTTAATCCATTCTTTTATATTCCTTTATTGGGTGTCTTGGTAGACAAGTTGTAGATAATCCTAACAGTATGATATCCATTGCAGATAGAATAGCTAATTTAAAAGTTCAAACAATTTCTACAGTTTATCATCATCAGTCTTTTGGTGTCAGGGTTATTGCACAGCTGAAATCCATACTAGCTCCCTCCATATGGCTCAGTTGCATGCCAATGTTGGAATATCTGTGAAGGATTTTCCAATCCACTCAGTGATGTTATCAGGACATATTTTCTTCCATATGTGTCTTTTGACCTAGCTGCACCATTTTAACTTCCATATTTTGACTTGTGCCATTTAAGGATC
Organism: Acanthosepion pharaonis; assembly: GCA_903632075.3. Taxonomy (NCBI): domain Eukaryota; kingdom Metazoa; phylum Mollusca; class Cephalopoda; order Sepiida; family Sepiidae; genus Acanthosepion; species Acanthosepion pharaonis. The sequence goes on from CAHIKZ030005570.1 coordinate 301,301, forward strand.
ATACCAGGTTACTCTACAAGTGCTATTGATACTATGTAACCCAGTACTAGATGCTGCATTATTGGGTCATTAGCAACTAAGCTGGATCCACCACCAGGCTTTTCTGGTTAGTGGGGTGGCTAAAGATTTAGTAGGATTAAAAACAAGACCAGTCCAATGAAGGATGCAGCTTTATTGTTGGGTCATCTAGCACAATGGTAGTTAGACTGGTCTTCAACATGCAGCCAGTGTGGAGATGACATGACATCAGTGGGGGCAGGGCAGAGGGTGGCTTCCTAGATGTGAAGTCAGGGTGGATGATTATTCCATTGAGATCAACCGCCATGTGACCACGACCAAGGTGAGCATTCAAGTTGGAAGACAACGACTGTAGTTTGACCTAGAGAGGGATGGGCTCTACCAGGTCAACTTACCCAAGACGTGCTACACATTGATATATATCCAGCTTTCAATCCAGATATTTGAAGTGAACTATCAGGTGTTCATTTGCATTATGACTATGACCACACCCAATCATGTGACTGATGATGATGAAAAAAAGAAAAAAAAAAATTTTTGCATTGTCTTTTTTATTTCTTTCCAAGAAATTAAAAATTATTTTTTCTTTCCTTGATTTCTGATTTTATAAATTTCTTTTTTCTTCATTTTCATTCCTTTATGAATTCTTATTCTGAAATATGCCTCATTTTCCGTTTTTTTTCATTCATTCCTTTATACTTAAAGTATCCCATTTTCATTCATTTATTTTTTCATTCACTCTTTTATACTTAAAATATAACATTTTCATTCATTCATTCACTTTTCCATTCATTCCTTTATACATAAAGTATTACATTTTCATTCATTATATTAGTTTTCATTTTATTTTCCTTCTATAACCCACATTTCATTCTCCTTTTCAATGGAGATTTTTCATTCACATATTCTCTTTTGTTTATTCCATTAAATTATATTCATTCTCTTTTTGAGTTTTTTTCAACATTTTATTTTTTTTCAACATTTATTTTTTTCAGTTTAATATTTTTTTTCTCTTGAGCAAAATATTTCTTCCTCTTCATTTCTCCTTTTCAGAGTTTTTTCTTTTTCTTTCTTTATTCCAATTGCTTTTTTCGATTATTCGAAAAAAAAAAAAAAATTTTAGTTTCCATTTTTATGTTTTTTCAAATAGATTTTAGCCTTGCATTCCATTCTCAATTTCAGCTTTTTGCAATACTCCTTCCCCCTCCCCGCTTATTTTTCATCTCCTTTAAAGAATTTCACAAAGATTAAATTATATTCAAAAGGAAATGGATAAAAATAAATGAGAACTAAAATCCAAAGGTTTCTGCAAAGAATATCTCTCTCACCCACTCTTGTGTGTGTATATATATATATATATATATATATATATGAATAAATACATAAATTGTATATATGTTTAAAATTTGCTATATTTATAGACAACCCAATATTGGGGATTGTGCATTGATGACCTGAAGATTACTTAAGGTATGAAACCAACAATCACCATGAAGTGTTGATTCCTATGTCAACCCCATTATTTCTCTCTCATATATATAAATATATCTATATATATATATATATGTGTGTGTGTGTATGTGTGTGTGTGTATATATATATTGTTTATACATTATTGTTATTTTAACAGATAAAATATATTTAAGCAAATGCTCTGTTTTTTAAATAAAGAGAATAAATTATATTTCCCAGACTGAACGTTCGAGAAATTTCATAAAAAATATGTGTTCACCAACAGGAATTGAACCTATGTCCTATACATTCGGGCTGATAAATGTAATTAATACTGTTTATTTAAAAAGCAGAGCATTTACTTAAATAAATTGCATCCATTAAAATAAAATATAAAAAAATTAAATGGTCAGACTTAATCCATTTCATAATATATATACATATATATATATATATATATATATATATATATATATATATATTAAGACATTTTTATGTTTATACATTCTTTTTATAGATACAAATATTTAAGTAAATGCTCTGTTTATAATAAACAGTATTAAACAACATTTATCACCCTTCGAACATGTATCCTATACGGAACCATCATTTAGCTTGATGTGCCTTTACCGATTTGGCCAAGAAGGAGCATTCGGTTAGCAAGGTCGAATTTACTGTATTTAAACTTCAATCCTCTATGAATCTCTTGCGTACATTCATATCTTTCTCATAGTGTATCAAATGTAAACAAATGATGTCACACATTATGAAATGGACAAAGTCCGAAAATTATTTTAAGACATTTTTTGTGAAAATTTCTCGGACATTCAGGCCGGTAAATGTTGTTTAATATTGTTTATTATAAACAGAGCATTTACTTAAATATTGGTATCTATAAAAAGAATGTATAAACATAAAAATGTCTTAAAATAATTGTCAGACTTTGTCCATTTCATAATGTGTGTGTATATATATATATATATATATATATATATATATATATATATATATATATATATGCCTGATTGAATAAATTACAAACATTATGTCTGCTTATTTTTATCATAATCCTTTCATATTCACAAATATTTTTTTGTATATTACAATTGAATAAGGCAAGAAATACACTGTAACAGTCAGAATCACTTTTATTTACGAAGTACTTTTAATCTCTTTCTGAGATCATCATTTGGGATGCAAATGGTAAGATAAAAAATATGTGTAGCTATCCATTACTGAATTTATTTTTTTTAAATTCATGAATATGAAAGAATTATGAAGGAGCGATGCTAGAACTATGAAACCTTGCATGCATTAATTTTAACTCTTCTTATTAATTAGTGAATTGTTTATTTCCAGGTATGAGGATGGGCTGAAAGGTTCATAGGCTGACTATGAATGCGTGATGCTAGAGTTCTGAAATAATGCATACTTTAATTTCATCTCTTATTAATAATTGCATTGTTTATTCCCACATATGGGGATGACCTGAAATGTTCATAGGCTGACTGTGAAGGAGCAATGCTAGAACTGTGAAATCTTCTATGCATTAATTTCAACACTTCTTATTAATAATAACTCTATTGTTTCTTTCCAGGTAAACTGATAACTGTTCAAAGAAGACTGTTCATCCTGTTAGTCAAAATTCATCAACAGTAGATATGATATCATCACTGCAATACTGGAGTTCAAGTCAAGTGTTTTTTTTATGTTGGAGAACAGATGATAGTCAAATCAGGAGAATAGGTTGAACAACCAGTTCAAAGCCAAAGTCACATACAGCAACCATTGAAACCAAGGGCTTGTGTACTGGAGCATTTTCTTGATGAAACAAGACCATTTTCATCAGTTTTTCTGGGCGTTTGGTCTTGATAGCCTTTCATAACAGCCTCAGCAAGTTGGCATAGCACTCTCCATTGATGGTGTGGCCCTTTTGATGATAGTCAAACACAATGACTTTTGCATCCCAAAAAACTGTGGCCATCACATTCCCTGCAGATGAAGTGGCCTTGGCATTCTTTAGAGCAGTTGAGGAGAGGTGTTTTCACAGCATGGATTGTCTCTGGCTCAAAGTAATGACCATAACACTCATGCTGGATTAGGAAACATTCAAGGAAGCCAGCTTGATCAGCCTCATGGGTAATAAACTGAATTTTATATAGTGTTAGCATGAGCAAAACTTATTCACAGATTTGGACAAGGAAAAAAAAAGAACCCAGAATGACATCAACATTTTTCATCCTTTAATATTGTTATAGTGGAACACCCCTATTCTATAGTTAATGGACTCTCCCACCTATAATAAGTAGGAGTAGGAAGAGTAACGGGAGTCGCGCAGTGGTTCGGTCTGAGTTCAGTCTGAAGTCGGACGACCGGCTGACCGGTTGAACTCTCTGCCTTCGGGCAGGGAGGAACCCGAAGGAGGCTACGCCGAAGGGCGGATTCTCTTTCGGGGAGGTAAACCAACCCTGAACCCGTTTATACGGGTTTTAAAAGGGCATTTTTTTGGCCAAGCCCACGGGCTCGGAGATCCCACATTAAACCGGCCTTGTGCAACATGATGCCCTCGGGGGGGGGGTGACTGAATATCGCTCAGTGGTTCGGGCAGTCAGTCGATGCCGGACAACCGTTAGTCGAATACTAAAGTATCAGCGACCACAACTAGATTTCTCTGCGTCATTACCTATTATATCAAGTTCCTAACGTTTTGTACATCGAACCTATTTTAGGACCGACTTAGTACAAATAAAAGCCTCCACTGTGAAACCACTCCACAACAAATATTCATTTGCCTTTAGTTTTATTTGCAATGTATACAAATGGAGGTAGAAAAAAGCAAATGTTGATAATTGTCATAGAGGAAGAAAATGAGTAACTACAGATACCGAGGTTCGAGCGTGACACTCTGGATTTATGAATATATGGTTACCGTCAGGTGTATAAATAGCGGTGTCAGGCTACTGACTGCAGTGATTATTGATTAACTATTCAGTGTAACTATCCAGTGGAATTAGTGTGAATTGTTGTGCGTCAATGATTTGGGTTTTTATTTAGGATTTACCAGACGTTAAGCTGAGCTACGCTACTAACAAGGTATTCACTGAAATGTTTAATTATCTTTGGTTGACTTTCACTTCTTTGTTCGAGGTCGGAAAACAACGTCTTACCTACCTAATGAGCTTGAGGATGGCGAGAAAAGGTTTAGGAGGAATAACAAAAAGACAAAATTTATTAAGACCGATAGCCAAGAGGAAATTGTAAAGTTCTATGATCTCCTACGTCCTGAAGAGACATGGCACATAGAAGAAACATGGCTGATAGCCAATGCTCGAAAGAGAAAGGATAGATAAAATCAAAAGCAACAAACTGCTTCTCCTCGTTGTCGATTACCGCGCGGAACGAAAACTGCTTTACTAACACAGTAGAAAAGTACGCTAAAACCCACATGGATTCATCTTGTATTCTCGTGCAAGCGAGGAACCCAAGACGACTACCAAAGCAGGATCTTTGCTGTCCTGTTGAAGAAGAGAGCTTTACATCCGCAGCTCGTCAAGCCATTATAGAGAATCGATTAAGAATCACGTAAGAGAATAGTTTCCCGTCAAGCGTGTTATATCCTTCAGAAAAGATACGGACAGGTAGTTAGCCGTGAAAGTACCTATATATTATTTTTAAGAATTATCTGATTATACAAAATTAATTAGCTGGATTTAAACGTGGTAAAATTAGCTAGATATGAAAACCTGATAAAATTCTAGTTATTTGTCCCCACCTGAGAGATTTTATTTTAATTTTTGGATCCCTGTGTTACTCATTAGTCATTAGTACGATTCTCGTCTTCTACCGAGGCCCCGTTTTACTCCCTGGGCATTCGTACGATTCTCGTCTTCTACCGAGGCCCCGTTTTGCTCCCTAGGCATTAGTACGATTCTCGTCTCCTACCGATGCCCCGTTTTGCTCCCTAGGCATTAGTACGATTCTCGTCTCCTACCGATGCCCCGTTTTGCTCCCTGGGCATTAGTACGATTCTCGTCTCCTACCGATGCCCCGTTTTACTCCCTGGGCATTCGTACGATTCTCATCTTCTAACGAGGCCCCGTTTTGCTCCCTGGGCATTAGTACGATTCTCGTCTTCTACCGAGGCCCCGTTTTACTCCCTGGGCATTAGTACGATTCTCGTCTTCTACCGAGGCCCCGTTTTACTCCCTGGGCATTCGTACGATTCTCATCTTCTAACGAGGCCCCGTTTTACTCCCTGGGCATTAGTACGATTCTCGTCTTCAACCGAGCCCCTGTTTCGCTCCCTGGGCATTCGTACGATTCTCGTTTTCTACCGAGGCCCCGTTTTACTCCCTGGGCATTCGTACGATTCTCATCTTCTAACGAGGCCCCGTTTTGCTCCCTGGGCATTAGTACGATTCTCGTCTTCTACCGAGGCCCCGTTTTACTCCCTGGGCATTAGTACGATTCTCGTCTTCTAACGAGGCCCCGTTTTGCTCCCCATTGGGCATTCGATTCTCGTCTTCTACCGAGGCCCTGATTCGTCGATTCTCGTCTTACCGAGGCCCCGTTTTACTCCCTGGGCATTAGTACGATTCTCGTCTTCAACCGATCCCCTGTTTCGCTCCCTGGGCATTCGTACGATTCTCGTTTTCTAACGAGGCCCCGTTTTACTCCCTGGGCATTCGTACGATTCTAGTCTTCTACCGAGACCCCGTTTTACTCCCTGGGCATTAGTACGATTCTCGTCTTCAACCGAGCCCCTGTTTCGCTCCCTGGGCATTCGTACGATTCTCGTTTTCTACCGAAGCCCTGTGTTACTCGTTAGGCATTACTATTTTCCCTGTCCTCTGTTGGCCAAAGAAAGCAAAAAATCAAAAGAAACGGGAAGTGTCCCGTCTTCATAGTTCCTACACAGCACCACCTAATGACGTCTTGATAAACCTCGTAAAGCCAAGTAATGGTAACTCCTTCCCCAGGAGACTAGTCAGTCCTGTTATTTAAAACGTAGATGGCTAGAGATGTATACATAAATTTTCCAAGGGCATTTGTACGAAGTGAAGGAAACAGTTTCAGAATTTGAACACAGCACGCCAGTTTCACTTTTCGCGCCATAACTCTTATGCCATTCACACATCCCTTCCTAACCCTATACAAGAACAAAAGAATTAAGTAAGACTACTCACATAATCAAGGTGTCACTTTGCTTTCGATTTCAGGTAAAAATCCTTGCTAGAATATTATTAAGTAGACAAATAAGTCCAAATCTAGCATCTGGGTTCTAATCAATTTCCTACTTAGCTTTTGTCTTTTCTATCGATATTTTCATGGCATTTGTACTAGTGAGCTCTTCTTCTTGGCACGTCGACCGAATGGATTTAAGCATACTACTAGATTGACACATAGGACTCATTGTTTTATTGTTGAATTAGCTAGATATTTTTAAAGCATTTCACCCAAGCATGGTGAAAATGCCACTAGTACGCATGGGGGTGCTTACAGAGAGTGAAAGCAAGAGAAAAAGGCTGGGTATAGGAGGAGGTGTTGAGGAAAGAATAAAAGAAGAAAACGGGATCAAGGCATCAGAAGATGACGATTGACGTTGCATTTAAATTTTTGAAGATTGAAGTTATCAGGGAAGCAAGTAAGAGGAAGAGGGTTTCACAGTTAGGAAGTGCGAGAAAAGAAACTGTTGGAGAGAAGTGTAAGTTCTATTCTAATAGTTTCTTTCTCGCACTTCTCACCTGTGAAATTCTCTGATTTCCTGCTTCCCCTGCCAAAATTTAAATGCAAGGCTAATCGTGCTCTACTGTTTACCTGTTCTTTTGTTGTCTTTTCTTCTCACTGATGTCTTTTCATTCTCTTCCACTTTCAGTAACCCTTGCCTCTTAGCGGCATTATCGCCTTGCTTGGGGAAAAAATAATTTTTTTTTAAAAGGTAACGAACTAAAGATAACTTCCCTGAGAGCCAATGCGGTCAAACTAGGACACGGCCGATATAGTCTTTGTCCTTCAGGCAGATCCATGAGAAATGCTGTCAAGAAAAGAAAAGTGTTTACGCCGCATTTGTGTTGGGGGGGGGGAGATATCATTTCCTTTTTATTTTTTCAAACAGTGAAATTGATATCTACTGGCCGAGAAACATTAAAAACATTATTAAAGAAGTAAGGATTGAACCTACCTTCTCTTTTTAACTGAGAAAAACGAGGTTTTTTTCATAATTTCGTCCCAAACAAGGCAATAAAGCCAATAAGATGCAATGGGTTATTGAGTGTTAGAGAATATGAAGGACACACTATTAAGACAATTTTTGGGTTCTATTGACATAAGACAATAAAAGAACAAGGATTAAGAAGGCAGAAAATAACAATGGACAATGCATATAAATTTCTGAAGATCAAAGTTAACTGAAAAGCAAGAAGCTGGAAGAGATTTCCACAAGCGAGAAGTGCGATAGAAGAAACTGTTAGCATAGAACTTACGGTTACATCTATCAATTTCAACTTTAAAATGATGAGACCTTGCCACCAATCTAGTACTGGTTTTAGATTCATAAAGCCGAGGGACCTCAGAGGAAAGTTCATCCGATTAATTACCATGAATATATTTATAGAAAAGGCACAGGGTAGCTACATTACAGAAGTGGGAAAGTGACTGAAGGCGAGATGACCGGTCAGGACAAATAAACTTGTAGCCAATGAAATATATGCGACGTCGGTAGCGAAAAAGTCAGTAGAAACACACGCTTCAGAAGGATTCAGCGTATGCTCAGAGACATAGAGAGTTCAATGAACTCCCCCGCTCTCTCTCTCTCTCTCTCTGCGTGTGCGTGCATGCGGAAATCCAGGGTCGGTGTCAGGGTCTCGTGCCTCTAACCTCGAAACTGTGAAGCGGGGTCTCCACTCTACTATATATCAATTTTCCTAAGGTAGCGAGATGCCCGGTCAGGGCCAGTAAACTCATAGCCAATTAAATATATGCGACGTCGGTAGCGAAAAAGTCAGTAGAAACACACGCCTCAGAAGGATTCAGTTTATGCTCCAAGACATAGAGAGGTTTGCTACCTGTTTGCGACAGAAGCATCATCAGCAAAGCAAAACTCAATTATCATTTTTAAGAAATACATCCCTCTCGTTGGGGCATTTCGACGTCTATATCTACTCACCAGAAATAAAAACAAAGTAATTTTTAAGTAATTTATGCATTTTTTTAAAAAATTCGATCTTATTACTATAAACGTTACTTTTACTGGGTACATGTGCTAGTTTTATTATATACAAGTGAACCCGTGCCGACAAAAATGGCAGTAATTGTTAGAAAGTTTTAATAGTGAGACGTCTTGTAAAAATGTATTGATTCAATAAAGCGGAGATTCACAACTAAAATAAATGAAAATGAACCGTTTAATTAATCCGTACCCCTTATATTTTTAGACGTTGAATAGTGTATATGATTCATTGGTTACGCCTGATATTATATAAATCGCTTATTGCTCAATATCTTTTTATGTTAAACATGTTATGGGTTTAATACAATAGAGAAATGGAAATATCTCTCGGAAAAAAAGATTAGCAACAGAACGACAAAGACGGTGACGACAAAGCCTATTTCAAGACCAAGCTGAAGCAAGGACAATCACTTAGTAAACAAAGGTATCTGACTGCTTCACATGAAAGGCTTGAACAAATAAGATTGCATTCTAAGTGACGTACGGGTAAAGTTAATTAAATGGTTCATTTTGCTCGGGAACGAATTTTGTTTATATATGCAGATAAATAAGAATTCCCGTTTTTATTTTGTTCATTGTATCTGTTTTTCACACTGTCCATATATTTCTCCTTCACATTCGGATCATTTAGGGGTCTATCATATTTTTAAGTTGTGGTGCTGTCTTGTCTCGCTTCAATTTCCGTAGTTTTCACAGTTGGCACTTAGGTATGTTTTGCAGTATAAAACTGCATTCCTGAATCTCTTATTGATAATTATATAGTCGAGTTGTTTTGCTTATATATTTTTGTTTCTCATCTTCTCCATCTCTATATATGTCTTGGTTGTTCTTGAAAGCAGGTGTTGGCTACTACTTAATCATTCGCCGTGCAACAATTTTTCCCGGGCTCATTTCGAGTTCCTCGTCCAAATTTGCAAAATATTTGACCATCTCTCTCCTTGCTTACTATGGCTTACATGTCTCTCAAGACGATTGTAATTTCTTGTAATTTGCATTGAGCCTTGGCGTTGTTACAGGTAGTAAAACTCTTCAATTTCTTCAATGTCGGTACATATACAACTATGATGGATATGTTGAAAAGCATTCTTTCAATTTAATTATAAGAGTTCTTTCAGATATTTGACAGTATCTCAGAACACATTTCTTCATGTCTTGGTCTAACATCAGTCCTACTCCTCTTTCATTTTTCTCTCCGCCTGCATATATAGCTGTATGTTTGTCATTGACGAAATCTTCATTGTCTGCCAACCTAGTTTCGCATACGCCTAAAATATTATCATTTAACCTATTAATACCCTGCTTTATATTTTCTAACTGGCCACATTGATTTAGTTTGCGGACATTTCATGTCACGAAAATTATTTTTTGTTTGATGCGAATAGTCGCTGGATGACGGTCAGGTGACACCTGTCACATAACTTCTCTTAATGAGCAAGGAGTTAATACCAATAGACTTAAACTTCTTCAAGTCGTTGTCTTTCATAAGATTGTTAAGCCATGAATTTTCGTGGGATATATATTGAAGTACTACTGTACTACTGCACTGATGCGGCATTCACCCTGGGCGGATTGAGCCGGCTTCTTCCTGTTATGAGAAGAAGATTCTTGGGATAAATTAAAGAAGTAGGGTACCCAGGCCTACTCGGATAACGTTCTTGCTTGCCGCGGGGTTCCCACAGACGCAGAGACAGGAACGACCAGAAGCCGCCGGTTACCGATGCAGACGCTCCTTGGATTTTCACCAGAGCCCTAGTTAGCCGGGGCGTGTGTCAGACCTGTCCGCCTTTGGTGGCCCCTACCAGGAACGAAGTTCCGGGCGGCATAGCTCTGACACTACTGTTTACACCCCCCCACCGACTGTGAGGTAAGGGTTGGACTTTGGGGCTTACAGTACCAGGTGTTCCCAAGCGGTCCCCCAACTAAGTACTGACCTGGCTCTACGATGCTTAACTTCGGTGATCGAACGAGAACCGGTGTTTCAGCGTGATTTGACCGTATATATTGAAGTGATTTCCCGTTGTCGTGAACAACCGCGGTGATTTTATTGAGACACCACTGGCCGTTGACTCGTTAAGATTTCTTCCTCCCTTTGATAGGTCTTATTTTCATCCGTCAAAGATGCTAACAAACCACCTCACTCTCAAGAAATTGGACTGATGGTGCCAGCACCCATTCAGTTTCGATCAGGGTCTAAAAGTTTCAGAGCTGATAATCAGAAATTTTTGGGTTCTGATCGAAATTAAACGATCAACAGTGATACTTTTCTTTCACTATTAACTTACGTCATTACTATATATTAAATACGATTTTTATTAAGATATACAGTGTAGAGGTTTATCCATACACCCACGTGGCATGGTACTGTTGCCTTCTCTGTGATTATACCATGGGGTAAACGAAGTTCTAGAATTATATATGCAGTCAGTGTGGCGATGACACAGTATCGCCGAGCAGCGGATTTCCTAGACAATGGCAAGGGGGAGGGTTTCCTCAATAAAATCAAATGCTACATGTCCGTAACCAATGTGAGCCTACAAGTTGGAGGCTATATTTGATCTGAAGGGAGATGGGCCCAGTCAGGTTTACTTGACGAAGATATGCTACACATGAATGAATATCTCAATCCAGATATAGCAGACACAGAAAATAGACTACAGGTATTCCTACAGAAGTTATTAGGAGAAAGCGAGAAGAAAGGACTAACCACAAATTGTAAAACAAAATGTATGACACTCAGCAAAAGGAACAGCTCAAAATGCCAACTACAAATTGGGGATGTCGAAATCAATCGAAATTTTAAATATCTGTGAAGTGTTTTAACAGAGGACGGTAAATATGACACCGAAATCCGAAGTAGCAGTGGGATAGCGAAAAGCGGCCTCCAAAAAGCTAAGCACAGTATTAAGAGACCGAAAAACTTTGCTAGAAATAAGGAAAAGTATACTAAACTATTACGTGATATTTCTCCTCCTGTGTGGCAGTCTCCTCACTGATGAAGAAAAGACTTGAGGCAACAGAAATGTGGTTCTACAGAAGGACGCTGAGGGTACCATGAACTGAGCATTTGAGTAACGTGGAAGTTTTGAGGAAAATGGAAACAAAAAAGAGGCTATAATTAGAATGAGGAAAGATGGTCTGGAGAATTTTCTTGAAGGCAAGAGAGACAGAGGAAAATAGCGAATAATTTACCTAACGAGTTTGTGTAAATGGTTGGCAGAATAGGGACTGGGAGAGAGAACTAAAAGACAATGGCCTTAAAAGTTAGGAGGTTGTGGAAAGCCATGATCCCTCACGTCCTAAAGGGGTATAACATATAGATGTTTGTCACCCCGACTCCACTGAAATAACACTATAGACTTTTCATTTGTCAGTGCTTATAAAAAGTTAAAGTTTTCTGTTAAGTGTTAATTCACCCCAAAATAAAAAGAATTTATATTTACTAAAATTCCAGTTGCGTTGACCTTTGCGATCGTCCCAAATGTGGGCGACTCGGGTGCGCTATTTGTAAGTGTGGTATCTAGGTCCGCTCTCGCCTCGATAAACAAGGCAAAAACAGATTTTTTTCTTTCTAAAGTGAAAAAAATTCCTTGGAAGTACCTAGAATATCATCTGCACTTACGAAATGTGAAGAACTCCCTGAGTTTTGGTAACTTTTCATTCTAAGGGTCGGAGTTGTTGCGAGGAAAGCTAAACAAATTTTGATTCATAATTTCAAAAAATTTAATAAGAAAAAAACAAACAAACTTTGATATAAAAATAAAACTTATAATTTCTTGGGGGGAAAATTTGCAATAAGTAACTTTACAATTTACATTATTTGGAGTAAATTAACAGAAAAGATCCAAGAGCTTTTGAACAAATAAAGCAAAAACATGAAAAAACAAAATATTTTTATTTTTAGCTTAAAAGCCGCCCTATCAGGCAGCATTTAAGCTAGCTTCTGCAGAGGGCTCTTGATTGGGCCTTCATCACAATAGGTATGAAAGAGTAAATGTGATAAGCAACAATAAACTACAGAAGGACTTGAAATTGATCGCTGCATTTAAGTATTGCCTTAATATTTAAGTTTACCTTTTAAAAGTTCAACGATAATTCTTATGCCGCCACTTAATTTAAAGACAATGTGATGTACATAGGTCCTTACTTTCCGTACAAACAATTATTGTTATTTCATAGGTGACTTTCGCTGGATTTCACAATTAATTTCGGTTATTCCCAAATTTATTTCCAAGTTATAAAAATTGTTATCATACAAAAAATTTGCCACAAAAAATCATGTTAAAAAAAAATCGCATTAATGAAAAACTTGGGGATCCAAAATTTCAGGATTGCAGGCCTGGATACAGCCCGGAATGTTTTTAATTTGCTGATGGAGTCGACCTGATTCCAAATGGTGTATGTTGGCCTTCGGCTTCTAGGAGTCAAATTCAAAAAGTATGACAGTGACACACTGACATTCGCATTTATTATATAGATGTGTCGCTAGTTTTGTTTTTTAGTTCTTCAGTTGTAAACTACTGCGAATTCAAAATCAAGAAGTTACAATAATAGTATATTGATGCAACAGAGACTGAGCACTATCAACAAAAGAGATACGTACAAACAAATTACACAATGAAATAAGGACCAAATGCGAGCAGGCTAAAGAAGAATGGCTAAGCAAAAAATATGCAGAAACAGATCTGCATAAACAAATAAAGCAACTAACAGGACAGAAGACATGTTCGTCAACAGGCTGCCTAAAATCAAAGGATGGAACGCTCTTATTAGAGAAGGAAAAAAATCTTCAGCGCCAGAACGGATATATCGGAGAACAATTCCACGACGAAAGAGAACAACCAGCAATACAAAGAACTACCGGCGGGCATGAAAATATAAAAACCGATGTAGAAGCTGCACTAGCCAAATCGAAAAGAAACAATGCAACAGGGCCAGACGGAATTATAACAGAAAGGCTGACTGCCTTATTTGGGCATAAACAAGGTTGGTGGTGTATCTTAGGCGTAAAGTACGTCATACATTTGAAATCCGAACCTAATGTAATAATACTTTGATATATGCAAATACAGTGAGGCTTATTGACATATCACGTTGAAACACCCACAGTATCATTGAAGTTAAGTAACGTCGATCCTGGTCAATCCCTAGATGGGCGACAGCCTCGGAATATCACGTGCAGTAAGCTTGGATGTACGTGTGACGTAATGGATAATGGTTAGGAATTGTTAATCTGAGAAAGAATGGATGACTGATGAGATTCTCGACATGATGCAAAGGAAACAGAAAACTCTAACAAAATGCAGAACGGAGTACAGAAAACAACATAACGAAACGAAGACCAAATGCAGGCAGTCTAAAGAAGAATGGCTAAGCAAAAAAAAAAAAAAATGCAGAAACAGATATGCATAAACAAATAAGGCAACTAACAGGACAAAAGACATGCACTTCAACATGCTGCATAAGATCAAAGGATGGAACGCTCATATAAGAGAAGTGAAAAATTCTTCAGCGCCAGAACGGATATATCGGTGAACAATTTCCACGACGAAAGAGAACAACCAGCAATACACAGAACTACCGACGGGCATGAAAATATAAAAACCAAAGTAGAAGCTGCACCGGGGAAAATGAACAGAAACAAGACGGCGGGGCCAGACGGAATTGTAACAGAAATGCTGACAGCCTTAGATGAGTTTGGCATAGACAAGATTACAGAAATAATAAATGAAATCTACAACAGTGGGGATATACCGGAAGATCTCAGCCGATCTATCTTCATAGCACTGCCTAAAAAATGAGGCGCAAATGAGCCACGTAACAAAACTCATCATCTCATCCATATTCTGATGAATACAGCGCGCAGAAGAATCAGACCGGAAATAGGACAAGAACAGTGCGGGTTCGTTAAAGACACTGGAACAAGAAATGCGATATTTATGCTTAGAATGTTATCAGAAAGCGCAATACAAATGCAGAAGGACGTACACCTATGTTTTATAGACTATGCAAAGTACGCCACAAGGATCTGTTAAAACTGCTCAGTAACCTTGACATATTTGGGGAAGATATTAGAATAATAAAGAACCTATACTGGCAGCAAACGGTTTGCATGTGGTTAGAGAATGAGCTCAGCAGAAATAGAAAGCTGCGTAAGGCAAGGATGTGTCTTCTCACCGGACTTATACAGCGAGGCTGAGAGAACTAGAAATTCTATCAGGATTCATCATTGGCAGCCACAATCTTATCAACATAAGATACGCAGATGACACAGTGCTGATAGCGGACACAGAAAGGAAATTACGAAACCTCTTACAGAAGGTAGCGAAGGAGAGCGTGAAGAAAGGACTAAGCATAAACTACAAGAACACAGAATGTATCATGGTCATCAGTAAGAAGATGAGCCCGAAATGTGATTTACAGGCCGGGGCATTAAAATAAAGCAGGTGCTGAAAATTGAATATCTGGGAAGTGTTCTGACAGAGGACGGTAAGTGCGACGCTGAGATCCGAAGACGTATTGGGATGGCCAAAGACGTATTTCAAAAGCTAGGCAGAGTATTACGAGACGGGAGGATTTCTTGGGTAACAAAGAAAAGAGTACTGAGCTGCTACGTGACATCTGTCCTCCTTTACGGCAGAGAATGTTGGATGGTCTCCTCAAACATGAAGAAAAGACTCGAGGCAACGGAGGTATGGTTCAACAGAAGGATGCTAAGGATACCATGGAACGGACATATGAGGAACGATAAGGTTTTGGAGAGGATGCAATTAAGGAAGAAGCTTATACTTGATATCAGGAAGAGGCGGCTGAAATTTCTGGGACACGTAACGAGAAAGGAGGGCTCGGAGAATCTGATACTCACAGGACGGAAAGAGAGATCAGGGAAATCAAGTGGATGACAGAACTGGGCTTGGGAGACGTAGCAAAAGAAAACATATTGAGTACTACAAGGGATAGGGGGAAGTGGAGAGCCATGATCGCCTACGGCCTGAAGGGACACGGCACATAAAAGAAGAAGAAGATGCAATTTGAATTTAGATCGCGCATACTTGTTCTAGTCTGGGGTGAATAAATTTCTTTGTTTTAATTAACCGCACTTAATTTTATTTTTAACTGCCTAAGAACGGATAACGAGGTCGTGATGAAGAATGAATAAAAACCCTACCAGCCACCCACAAAAAAAAAAAAAAAAGGATAGCAGCAACAAATAAGAGTTACAAGACTCAAAATAAATTATGTAATACGAAAAAAAAAATTAAAAAAGTAACAAAGTTATTTAAATCACACACACACACATTAATTAGCGGACATCTGTTTTAGAAATTACACTACTCAAGGGAAAAATCATAACAAAACTTTAAAAAAAAAAAAAGAAAGAAATTATGGGAATAAATAAAAAAAGCAAAAAGAGGATGGGGTGCTGAACACTTTTTGATTGACTCAAGTTACTAAACAAAATTCTTGCTTTTCGTAAAAAAAAAATAAAAATAAAAATAAAAAATAAAAGAAGCTTCCTGGCTGATAATTTTTCAGCACATCTATCGTACATTTTTTTAAACAAAAAGGTTGCCCTCAAACTTAGAAAGACGCTTGTATACAAAGAATGATATAATAAATAAATTAAATAGCTAAAAAAGATTACAATATCCCAATTATCATGGCATTTAAATACTTAAAGTGGTAGAAAAAAGTACAAAATTAACAATAAAACAAGAAATGAAATGTGTAAAAAATAAAGCAAACTTACTTACCTTTTTGAATTTGACTGTAACGTTTTCTTTAAATTAAAAAAAATAGTCTCTTTGTCTTTTTGGCCCTTGAACAAAGTGTATAACATGAATAATCCTAGTAATTATTACTTAAAAATCGTAACCTAGTTTTTAAAAATATAAACTTTTAAAAACTGAGCAGAGAATATAATTCTCCAAAGTTTATTTTTTACTTTCTCGCTTAAAAAGCTGTACGTCAATAATAGTTAATCTTAATAAGTTATTACTTCCATAATGAGAAAGAAAGACCTTTAAAATTGTAAATATTCTTTTGTCATCGTTCAACCGATGACCTAGAACCTAAAATAAAATCAGACTAGATACCATTTTTACTTAACAAAATTGGAAAAATCCCTTTCCAGCAAAAAAAAAGAAAAAAAAAAGAATCGGGTCAAACTATACAAAGATATTTTTAGGTTTTATTTTTTCCCACTTGTTTAAGTTGTTTTCTTTGTTCTTATGCAACCAGATATCCTTTGTTAAAATAAATCAAGTAAAATAGGAAAAACAAAAAAAAGAAAAGAATTCTAAATTTCTAATCAAGTAGGCAAATAATTAAACTAAAAAAATATAAATGTTCAGTTCATAGTGGAGGTAGGTTTTTTTGTTTGAGACGATTTTTTTCTTTTCTTTTCACAGTGTTTATCTTCCATACATGTGTAAAGTTATTGCTTAGAGAAAGACTCTCTAAAGGTGGAAACCAGGTACGCTACGTTAATATTAGATAATGATGTAGTCGGACAGGTGTAAAAAGTAGTAGGTAAGGTAAAAGTACTTCTTATTTCACAGGTTGTTCATTCCCAAGGAGTGTCATGCCGTAGTTAGTGGAGCCAGGATAAACAGACGGCAGCTCTGACCCTCCGTTTACGGTCGTATATACTCGAGTAATGTTTTGATGAGCAGTTGTTATATTTTTACGCAGAAAATAGAGGTTCGCACTATGCACAGGTAATTGAAGAGGTTAAAAATCATGCATTTTATTTTTCAGTAACTGGAGGGGTTAAAATTAATGCAAAAAATTTCAGGGATCGCATTATAGATAAAGTCGACTTATACGAGAGTAAGTAATATTTAGTAGTGGATACTCGTATTTGAGGTTCGAATTCTGTCGGAGAGTGCATATTTTTCTCAAATAAGATTTTTCGAATATTCAGGTCAGGTCCCCACACCACTTAGACGTCATCCTACACACCAATTTTTTTTTTATCCCAAAGCTGAGTAAATATATATATATATATATATATAAAGACAGTTATATAGATCCCAACAAGGGGCTGGCGATCGAGGTATGAATTAGGATTTCGGTTTCCTATGCAGGTAGGCTTTCTCTCCACTTGATAAATTGGCGCAACACACTCTATCTTTCTCAATTTCCATCCACTTATTCTGCAGTAATCTAGGCTAATAAATAAATTAAAATAAATGGCACAATTAAATAAATTTGAATAAAATAAATTAAAATTGATCCAGGCGATTAAATTAAATTAAAAATAATAATAGGGAAAACGGAAATGGCTTTTATTTTATTTATTCATTTAGATTTTTAATTTACTTATATTTTTTTTAGCTAATTCAGGGCGACAATACTTAAGAGACTGAAATATGGAAAAACGGCGAACACCTGTCTGGTTTGTCATTATTCGAGCTGAAAACAATCTTAATCCCTAATTTAAGACTGAAGGCAGACGTCCCTAAAATCTTATTGGCTGGAATTAATCACTGGAGAGTTGAGGCTTAACTTTTTTCTGTAATCATTTCACATCATCAACATTGATTTCCATTAAAAAATCTGCGTAAACGACTTTATTCTTTTTTTTTTTTTAATTTTTTTTTTAAGAGTTTCACCCCAAGCAAGGCGGGAAGCCACTAGGACGCAAAGGGTTACAGAAAAAAATGGAGCAAGATCAGATAGGAGTGATAGAAGAAAGGATGAGGAGAAGGGTAGTGGATAGATCACGGCAACTGGAGATGTCGATTGACATTACATTTGAATAGCTGGAGATTATAGCTCTCAGGGAAACTGGAATATGGAAGGGAGTTCCACAGGCGAGAGGTGCGAGACATGAAGCTATTGAAATAGAAGAGACGGCTATATTTAGGAGTTTCGACACTGAAGGGGTGAGAGCGGGATGCCAGCCTCGTAGAGCGCTTGAACTCATGAAGTCTGGGAACCAGCGAATGCCGCTCCTCTGAGCAATTGCCATGAAAGTATTTGTAAAACAGACAGAGAGAGGCGACGGCGCGTCTGTGAGAAAGTGACTGTAGACGAGATGCCAGATCAGGGCCAATTATATTGCATATCCGCCTCTGGAGCCTATCAAGAACCCCGAGGCAAACAGAAGGGGCGCCAGACCATATATGGCAGCAATACTCCATGCAAGGGCGAATTGTTGATTTGTAGATCTGGAGGATCGATTCCGAGGAGAAAAAATTTTCTGACGCGGCACAGGGAGCCAACTTTCCTTGCGGTGGAAGAAGCAATTGACTCAATGTATTTGTTTCATCTCAGGTCAGCCGTCAACGTGAGACCGACCAGCCGCAGGGAGGTGCTCTCAAGAACTTGAGCGTCAGACATTCTAATGAAGGGCAGGGAAGGATCTCTGTGGTGATTAATAGAGAGCAGTTAAACGTGAAGCTACACGTATGGGGCAACCAATGATAACTGAACTAATTAATGAGAAACATGGCCTTACTGAAAAATAAGAGGCTTTATAGCATATCGTATTACATTAGTCTTGTAAATAAGGTACGTCTGCCTAGAGCCTAGAAAATCAGCATTCGATATTCTGGGTTCGAACACTAACCCCTGACTTGTTAAAATAAGATACTGTGGCGGACTTCACCACATTAATTTAACTTTAGATCAGGAAACAGGGCTGACGCAGAAAAAGGTAAGCCAAAGACATTGTTACACATAAAATATATAATTAACAAGATGTACAATATCAAACAACGATGTGAAAGAAAGCATGCATTTAAGTAAAAAAAGGTTGAAATAAACAAGAGTTGTCTCTCTTTAACTGTTATTTTAGTATTTCAAAGTTCACTGGAATAATGTTCACGAGAGTCTCTTATGATGACTGTTCTTAAAAGATTTTGCTGTGTAAGAAAATATTAAGTGAGTGTATACAAGGTATGTTCAACATGTGAGTGGTGTGTGTGAGTGAGAAAGTTGGTGCATGGTTTCAACTGCCGTGGATTCGTTTGGCAGCTGAATTCTCACTAATTAGCTAAAAACAATTCTTGCTTAAATAAGTGACTATAGGCTCCAGATCACTGCGCGTGAAGAATTATTCTTCACGTACAGGCGATCTGATTGGTTGGCATCGACCAATCAGCGAGCGAGCTTTGGGGAGACTTAAGAAAGCTTCTGTGATCCGTTTTTCCAAAATGTGCACAAAACTGACTACATGAAAATAGAGCGATTACAAAATTGTTGCATTGCTGCGATTTGTAAATTGTCTATAATAACGTAGTAGTGATTTATTAACCAATGAATTCTTAGCGTTGTATGTGATTTGTATTTATATGTATGTATGTAATAAATATGGCGACAAATATGAGGACAATAGTCCGAATAATGTAAATAGTGTACATAATACCTCATCTTATAAATATAGACAGATACTGAAGTGCCGAAACGTTGTAATAAATATGGCGACAAAGATGAGGAGAATAGTCCGAATAATGTAAATAGTGTACATAATACCCCATCTTATAAATATAGTTTATATATTACTGAAGTACCGAAACGTTGTAATAAATATGGCTACAAAGATGAGGACACTAGTCCGAATAATGTAAATAGTGTACATAATACTTCATCTCATAAATATAGACAGATACTTATATCCGATTGTTACAATTTGCTTTAATGACATATTCCGGCTCATTTCTGATGTAAAAAAATGTAAAAGATAAAATTCAATATCAAGCACTGACGAAGGTTACGGGATCAACCGAAACTGTTGTTATTCTTTTAAAAACTTTATTCTTGCTCCTGCATGTCACCACATCCATAAACGCACACAAAAGGCAAACCCGAAGTCAGTGGCGTAGCTAGAGTAAATGTCACCCGGAGCGGTCCGCTCAAATGTCAACCCAATGACCCCGATTCACCCTATGCTGAATGGTTAGCTGTAGCTAAATTTTCATACATGCTCTACCTCTACTTTACTCTACTGACCGGTACGTTACTGTTTACATGTATGATCCAAGACAAAATCCAATACCACAAAATAATCAGTTCAAATCAAAAGATTTTTAAAATGCAACTTTCAGAACAACTAAATACAAAACACGGCAATACACAAAAGAATGACATTCGATACTATGGTCTTAGAATGAATGTTTTCTTGTTTTCATTGTGGCAAACTGGTCAATGACATCGTCAAAATCTGTTTGTCTTGTAAGCTCGTTTTCAATGGACAGCACAGCCAGATCCGACACTCTCGACTGGCTCATGGTTGACGTAATTTTCTGTTGTTAATTTTCCGGTGACCAATTTTCCGTTGCATCATTTTCTGGATACCATTTAATTATCAATGATGTTTGAGAGTATTTTTCTTGATAAAAATGTTCTATTTAATTTTTAAGCATTTTTCGGAACATTGTAAATCAACTGCATTCTTTTAAAGGTTACCTAGAGAATTTATGCAAAGTTTATTTTTTTGTTTTTCTTTATACAAGTAAAATAAATTTACATCGTATTTTGATGTTATTATGATTTTAGTTTTAATGATAATTTAAAAACAATAAATATTTATCATTAGTACCAATAATGGAAAATTAAGTTAAAAATTTAAAAGAATCGTTTTTGGAGTCGGAAAATAGGCACAAATTTTTTCCGATTCCGATACCATTTCCGATACCCCAAAAAGTTCCGATATTTCCGATTCTCGATTCCGATTAATCGTCCCAACACTAATAGATATATTCAAAAGTATATCGCTCACTCAATGGAAAATTGTATCTCAGCGAATTGATACACAGGCAAGACTGAAATTGTTGCACTTTTGGCTTCGTATTTCGCTTTGTTGTTATTAATGATGCAGAGTTAAAACACCATATCATCCGATAAAATGTTACAACATTGTCTCTTGTTAGTAACCAAGATTGTAGCAACTGAAACACATGAAAGCTGAAAACATTGCTATTTTTCCTACTCACAAATTTCCCGACAATTTATTAGAAAATTTCTGAGGGGGGGGGACAAAACTGGGAGGTCATAAATTATTTCTGGAGGGGTCATATGCCCGCCTGCGAAACCCTGTGTCTCCACCACTGTTTTCAAACTAATTTTTGACACCTTAGCCTGGTTGAAAAATTTTGTTGGGGGTGACATTTTGTTATCCCTCCTGTGCTGGCACCCGGGGCGGTCCGCCCCCTTGCCCCTCATAAAATAAATCAAATAAACTTTATTCTAAATACCAAAACACAGAGCCAAAGAAACAAACACAAAAGAAAAATATTAAAAAAAAACAATTAGATAAAAAAATAAATAAATAAACAAAATAATTTAAAGGTCATGACTCAAAATAGCCCAATACGTTATCCTAATCAGAAGAACGGGAAGGACCCCCCCCCCACTCTATTCTTAATTTCCCAGTAAGAAATCTTCTGCAATCGTTTTTGAGTGGATCCCAATCCGACGATCACTTAAAAAGTCCTCGAGACAATTCATATTAAATCTATCCTTTTATATATAAGTAAAGCGTAGTGTACGTGCGACCGTCTGTCCGTCTGTTTTTTGATCTCGCTGAATCATAAACAACCTGAAGTAACAATTAGTAACTACTGTAGTTACACGCGGTTAAAAAATGAAATAAATAACTCACTTAAATTTAAATATCGAACAAAGTGAAAGGTTTAAAAAACAATCCTTTATAAGGGTTAACTTTAATTTCGTTTTTCGTAGCCCTTGCAATTGATATTAAACCTTAATCAAAACGGGACACGGTGCGTTGCTCATATAGTTTCTTTTTCGTTTTCTAGTATGCGTACTGTGACGTATTCGAAATTTTACATAGTTCGAGTTCCCTAATGTCTTTTAAGAGTGACTTTA
Organism: Acanthosepion pharaonis; assembly: GCA_903632075.3. Taxonomy (NCBI): domain Eukaryota; kingdom Metazoa; phylum Mollusca; class Cephalopoda; order Sepiida; family Sepiidae; genus Acanthosepion; species Acanthosepion pharaonis. Next base: position 323,832 of record CAHIKZ030005570.1, read on the forward strand.
TGTGAAGGTGTCATAAAGAATGGTGATTTTAAAAGAAAATAAAAATTGCGCGCAAAATAAATGTAAACAAAATACGGACATCAGTTGCGTATACGAAGAAAGATTATGCCGAATTAAAGTTTCGGATAAAGAGAAAATAATTTTATTATTTCTAATTTCATATAACTTTTACGTGCATAGGACGCCCAAAAGCTTTCCGCATGTGCTAGTCTAAAGCCCGCCCGAAGGGTGGCTTCTAGGCTAGTATGCAAATAAAAGAATAAGTTTGATATAATTTATAGATATGTCCGTGTGAATATATTATGTTGTTCGGAAAACAATGTCCGATTTTAGAATTAACTTTTATTCTTGAACTAGCAGCATGGCCCAGCGTAGCCCATGCTTGATTCAAAAATCGTACGACTCGTACAGCAATCGCTATCACTTGACTATCACAAATATTTTTACCCTTCCTTGCCTTTTAAGGAGTGCCCTTTGCCGTGCTGATGTTGCTACATGCCTTACTTCTTGCCTATCTCACACTGCGAATTTTTTCTAATTTCTATACTAAACATTAAATCTGTTACGAAAAAAGAACTAAACAAAATGAACACAAAACGATCAGCTTTAAAAAAGGACTCCTAACTGGAAAAACCAAATGAAAAAAGAATGTTAACAACAAATACTTTTTCACACCCAACCCAGTTCTGCGAAATCAGAATCAATGTTGAGTTTAAGCAAGCAAATGAGCCAATTGGAGTAAAGTGCCATGCAGATTTAAATTTTTCCCACTTATGACGAATGCAGCTATCGATTTTTTTTTTGCATGCTAGTTAACATTTGTGTCAGTCAGCTGTTGGCTCTCACGCTGGCCAATAGAATCTTCCTGCCTATTCGTGGCGGCCAGCTATAGGTTCTCACTCTGGCCAGTACAAAATGGCCACAAACTACATGAACTGCCGTAGAAGCATGGAAAAATCGATTATTTCCACTATCAATGGGAGTTGGGAAATGCAAAGTCTAACTTGGAGCATGTGCATGTAAATTTTGGTGCAAATCCATTGAAAATTGCGGCCGTGCATTCGTTGCACACACACACACACACACACACATTCTGCCCTTTATAAATAGAGATAGAACATTCGCTTTTATAGTTTATAGTGCACGTGTCTATGCCATTTATAGATAGAGATTAATATATTTAAAATGTTGAAATGAGTCAAAATAGGAACCCGGGACATTTATACATTTATACCATGAAGTCATAAGTTTATTTATGCCTTTATATGCTAAAGTTTGGACACCTAGAAATATTTGAATGCAATTTCTGCATTTTCTTTGCAACGGAATATTTTTGGACTTAGAAAATTAACAAGATGCGTGACAAAGTGGTATATAGTCGACAGGGGATCATAAGAATATCGTGGATGTTGCAAAGTTACATATCCCAATTTGGTGTAGTGTCATCCTGGGAACATGTTGACGTGCATTGTAATGAAGCCGAATTGAACCTCGTCTATTAAGCAGTGCTTAACTGATTGTGCAATTCATCCATGGCAGTAAACCTTTGCAGTGGTGCACTGGTTAGGTATAAAACTTTGTCTATATTAAATGTCGGACATTTTTTCATCGTCATCTGCCCATTTTTAGCGAATCTTTCGCGTTGCTTACTCTAAATGTTTGGGCACCAATAAAATCTTTGAATACAGTTTCCGTAACTTCTTTGCAACGCAATGTCTTTTGGCTTAAAACCTTGTAAAGATTCTTAAAAAAGTAGTAGTCAGTAGGCGAAAGATCAGGGGAATATGGTAAATATGGCAAAGTCTTGTATCCCAATTCGGTAAACTTTTGAAGTATCTTCCTGGTAACATGTAGCCCTGCATAGTTATGAAGCAGAATTGGAGATTATCGATTACCCAGTGTCTGTTGCATTCAGCTTAACTGAATATGCATTCGATCCATTTGCTAAAAATAAACTTCGTTAGAGAGGTTCGTGGTTAGATTCCATTATGCTGTAATGAATAATGACAATGCCGACCACCAGACAATCAACATAATCTTCTGCTGGTGCAGTTTCAGTTTTGGAAAGTGTAGCGGTCCTTCGCCATGATGAAGCGAGTGGGGAGATCGTTTACGATTGTTATAAAGGACTCCTATCTCATCACAAGTCACTATTCAATCAAGAAACTGAAATTTTGAATTTCGCAGATTCAGCGTCAACATAGTTAAAAACTCTTTGACTTTCATATTCATGTGGAACTCATTTATCGAGTTTCTTCACAATGACAATTTTCTTGACATGATCTGATATTGTTGAAATGCTGACGCCCATTGTCTGAGACATTTCTCTGACATTTTGACATGGGTTTTGTTCAGTTAGTGTTTCCAGATGTTGATTGTAAATAGAAGATGGAAGTTCCGCAGTAGGGATATGAGTCTTAAAGAGGAAGGTGGTAAATTTCTGGCACGATACAGTGAATGAAATTTCCTAGCAGCAAAGTAAGAGAAAATTTCGCCAGACTAAGCTTAATGTATACATCATAATGTTTATTTATTAAAAAAACAAAACAAAAAACACCTGTCTGAAAGTGATAGTTAACAAAAACATCTTGGTAAAGTGGGTAAGATGCGCTGGCTCTGCTGTCTATCCGGGCTGCACCAATATTGTGTTTTTTTCTTTTGTGGGAGTGGTGTTGCGTGCTGAAACTAAATTTTATAAATAAATATTGGAATAAAGTATCCCCTGCATAAAAAAGACGTTACTGTGAACTCGCACGTGAAGAAAAACAATCTGCTTCGATGGACTTAGCAATTAAAACAAATGTTTTTTTTTAAGTCAGCACTAATTAATTGTACATAATTTACAGAAATGTTTTGCTTTCAAAAATTTCGATACCAGGTTTTTTTTACTGCAAAATCATCTCTTCTCACCAAATCTGAGCTTCATTTTCTCACTGTAACTGCAAAATGCTAATCTGTTCCAAGTTACAAGGCTTATCTGCATTTGAACTTCACAACCAAGTAATAGTAATCGTGAATTTTTTAGATACAGTAATACGATCAGTTTGAACTTTACGTCCAAGTAGTCGTAATCCTTCATTTTGAGACAACAGTCTGAACAGTTTGAACTGTACAACTAAGAGGCAGTAATCGTGCACTTAGACACAATAATCCGACCAGTTTGAACTTTACGTCCAAGTAGTCGTAATCCTTCATTTTGAGACAACAGTCTGAACAGTTTGAACTGTACAACTAAGAGGCAGTAATCGTGCACTTAGACACAATAATCCGACCAGTTTGAACTTTACGTCCAAGTAGTCGTAATCCTTCATTTTGAGACAACAGTCTGAACAGTTTGAACTGTACAACTAAGAGGCAGTAATCGTGCACTTAGACACAATAATCCGACCAGTTTGAACTTTACGTCCAAGTAGTCGTAATCCTTCATTTTGAGACAACAGTCTGAACAGTTTGAACTGTACAACTAAGAGGCAGTAATCGTGCACTTAGACACAATAATCCGACCAGTTTGAACTTTACATCCAAGTAGTCGTAATCCTTCATTTTGAGACAACAGTCTGAACAGTTTGAACTGTACAACTAAGAGGCAGTAATCGTGCACTTAGACACAATAATCCGACCAGTTTGAACTTTACATCCAAGTAGTCGTAATCCTTCATTTTGAGACAACAGTCTGAACAGTTTGAACTGTACAACTAAGAGGCAGTAATCGTGCACTTAGACACAATAATCCGACCAGTTTGAACTTTACATCCAGGTAGTCGTAATCCTTCATTTTGAGACAATAGTCTGAACAGTTTGAACTGTACAACTAAGAGGCAGTAATCGTGCACTTAGACACAATAATCCGACCAGTTTGAACTTTACATCCAAGTAGTCGTAATCCTTCATTTTGAGACAATAGTCTGAACAGTTTGAACTGTACAACTAAGAGGCAGTAATCGTGCACTTAGACACAATAATCCGACCAGTTTGAACTTTACATCCAAGTAGTCGTAATCCTTCATTTTGAGACAATAGTCTGAACAGTTTGAACTGTACAACTAAGAGGCAGTAATCGTGCACTTAGACACAATAATCCGACCAGTTTGAACTTTACATCCAAGTAGTCGTAATCCTTCATTTTGAGACAATAGTCTGAACAGTTTGAACTGTACAACTAAGAGGCAGTAATCGTGCACTTAGACACAATAATCCGACCAGTTTGAACTTTACATCCAAGTAGTCGTAATCCTTCATTTTGAGACAATAGTCTGAACAGTTTGAACTGTACAACTAAGAGGCAGTAATCGTGCACTTAGACACAATAATCCGACCAGTTTGAACTTTACATCCAAGTAGTCGTAATCCTTCATTTTGAGACAATAGTCTGAACAGTTTGAACTGTACAACTAAGAGGCAGTAATCGTGCACTTAGACACAATAATCCGACCAGTTTGAACTTTACATCCAAGTGGTAGTAATCTTGCGTATGGACACAATGGTCAGAGCAGTTAGAGAATCAACTAAGTGATAGAAATTAAATTGAAATAGAAATTAAGTTGAGGACTTTTGGTATTAAAAACAAGAGAAATTAGGTTATTGCTTTACTGCTCTTGTCTTGAGGCTGAACACCGGAGGCCCTATTTCACGATTCAAATGAGTTGCTTCCCTAGGCTAGAGAAAAACGCGGCACATTGGCCTGTGTTTCTAAGTTTTAGATTGGTCCGGGCATTTCAAAGCAGATCGAATGTTGGTTTAAGTCGATTTCAGTCGACCAATCATCAGAAAATGACAGAAAGATTTGCGAATTCATCCATAGAAACGATTGCCGAACAATTCATCAACAATCTTACAAAATTGGAATGAATTATAGCATCTGTTAAGAGATTCTAGTTCAGTCACATTCCAATATCAGATCGTAGTAGTGATTTCGATCCTCACTAGGTGTCTGGTTACTGTTACTTTATAGCAGTGTAAGCTAATTAATACCAAAAGTATACAAGGTATGTCGAGAAAAGATTCATGCATTTAATAATTAATAAAAATAATAGCCTCCCTAGGGCAATCGTTCCTTTGTCCATTTCAAGGTATGCTTTATGGAACTCCCAGACATTTCCAACATCCCTTCAATTTTTCAAAATAATCTGCAAAGTCCTCTTTCGGGATTGCCATCAGCTGCTACGTTGTATTCTCCATAATTTCGTCCATGGTGTTTCAATAATGGATTTATCTTTGAGGTATTCATAGAGCTGAATCTAAATTGACAATTCCGGATGATGAAATTTTGGGGATTGCCATCAGCTGCCACGTTGCATTCTCCATAATCTCGTCCACAGTGTTTCAGCAATGATTTTATCTTTGGGGTATTCATGGAGCTGAATCTAAACTGGATGATGAAATATTTGTGAGAAAAAAAAATCCTGAGCAAGACATAAAGACTGTATTCCTCCAGCAATTTTAAATGGGATGGTCACACAGTACACAAGCTCACTTAGGATCGTCTTGCCGCCAACTGAATAACCTCGTGGGAATGTGTCTGTCTAACCATGTGCAGGAAGTTTCCCCTCCTAACTGATCATATCAACATTATATATTCTGGACAAATCGTGTATAGGATGACTACTTTAGCCCAATGTTTGATATGCTCATCTTGTCTGTTTAGTGAGATTCATTTAGTAACTCAATATAGAGATTAATTGTTTGGGGGAATTTTTTAAGGGGAATTAAGAGGAGTCTTATTTAGGATTTTAACAGGTTATTTAAAAATATAGATTTTCTATTTTATTAACTTTAGATCGTTTGTTCTTGCAACTCCATGGGTTGCAAGTTCTAGTGAGTGAGACGAAGCGTCCAAGAAATGTTCTTCAAGGAGAGATTAAAGTGATAAGAGAATACGGGAGTCAGGAAAATAACATCAAAGGTCAAATGATATTGCAGGCACACACAAAACCTTCTTCTATGTGCCATGTCTCTTCAGAACGTTAGCTCTCCACAATTTCCTGTCCCTTGTAGCTCTGAATAAATTCTGTCTTTTTGTTATCTCTCCAAAACCCTATTCCGCCATCCATTTAAGCTTGGTAGGTAAGATATTCATTGCTTTCCTCTGTCTCTCTTGCCATTCTGTCTTTGGAGTATGCAATTTTTCAATCCCGCTTTCCTCTAGAAATTTCAACCGTCTCTTCCTGATGTTAAGTATAAGTGTCCTTACTCAGATCCTTACAACTCAAAAAAAAAAAAATTGCTAATTTAGAAAGAAAATCGGATCCAAATTTAAAATAAGAATTAATTTAAAAATAAGCATACATTTGACTGAAAGGATCCATGTGATTGTCTATCCCAAATGTCTGCGAAATTCAGTTATTTTCAAGACTTAGTTGTCGTTCGATGTGTGGCATAGTATATTGAAATATCCAAACTCAAAATATCCAAGAAAAGGAAATCAAACGTCGTTTACTATAGTTTTGTGTTTACTTTGTACAACCAGTGGAGGGGGGGGGTTATAACTCTGAGTAAATAATTATAACTCCCCCCCCTAGCATTTATAGATGCAAAAATACTTGTAAAACCGAGAAACAACAAGACGTGGAAACAACAAAACAAGCTTTATTTATTATTTCGTTATGTGATGTTGGAGACATGAGGGATAGCAATACTGAGTAAAAATGTGAATTTGGGGTTTAATGAAAGCAAATATGGATTGGTATCTGATGATAAGATAAAGAATAAGTAAAGTATAGACAATCTTTCTCTTATGTTTTTATAGATGTATGTAATGAGTACCCAGATGTTGTATTGTTCCCTCATGCTGGGTGGTCCTTATCAACAGTGTCAATTCGATAAAATGTTGCATCTTCCCTCTTGGGTGGTGATCATGAAAGGTTTTGGACAGCAATGAATGGCATCAACATGGAGAACAATCAGAAATGTTCGTCTTGGAACGGCATGAATACTAAAAAGTACAGCATGCCATTTCCAAATTTCTGGAAGAGTGAATTTGTAGCGGACCGGGTGTTTACGCGTTGTTGAATTAGAAACACGTCCAGCTACAAGAACATGGCGGATACAAGGTGAGTCCAACTGAAGATGTAAAGAAAACAAACATATATATATATATATATATATATATATATATATATATATATATATATATATATATATATTTGTTTGAATAAAACAGACCACTTTAAGGTTCCATGTAATAAGTTATTTCACCACAACCCCTTTAACAGGGCTCTGGATCATCAGACTTTACTTCCAAATAACTTATACATGGAACCTTAAAGTGGTCTGTTTTATTCAAACATATCTGCTCTGAATTTTACATTAAGCTCTCCGGATATCATCCTCCTTGGGTCTACCCATGCGGATTACCTAGTTTTGCATAAAATATATATATATATATATATATATATATATATATATATATATGTATATATATGTGTATATATATATATATACAAGACCGATATATATATATATATATATATATATATATATATATATATATATACTAGCAGGATAGCCCGGCATTGCCTGGGATGTAACAATAGATCAAGTATCGACCATCATAAAGACTGAAAAAATAAAATTTACAAAAATTATTGTTTAAGGTTGACGGACACGCATGTCTTAATTAGTTTTTTTTTTTTTTTTTACGAATTTGTCAAACCCAAACTCAAACAAAAACATTGTTTACAATCGTTATGAGCCTATCGATTGAATAGAATTTTATAAACAATTGTGTTGTAAATGGAATTTTTAAAGCATTCTGAATGTAAAAATAAAGAAAAAAGTGTGCAAGACAATAAGAAACACTACCTGCCAAAAAAAAGTGAAGTTTTGTTGAAATCGGTTGAAAAATGTAGGAAATCCGAGCCAACGTACAGACACACACACACACATAATCTGCGTTTTATAATAATAATAATAATAATATATATATATATATATATATATATATATATATATATATATATATATATCAACAAATATATGTATTAAAGTAAACAACAAATTTACAAGTGACAAAGACATCAACATTTGTGTTTGCGTGTGAACGTAAAGAGTTTATATATTGGTGAAAGTTCGTACGTACGTGTATGTGTGTTTCGTGGCGTTTTCCCAAAAGTGGGCGAAAACGCATATCTCTGTGAGAGATCACATTTTTAAATGTGACCGCTGAAATGCAAAGGAGAAAGAGAACGAGGCTAGAAGTCGCCCAGTATTTATAGTGTTGGGAGAGCGACCCCTAGTGAACAATTTGGGAATTAAGAAAGATCTAAGTCCGACAAATTGTGTCAGGGTTCTCTTTTTCTCAAAGACTGTGCCCAACTGACCTTACTAAACTGTGTAGTTGACAAAATTAAAAACAAACAATATGCATATGCGAAATTAAAAATATAAAATGGCAATGCTATCGTACCCTGGATATACAAAAAAAAAAAAAATGCTCATAAAAATGGGAAACAGCAAGACGTGGAAACAACAAAAGCTTTATTTATTATTTGGTTGTTATGTGATGTTGGAGGCACGAGAGACAGTAATACTGAAAAAAATTGTGAATTTTAATGTCAAATGTAGATCAAATATGCATCAGAATCCGACAGAAAGGTAAGATACCGAATAAACAAAGTGTATATTGCATTTCTGCTAAGTTTTATATATATATATATATATATATATATTATTTATTTAAAAAAAATAATATATACATTGGGTCTATGAAGAATGAATTTAAAACCAGATGGAGGCAGCATAAGTGCTCCTTCAACAATATTAATAAAAGAAATCAGACATCTCTATCTAAATATGTTTGGCATTTAAAGGAAATGAATAAAACACCAAAAGGAAAATGGAAAATTATAAACAAAACTAGAACTTGTAAAACTTGGGATGACCCATGCCCTTTATGCCTACATGAAAAACTACACATTATCAAGTTTCTAAATAATAAAAATTTATTAAACAATAGACATGAGTTAACGGTTTTTTTGGCGACGTCATCAAATTTTCGCATTGAATAATTAGCATAAAAAACAAAAAACAATTAAATAATAAATACAAATTTTAAACTCTATAGTCTAAATAAAAAGTTTAAATTCCCTACCAAAAAAAAAAAAAAAAACCTTTATGAAGTCGTCAAAAAACAAATGTTAGCGAATTATGACAATTTTTTTTATATACACAAAACACTTTCAGAAAAAAAATAAAATAAAATAAAATAAATCTCCATAGACACTTAACCAGACTAGACGATGTCATCTTCCGCTTTGAATTTAGACACCTCAACCTTACCCTGAGTTGACCTCTTTGAATGTAACTGAGATATTGATAAAAATTATTAACACTTACGCCCCCCGCTTTTTTTTTAAATAATTGCTCTAGCCGTTACCATAGTAGTTTTAATTTTAATAATGAATATGCTCATAAAACGCGTAAATTTCAGGAATTAGTTATTCAAAAAAAAATTTCGCTTGAAGATTGAACAGAGCTTGGTACTTTAATTCAATTTAATTCAAATAATTATATTGAAGTTTTCAGCTCTTGTTTTGAAACATGAGAACTCTTATGTAGCGTTGGAATCATATTTTTAAATAAATAATTATATTTAAGCTCTACTTTTGTATCGAGCACTATTTTTTAAAAATAATAACAAAAATACTAAAGAACTTTGGATTATTTACCTAACGAGTTCTTTCCTATTTTCTATATATTTTTACACACACAGACATATATATATATATATATATATATATATATATATATATATATATGTGTGTGTGTGTGTGTGTGTGTGTGTGTGTGTGTGTGTGTAATGAGTGTCCATATAATTTAGTTGGAAAATACAAGAAGTGTCTGGGGTTTTCTTACTTTGAAATTTTGTTGAGTGCTAAAAGATAAATGTTATTAATATAACCTGAAAAAGTAACAGGAGATGAAATTTTCGTTGATGCACGTGTTAATGACTTACCTGTGTTAACTGCTTGTCTAATAGTGAGAACACCTCATGTCTGTGTGTGTAGAGGCGAAAATGGGGGCGATTTTCACTAGTTTATAATGAGTAAATTAATGATAATTAGTCAGTTATGTGCCATACGTGATACATGCTTAGGCGATCATGTATCGTTCGATACATGACTGACGAGGCAGAGTTTTTCCTGCAGTAGGTTGCCATTTCTCTGTGTGGTAGACCAGTTGCCATCCAAGGCTATAGAACCAGGTCTGTTCTGCTGTTTATCCATAGCTGGGGAGAAAAGAAGAGGATTCTCAAGGGTATTAGCACGTAAGTGAATGTAATGGATTTGAGTGGAATTCAGAATTGGCTCTCTGGTTCCTCAATCTGAGCTGCTATCCATTACTCCATTGTGCTTCTTCGGGATAAATAGAACAAAATGTAAAAGATGAAGCCTTCTGAACTCAACAAACACTTTAAATGAGTACAAGATGGTACAGAGGCCGGAAATGACAAAAGTCTCTCAGGAAGCAAGCATGTTTGATTGTGAAGAAACTCTATCAAAGTTGGGACTTACATAAACTGGAAAGCATCTCCTTGAATCATCTTATAAAGTTGCATATCAAATGGCTAAAAACAAAAATTATTTGGCATACAATTTTGTTATAGTGGAACACACCTATTCTATAGTTAATAGACTCTCCCACCTATAATAAGTAGGAGTAGTAAGAGTAACGAGTCAGTTGCTCAGTGGGACGGTCTGAGTTCAGTCTGAAGTCGGACGACCGGCTGACCGGTTGAACTCTCTGCCTTCAGGCGGGGAGGAACCCAAACGAGGCTACGCTGAAGGGCGGAATCTCTTTCGGGGAGGTAAACCGACCCTGAACCCATTTATACGGGTTCAAATGGTATATTTTTGGTCGAGCCCATGGGCTCGGAATTCCCGCGTTAAACCGGCCTTGTGCCACATGATGGGGGGGGGGGAGTGACTAAATACCGTCGCTGAGTGGGTCGGTCAGTCAGTCGATGCCGGATGACCGTTAGTCGGATACTAAAGCATCAGCGATCACAACTAGATTTCCCTGTAGATAACTCGGAACGATATACTCCTGATGAAGGGCAGGGAGAACAGTGGCCGAAACATCAACAAGGATGGGGACACCAGTTTGAATGTAAATTGTGTCAAAGTTGGTCTGATCTTTAGATAGATACATAGATATGAAAAGACTGATAGATAGATTAAATAAAGGATTCAGTCCGGCAATGACTGACTGACTGACTGACCCACTCAGCGACTGACTTGTTACTCTTACTACTCCTACTTATTATAGGTGGGAGAGTCTATTAGCTATAGAATAGGCGTGTTCCACTATGACAAATTTAAAAAAAAATAGTGAATCTTTCTGCTTTAGATGTCAATATTATTCTGAGGAAAGATGCGGAAAAAATGCTGGCATAAGTTCCAGTGTCTAACAATGTCATCGAGAACAGAATTATTGATATGAACCATGATATTTTGGAGCAAGTGATCTATGATATCAAGTCATGTCCGCTGAAAATATCATTATACAAATCCATGAACATTGCTCATTGTAGTCAATTAATTCCTGTTGTCTGATATGACAAGAATCAAGGCATTTTATTTTATGAACTACTGAAGACTACCACAAAAGTACAGGATGTATTCAATCTTATAAAAGGGAATTTCTTAAAACATGGATTGAATATAAGTGTCATTGGCTCCATCTTTATGGATAGTGCTCCTGTTATGCGCAGAAATTGCATTGAATTCACAGCCCTCCTGAAAAAAAGAAGTTTCTGAGGTTCATGTCACACATTGCTTGCTTCATTGGCATGCATTGGCAGGGGAAATGTTACCAAAAAAAATTCCAAGATGCTTTGTCAGCTTCTTTGAGAACAGTTAATTGAATCACAGAACAACCCTAAACCATTGATACTTCAATCATTGTGTTGAAAATACAGGGTCTCCCCACAAAACTGACATCTTTTAAAATGTGAATATCTGAGTAACCACATGTCCCAGGCAAACAAAATTAAATAGGCTTCATGTTGAACAATAAAAGATTTATTTATCAAAATTTGAACAAGGTATTCAAAGGGATGTAGATTTTATAAATGATTTCACAAAGCTTCTCAAATGTACAATATGCATATCACCTGTGACATGACTCATGTCAAGTTGGTATTCCAGCTCCTGCCAAACACGCTGTAGCATGTCTTGCGTAACATTAAGCAGTGCCTCAGTGATTCTCTGCTTAAGTTCCTCTAGACTTGTAGAAAGAAGGGGATATACCTGTCCTATTTTCATAGCCCCATAGAAAAAATCACAAGGTGTCGAGGTGAATATGGTGGCCATTCCAACAGCACGTTGTCATTATCATGCTCGATCCATCTTCCTGGTTGATTCTCATTGAGATAAGTTTACACAGTCAACTAAGTCAGTGGCTATGGCATAAGACTACAAAATAGTGTCAATTTTTGGGGGTGGGGTGGGCTGTTACCCTGTATCGATTGCAAAGACACAATTCCTCTGTACCATACAGAGATAAGATGGCTCTCTTGTGGATGTGTCTTGCAATGGATATTTGATATTTCTGTTTAAGTAAAGACTTTTTTTTAGAAGAGAAAGATCTTGTTCTCCCTTTTGCATTCAAAGCTTCAGAATTTCTACAAATGTTAGTTTACTTGACGGACATTTTCTCTTGCTTAAATGAACTAAATATTTCTCTTCAAGGAAGTAATACCAACATTGTTATTGCAAATGAAATGTTGGCAGCTTTCAAAGCAAAATATTCACAGTCGATGAATAATATTGGGAAAGGAAATTTGGTCCTGGTTTCACCCCTGGAAGAAGATTTTGAAATAGATCAGTTTCTGCTCTCAGACGTTGCTACTGCAGTACATATCCCATCTTCAGCAGTTGTTGAATCCATTTGACAGATATTTCTCTGCAGGAAATTTGGGATCCAGCCACCATTTAATAAGGAACCCCTTTCTATTTCAATGATGTACCATGCCTGACGATGATCCTTTGAAAGAGGAGATTATTGACATCCATCACGATGAAGAGTCCCACAAAAATGGCTTACGAAGAGATGACATTGAAGAATTTTGGGACATCTTAAAAACAGCATTCCCAAGAAAGTACTTGGTGTCCTTGTTCCATTTGCAACAATATATTTTTGTGAAACAGGTTTTTTCAGTCTTCTTCATGTTGAAACCAAGATTGAAAACCATCTTGATGTTTAGCATAACATAGACCTCATTCTCAACAAAAAGGAACCCCACATTTCAAATATAATCGAGAAGAAGCGAGAACAAAAATCTAATTAAAGATTAAAATGATTTGATTTGACACTTCTTATATTTTCTAAAAAAAAAAGATGGTTAATTTGTTATGGGGTCCACCCCTTTTTCATACAAGTGGACTCGCCCAGTGTGTACTTGTACTGCTGCTGGTGAATGCCCGGGAATTAGACGGAGAGATACACTGATACAGCGAGAGAGTGAGAGTGTGAGGTAACTTCTTTGTAGGAGTCACAGTTGCGAGCACGTAGACTCGGAAGGAAGTCATACTTCAATACTGAATTTCCCAGACTATATATATATATTATTATTGCTACTAACCGCAATTTCTGGATCTACTAACTGTATTACCAATTGTATTATTACGTCAGTACATTTATTTGCTATATTTCATTCCTGCGTTTGTCATTCATTTTGAGACTGGATTTCATCCCAGAATCCATAACATAATTACTCACCAAAGTTCATTAAATAGTAGATGATAATTTGAATTGAAAATTCAACTTTTTAATCTTATCTGCTAAGATCTAAGGGGATGCCAAATAAGAAAAGGTTAAGAATCACTACTTTAGATAGACCTTGGTAAGTTTTCTTGATATATTAAGTTAAATTTTAGCAGTTTGTCTAATTGCAGAAAGAACTGATATACCAAAAGGAGCTATGAAGTGATAATTAATGACCATATTTAATTATAATTACTTTAATTAATCTAACCCACTAAATAACCTCTAATTTTAACCACAAGCACAATTAAGTTAGTTGGTTTGGTTGATTTTGTTTAGCAGCATATGAACACCTCAATGGGTCATTTAGTTAAATCAAAATATAAAAATACAAACTTATCAACCTCTATGGGTTATTTAATACCAAAATCTAAATTTTGAATGCAGTTTTATGGCTTCAACTACATATATTTTCTATATAATTTTATACTTATGTTTTATAGATATATAGTTTGTAGATTGTCCACCAGTTTATCACCAATTTTTACTGTTTTTTCTGAGCAGAAGAGATTTTTTTTATCATTCCCCACCTGCAACAAAAAATTGTACATGTGGGTATGAGTTAGGACTATAAAGAATTTGTGGTATTATGCTAACTGTGCAGTGAGAATGTGTTGTTTCGGTGAAAGGAACCTTGGCAAATGATTGGAACAGGTATTGTGATAAGCTTAGATACAAAAAGGACAGAGATGACCCCTTTTTTGGTCTTTTTGCCACATTTAATGTATTGTTCATAAATAAGTATGATTACATAGATAGATAGATAGATAGATAGATAGATAGATAGATATGAACAGACAGGGATAGATAGATGGGAACAGACTGGGATAGATAGATAGATAGATAGATAGATAGATAGATAGATAGGAACAGACTGGGATAGATAGATGGGATTGGACTGGGATAGATAGATAGATAGATAGATATGAACAGGCAGTGATAGGTAAATGGGAACAGAATGGGATAGATAGATAGATAGATAGATAGATAGATATGAACAAACTGGGGTAGATATGAAAGACAGGTGAGATATATAGATAGATAAGAACAGAAATAAATAAATAGATAGATAGATTTATGCAATTCTGCTCATATCAATATATCTATATAAATCTGTTCTATCTATCTATCTATCTATCTATCTATCTATCTATCTATCTATCTATCTATTTTCATCTCTCCATGTCTGTCTTTCAATCACACCCACGTTTTTGTTCTGTGTTACGACATTAATAAACAAGTGAGAGACAACAAAACAACAAAGGTGAGGATACTTGTTTAATTGGTTCCATAAAAATAATTAAACTCAAAATTTCAGACAACAAAGAAATTTGATCCTTGCCTCCTGAATGTCTGAAATAAATTATCTCTGAATTGATGGCACTCCTAAGCCTTTGTTTAGAATCTAAATTTGTGGAAATTGTTAAAACACACATGCACACACACACACACACACATACACCCACGAGTGTGCATATGTGTGGGAGGATATGATATATAAATTCTATATATCAAACCACTGGTTGGTAATTACATGACAAAATGGAAAAAAATCCTATGTAAAGCATTTTGTCCTTTTTGTTTTTATTTACCGTTATTTAGTCTGAAGACGTCATTTTGAGGTATGAACTGCGTCACATAAGATTTATTTAATTTGTCATAGAATTACCCCAATATATATATATATATATATATATATATATGTAAAAAAATATATATATATATATATATGTAAAAATATATAGAAAATAGGAAAAGAACTTGTTAGGTAATTAATCCAAAGTTCTTTACTATATTTTTTGTTATTATTTTTAAAAAATAGTGATTCCAAAAAAAAAAAAAAATTCCGCTTGAAGATGGAACAGAGCTTAGTACTTTAATTCAATTTAATTCAAATAATTATATTGAAGTTTTCGGCTTTTGTTTTGAAACATGAGAACTCATATATAGCGATGGAATCATATTTTTGAATAAATATTATTATATATATATATATATATATATATATATATATATATATAGGGTGATTGAAAAGTAACTCACTATTTTAAAATACTTAAAAATTATTTATTAACTACAATCTTACAAGAAATAGATATGAGAGGAAAGCGATTAGTGTGAGGTTTTATTTAAAATTTCATATGGGCACCAGATTTTGCTACCAGCTTTTTGAGCCTTCCAGGAATTGCATCAAATGATTTCACCAGGAACCTTTGTGGTATGGAAGACATAACCTCTTGTATTTGCCCTTCAAGTTCTTCCAAATCTTTGTTAATCAGACATAAAGTTATCACAAACAAATTTTAACCTCTACCATCACTTCAACAAAGAGAACTTTATATTTAGCTACATTCATGATACATTTGTTGCCGCCATATTCTCCACAATCTTCAAGGATTGCCATGTCTAAGCGCCAGTTTATCGTGACATGAAAAATAACTTTTTTTTTTAAATAATTGCTCCAACCGTTACCATAGTAATTTTAATTTTAATAATGAATATGCTTATAAAACACAAAAATTTCAAGAATTAGTTATTCCAAAAAAAAAAAATTCAACTTGAAGTTGGAACAGAGCTTGGTACTTTAATTCAGTTTAATTCAAATAAATATATTGAAGTTTTTAGCTCTTGTTTTGAAACATGAGAACTCTTATGTAGCGATGGAATCATATTTTTAAATAAATAATTATATTTAGGCTCTACTTTTGTATTGAGCACAGTTTTTTAAAAATAATAACAAAAATACTAAAGAAATTTCGATTATTTACCTAACAAGTACTTTCTTATTTTCTATATATTTTCACACACACACACACACACACACACACACACATATATATATATATATATATATATATATATATATATACTGGATGTAACAGCAAAATTGTCCAAATCATGTAACAACAAAAGTGTCCAATTGTTAAGCTTTGAACCATTATATTTTAGAAATGATTAAAGATATTTTACTGGAATTCTCTGAGATTTTTATAACAATATTATGTATATATATATATATATATATGTATATATATATATGCATATATGTATATATATATATAAAACAATATCAAACAATATACGGACACGACAGTGATGATAGTCTGTCATTGTTTTGTTTACATAGTGGATCACTGTTTGATATGTTTGTAATTACATCTTTGATAATGGCTTGAGTAAGCCGAAAGCTTAGATTTTATTAAAAAAATAATGAATAAATATTGTGAATTTCTTTTTTCGGTTAATGATAATGTTATCAAACTTATCAGAAGATACGAAAAAATTTTACATAAAATAAATAGACAACACTTGTCTATATTATTTAATGAAACGTGTATAAATGAAAATATGCTGCCTAAATACACACAATGTATTATATATATATATATATATATATATATATATATATATATATATATATATATATATATATATATATATATATATATATATATATATAGAGAGAGAGAGAGAGAGAGAGAGAGAGAGAGATTTTGAACAATAAAAATATTAAAAATTAAAATCTTCAGACACTGGGTTGTAGATTAATATTCTTTCGTTTTTATTATTATTATTTCATTTAGATTCTTCAACTAGTTTCGGCCAACATGGCCATCATCAGAAGAAAAAATTTCTGCTTGCTGGTAGCAGTAAACTACAGAAATGAATGTCTTGATGGAGTAAATGAACTTTTGTCAGTAATTTTCATTGTTTTTTTATTTTTATTTTTTTAACATGAATTATATATATATATAAATATATATATAAATATATATATATATAGATAGATAGATAGATAGATAGATATTAATAATATTATATATATATAGATATTGATAATATTAAACCATTATTTAACACCTCTATTTAAAGCTTCTCTCTGTTAAATTTAAATCCCCACTTTCACCTTTAGGCCTTCCTGTTCTTCTTTCTTCCATTATCCCTCTCTCTAAAGCTTTCATACATTTCTCTCTCACACTTGTTTCCCACTCCCGCACATACGCTCTCACTAAAATTTTTTTTTTTATACCCGGAGTTATATTTTCTGATTTCTTTTTGTTTGAATTTGTATGTCTGATGAATTGGATCATGATTACCATTCTAATGTAATAAATTATAACCATGGAATATTAGTGTTTGAGCCTTTTTTATTATATATATTCATATTATGAACATTTTAACATGAATTACATATATATATATATATATATATATATATATATATATATATATATATATATATATATATTTTGAACAATAAGAAAATAAAAAAATTAAAAAATTAAAATCATTAGACACACTGGGTTGTAGATTAATATTCTTTTGTTTTTTTATTATTATTATTATTCCATTTAGATTCCTCGACTAGTTTCGACCGAAATGGCCATCATCGGGAGGAGAAATATATCTGCTTGCTGTTGGCAATGAATTACAGAAATGAATGTCTTTTGTTGGAGAAAATGAACTTTTGTCTGTAGTTTTCATTTGTTTTTTTATTTTTTTATCTTTTTCACATGAATCTTTTAACATTCCTTGTGTTGGTCAAACAGTCTCTTTTAAGTTGTTATTTGAGATAAGAACTAGATAGATACATTTTATCCTGAATTCTCTGGTCAGTTTGACAGTTTTATTGGACCTGGTGAGGGGATGTGTCTCTGTTTAGTGTTTGTGTGTGCGTTATTTGGTTCTATTTGGTTCTTAGGGAGTGAGTGAGTATGATATGTGTAAGCATGTGTATTGCTGTAGGTGCGTGTTATATATATATATATATATATATATATATATATATATATATATATATATATATATATATATATATATATATATATATATATTCAGCTACTATATTTACATAATATTCACTCCCCTCTAACTCTTCAAATATCGAAAGTACAACAATTTCTAATTTCTATTTCCCCCACTCTATATCTGTTTACATTAAATTTATAATTTATAAACTTTCCTCTATTCTAAGATCTCCCAACCATCTTTCAATTAATCCTTTTCATATATTTTAAAATTATTTTTAAACCCCTTGTTGTTCCTTTTTTAATTATAAAATTATATTTCATTCTTTATATAACTCCAAATTAATGTCATAAGGTTAATATTCAGTTCACAGCGGGGTTGGTAAGACAGATGACCAGTGTTTTTGTGTGCCAAAATAAGCTATTCTCTATATGAGGTGATTTGAGATTTTATTGTTTATTAATTATTTGCTCTGTAATAATAAATACATTGGGCTCTTTTTGTGGATCAGTTTTAATATTTTATATTACTAGGATCCACTTGGAATATATACCAATGGATTTGTTACCGTTACTATATATATATATATATATATATATATATATTATAAATTAATGCTCTGTAAATTTACATTGAGCACTATTTTGTAAAAATAAAAATATCTATAAGAACACCGGATTTTATATCTTACTGTTCTTTATATATATTTATATTATATATATATATATATATATATATATATATATATATTATTTAATGAACAACAGACACTTTTAAGGTACCATTATAATAATTTATTTCACCAAAATCTTTTTTAAAGGATTTCGGATCATCAGGTAACACTTCCAACAATGAAATGAGAGGAAAAAAAATATATATTTCAATTAAAAGGTGCAATTATAATTTATAAATTCATGAATCATTCATATAAAAAACAAATATAGAGGTTAATGATTTAAATGGCGAGAATACATCTTCGCAAACAATATAAATAAGATACACCAACCCCGAACCTGCATATGAATGATATGATCCCTGTTTATAAATTACAGTTGCATAAGGGCTTTTTAATTTTTTACAAGCTTTTGTCTGTTCCTACAGACATCCTCAGGTATGGAAATAGATTTTGTTCTAGTTTTTACTTCTCGGTAATAAGAGGACAATGGAAATAGAGATGTAATCCGAAAAAATTTTCGTTGTATTATTACTGAGAAGTAAAAACAAGAACAAAATCTACTTCCATACCTGAGGATGTCTGTAGGAATTTAATAACGGGTCTATATGATATGATGTGATAGTAATGTTTCAAGGGATTGGAGACAATGATAGTTAGCTAATAGTTGTTGTAAATTGGTTATTAAATTGAACTACCCTCTCACCCAGCACATTGAATATTAAACTAAACATCACCATATAAATTATCCAGTAAGGATTACAAATTTCTACCTGTTACATATACACAGTCACCAAAAACAAACAAATAACCAGCTTTAAATATAACATATATTTAAATATTTTTTCAAAAATTTAAAAATAAATATAAATAATAATAATTTTTACCTATCATAATTTTGCACAAACCCCACCACACGCATATACATACATGTGAGGAAATATTTTTCAGCGCGAAAACACTTAATATGACATGTATGCAGTAACGAGACATTTCCGCCACACTTCGAATGTTTAAATTTCAACATTTCCACATACAAATGCGTATGTATAGATATAACACCACCTGTATACATACAAGTAGTGTCATAGCCGAAACTGCCCACATACGTTTATATATGTATGAGTCCCGACGGATGACCAAGTATGTATATGTCTGCATACATTGATGTTTGCGTTAGTACGATGAATGACAAAACGACGAAATTTCCCCCCACCACTTCCACAATAACACCAATGCACGCAATCTACATAAACCCAAAATTTTTAAAACATTAATCAGTTTGTCTGACGATCGCTAAAGCGTGAAACCCAGGGTCACAAACTCACATCTATCCAACCAAATATATATATATATATATATATATATATATATATATATATATATATATATATATACACCACTTTTGTCAATAAATATAGCGTATGATAGGGTAAATAATAATACAGTACACATTAAAACTAAAGCATGTGAATACATTTCTCGCTGACAGGTGAAAAGATAAAGATTTGTCTAAGGGAAATAATTTTGTTTAAGTATTTATGAATAGCCTCCCTTGATTGACATATTTTTTTTTTTCTGCTGTCGTGTCATTAAGTGCAGGAAGAGTGAAGCGAATGTGCATTGCCTTATGTAATGATGTTATTAATGATATTGAAATTAAAAAAAATAAATAATCGAATTAGTTTGAAAAATCTATTGAAACGCTTTCAGATATTAAATTCTTTAACTTTATTATTCATTATAGGTATATTTTGTTTTTAACGAAAACTTTTTCCCCCCAGAAAAAATCGTAAACAGAAACAGCTGTTGGTTTTTCACATGTAAAATCAAATAGTACTATTTTTCACTTTCGCTATCGGTGGGGATATAGCTCAGTGGTAGAGCATTCGACTGCAGATCGAGAGGTCCCCGGTTCAATCCCGGGTGTCCCCTGTAATGGTTATCATGTTTATAACTACTTTTTTTTTCAAGGCTTTATGGTGCAAAAAAATTTTTGCAGAATAAAGCTTTTTAATTTTCGTTTAGTAAATATAATCTTCACTTAACAAGTAAATAACAATGAAGTGAAAGTTTGAAATACTTTTTATAAAAGATGTTTGAAACTTTATAGATTATAAATTTATATATAATTAATTATATATAATTAAAAAAATGAAAACATTTCTTGTAAAAATAAAACATTTCTTGTTTTCATAATGTTCTTAATATATATTTATAAAAACAAAACCTTATAAATTTAATGTCATAGTTTTATTGCAGTTTTTATTTTACGATTCGAAGCAGATTTTCGGGAATTAAGTGTTTAAAAAAAAAAAAAAAATGATGATTTACATTCCCCAAAGAGTCCTTCGTTTAACTAATAAAACAAATTTTGAGATTAGAATTTAATTTCTAGAAATTTCATTAAATTAAGTAAATGGCGGGTAACAGATTTAAAAAAAAGAATTACCAAGATTTTCTAAAAATAATTTCAAAAATAAATTCATTAATTTTTGAATAAGTCCTGAAAGTTTCATTAAATTCTGATAATTATTTGAATGTTGCAAGAATTTCCAAATCAGCGTGTTTTTTTACCGGAAAAAAGACGCTAAAATTTCCATAGGCAGCTCTGCTAGAATGGTTGACGCATTAAAAAAACTTTTTTTTTAACCAAAATTTCGAACGTGTTAGTAAGGAGTAAGGCATTTAAAAAAATAATTAAAACATAGCCTGGTCTTTCCTCATAATAATATAAACATTTTGACGATAAAACTTTGTTTTTATTAAGTTTGGTGCCTTTTTTTCATCATGCTATAATGTTTTTTAGCGAAAAGTTAAAGATGGCGGTAACTATACAAAATGTATTTTTCAAAGTAAATAATCTTCAGTTGTTTTTTTAAAAATAAAATTTAAAGAACAAGTCCTGTTATAATTTGAAAAGAAAATGTAATCATATATTGTTTGGTGTAATTTTAGAACTGGAACTATATTGTATACATTGTTTTTATTTTTTTATTTTTACGCAGAACATGTTGAGAGTGTTTACTTTGAGTTTAGACTTGGGAATTTTCTTGTTTGATGGAAGTGAGTGAATGTGTTCAAAATGTCTTCGCTAAAATCTGTCAGAAAAAAAAAAAAATTAAAAAAACAAAAAAACAAAACAGAAAAAGGTTGCTAATAGTAACGATATTCAATCAATGTCTTCATATTTTCGAAATAAGAGAATTCAACAAATACAGGGTGCGATGGATAAACTGTCGCCATTTTTTATATTTTTAATTTCGCACATGAGCGTTGTTTATTTTCGATTTTGCCGACCGCACAGTATAGTAGGATCAGTTGGGCACCCTCTGTCAGAAAAAGAGCACCAAGATGCAATTCACTCCGTCAGAAATTTTGAAATGGCATGTTGTACTGCTTGGCATTCGCACCAAAAGCTCCAATACGAACATTTCAGTGTGTTTGGGTGTCAATCTGAGGACAGTGCAGAGGATTCGGAAAGAGTTGGATGATATATCCAGTCAACATGATGGTGTAATCACCAGTGATGGCGACGTTATGCCTCTGTTCATCTTCCCACAGGGCCTCAGACTCAACACTTGAGGTCTACTTCAAGTGCCTTGAGGAGGTAGTGCTGCCTTGGGTCAAGCGGTTGGCTGCTGGAGGACTGGATGTCTGGCAACAGGACCCTGCATCATACCACACAAGCAGGGGAACTCATTCATGGCTGTCAGACAATTTCTGCGACCACATTACCCCTCACACCTGGCCATCTAACTCCTCAGACTGCAACCCCCTTTGATTATTATGTGTGAGGCGCAGTTGACCAACAAAACTCCTTATAAGACCAAAGATGAACTGAAGGCAAAGATTATGGCAGCATTCACCTACATAAACAAGGAGACCGTCCAGAGGAGATGCAAGCGATTCCTAAGTTGTCTGGAGGCCGTAGTTGAACACAGTGACGATTTTATTGAATAAATTTACTCTGTAGTATTTCAAGGTATTTTTGTGTAATTTTGGTAAATCTATCTGTTAAATTGAGATGTCAGTGTTTATTTTCATTTTTTTTTTTTTTTTTTTTTTTGCGTAATTTAGACGACAATTTATCCATCGCATCCTGTACAAACATATATATATATATATATATATATATATATATATATATATATATATATATACACAGGAGAACAAAGGGGCCATCTTCTAGATTACGAAGAACTGCAAAAAATTGCAAGTTGTGTGCCTTTTTAAAACTAACTCACTCGTTCGCTCACTTCGGTCCTAAGGGACTTTCTGTTCTTGAAGTGTTTGTGGAGAAGTGCCAGAGGGTTCATTCATATTATTATTTATTGGAAACTTCGGAAATAAACGAAAAGAATCGAAAGTAAAAACAAATAATATATATTTTTTTTATTTGATTTCGATTTAAGTGAGTCCTTTTTTTAATTCGGGTAAATTTTGGTGAAAGTCTGCTCAGCTCAGAAATTTACAAATCCGATTTTGGTAGCAGTCGAAAGTGTGTTTACTTTGAAAATTCTTTGCGGACTTCTATCGGCCCTCAGAAGGGTGAAAAATGTTTTACGCAGACAATCGTTTAACTTCTTGTTTCGTTTCGGTTAACATCAAAAGTCTCTTTGTTCTTTTTTGATTTACCAAAATTTCTTTTTATTTTCCGGCGTTCCTTTCTGTTGTAGTTTATCGTCATACTCAGGACGGTTCTCATTAGTTGGAAGAGAAGTATATAGAGAGAAGGGTAGAAAGAGAGAGAGAGAGAGAGAGAGAGAGAGAGAGAGAGAGAGAGAGAGGCGATAAGGAGATATGAGTTTCAAAGGAATGCAAATGTCTTATTTTAATTCGAATTCTTTTTTATTTTATTCTTATTTACATATATTTTATTTGGGTTCACAAGTTTTATCATATATTCAGTCACAGCGCCAAAAATGGGAAAAACACAATTGTTTTTTCACGAAATCAATTTGAAAGCACGATAAAACACGATTCTGTCGCCAGAATGAAAGGGGAACAACTCATATCGACTTATACTTATTATAAAACCCAGGTTGTGTGTGTGTGTGTGTTCGTTTATATATGGGATCGGATTTCCTACATTTTTCAACCGATTTCAACAAAATTTCACTTTTTTTTTTGGCAGGTAGTGTTTCTTATTGTCTTGCACACTTTTTTCTTTATTTTTACATTCAGAATGCTTTAAAAATTCTATTTACAAGACAATTGTTTATAATAAAATTCTATTCAATCGGTAGACTCATAACGATTGAAAACAATGTTTTTGTTTGGGTTTTACCAATTCGTAAAAAAAAAGACTAATTAAGACATGCGTGTCCGTCAACCTTAAACAATAATCTTTGTCAATTTTATTTTTCAGTCTTTATGATGGTCGATACTTGATCTGTCTCTTACTGTTACATCCCCGGGTAACGCCGTGCTCTACTGCTAGTATATATATATATATATATATATATATATATATATATATATATGGTAGACTTTCCCGTCGTATTCGAAGTATGAGGGTCAAGCGGCTGAGTTCCTAGGAACCGACAGCCAGACACTAGCACATATGATTTGATTAGAGTTGTGAAGTCTTTTTGCAGAACCAACGGCACTTTTTGAAGAGACCTGGTGTACTACGTGCCACAAGGTCCCCAAACGACCCTCCGCAGGCTTTGAATTCAGATTTCTCCTTCTCCTAGACCAGTTGACATCCAAGTCCATCGCAGTCTTTCCTGCTATTTACCCATAGCTGGAAGGAGAAGAGAAGGATTAATACCTTTCCCAAGGGTATTAGCACGTAAATGAAGTAAATGAATATGATGGTTCGACTGAAATTCGAAAAACGGACCTCCGATTCCTC
The DNA here is from genome assembly GCA_903632075.3 of Acanthosepion pharaonis. Classification (NCBI taxonomy): domain Eukaryota; kingdom Metazoa; phylum Mollusca; class Cephalopoda; order Sepiida; family Sepiidae; genus Acanthosepion; species Acanthosepion pharaonis. The sequence goes on from CAHIKZ030005570.1 coordinate 348,878, forward strand.
AGCCGGTATTCACTACTCCACCGTGCTTCATATAAATATATATATATATATATATATATATATATATATATATATATATATATATATATATATATATATATAGAGAGAGAGAGAGAGAGAGAGAAAGATAATTTAATCACCAGTTACTTACCATCGCCTGAAGAAGTCCAATCATAGTACTGAAAACATGAAAGATTTTGTGTAGCGATATCAACGTTTTTATTATAGTCTCTTATAATAATAATTATAGTAATAATATATATATATATATATATATATATATATATGTGTGTGTGTGTGTGTGTGTGTGTGTGTGTGTGTGTGTGTGTGTATGCGCGTGTGTGTGTTATCATATCACCCAAAGCATGGCGATAATGCCACTAAGACGCAAGTGGTTACTGGGAGTGAAAGAGAACGAGAAGACTTTTGAAGGATCCGGTAACTCAATCCTAATCAGTTGTAGTTGGAGCCCTCGGTTAGGTTGGAAAAGGTTCTGACAGACTAATTGAAAGGATCCCTGATAGCGCAAGCCTTAAAGAAATACAAAAACTTGTACTCACAATTACAGCTCACATCTTACGAGGGGCTTTATCTATGTAAAATGTGTGTGATCTTAGAATTATTTATTTATTTTTTTTTTTTTTCAAAAAATGCTCAGTGGAAAATGTCATGATGCCATTTCCGACCTTAGGTCTCTGGTTGTTACCCATAAGGTAATGTGTATATAACAGAAATCAAAGAAAATGAATTATTATTATTATTATTATTATTATTATTATTCTAAAATATCCCATGGTTCACTTCAACAAAAACTGTAAAGTCCTAATTTAAGTTTGTAAAATCACATGCGAGTTGAACGCCGACATTGCATGTTTTTGTTTGCTACACACATATTTACTCAAGTTTCTTCTTCTTCTTCTTCTTCTTCTTCTTCTTCTTCTTCTTCTTCTTTGTGACGTGTCCCTTCAAGACACTGTCGATTATGCCAAACCAATATCTCTCCTAAACTCTGTTCCGCCATCCATTTACACAAGTTCGCTAGGTAGGTTAGGAGTTGTCTTCCTCTGTCACTCTTGCCTTCAATATCTCCAGTGAGTATCAAATTTTCCAAGCCTTATTTCCTCATTATATACCCTGGGAATTTCAGCTGTCTCTTCATGGCGTTAAAAATAAGTGTCCTTTTTGTTTCTATTTTCTCTGAAATGTCTCCATTACTTACAAGTTCAATCTATGGTTTTCTCAGCATCCTTCTGTAGAACTAAATTTTTGGTTGCTTCAAGTCACTTCTTTATCTGTGAGGTGATTGTCCAGCATTCATTACTATATAGGAGGACTAATATTATATAACTACTCAATACTCTTTTCTTTGTTTCTAATGAATTTTTCCTCGTTTCTTAATACTTTGCTTAGCTTTTAGAAGGCCTCTTTTGCTGTCCTAACACGCCTTCGGATTTCAATGACGTACTTTCCGTCGTCTGTTAAAACACTCTCTAGATATTTAAATAGTTGTACTTGTTTGATTTTGGCATCTCCAATTTGTAATTTTCTTGGCGGGTTGCTCCCTTTCCTAACAACTATGCATTCTGTCTTTTTTGCAGTTGACGTTTAGTCCTTTCTTCTTGCTTTCTTTCACCACTTTCTGTAATACCACATTATACACTAGCTCGATCCCTTAATTTTCTATATCTCAAAATCATTTTCATTCAGTTCTTTTCTGCTCGAAAAACACTTGACAAACGAGAAAAATAATCAACAAATCAAATCGTTCTGTTTTAGTGTAGAAAAGTCTTAAGCCCTGGATTACTAGAGTTTCATCTACCAGCAACTTCAAAGGAACTGTCTTCAATTGTCTACCGACTTCCACTAGCAAAATTACGGTTGAACGTTAAGCGGATTCTTTTGTCTCTGTATCTAAATCTCCCCTCTACCTCTCTTTGTAAATCCCCTCCTTGCAAATACTTACACCCTTTTTATTTAAAGTGAACATCTGAAAAGAATGTTTCAAACAATTTTTTTTCTTTATCATAAAGCTTTAAATTGCACAAACTTAATTTCCATTTTGGTGTTTTTTGGTGTGCCGACAAGATTTTATTTTGGTTTTGTTTTACGGCATATCAACCTCAATGGTTTATTTAATGCCGACAATTGCTGGTAATATTTTTGGTTTGGTTTGTTTAATGCATATCAACCTCAATGGTTTATTTAATTGACTGGTAATATTTTTGGTTTGGTTTGTTTTACGGCATATCAACCTCAATGGTTTATTTAATGCCGATAAGATTTTTATTGCTGGTAATATTTTTGGTTTGGTTTGTTTTACGGCATATCAACCTCAACGGGTTATTTAATGCCGACAAAATTGTTATTGCTGGTAATATTTTTTTTTCAAAAATATATTGCTGGTAATGTTTTTTTTTTCCCTCGAAAATTTATTTCTGGTAATATTTTTCTTCAAAAATCGATTGTAGGTAAAATTTCTTTTTTCAAATATCTATTGCAGATAATATTTTTCCGAAAATGTCTGCTGGTAATATTTTGTTTGTAATAATTTTCCTTCAAAAATATATTGCTAGTAATAATTTTTCCTACAAAAATGTATTTCTGGTAATAACTTTTTCTAAAAAAATGTATTGCTGGTAATAACTTTTATCTTCTAAAATGTATTGCTAGTAATAACATTTTCTTTAAAAATATATTTCTGGTAATAATTTTTCTTCAAAAATGTATTTCTAGTATCAATACTTATTTTTACACTTTCACGGCGTTTGACCACTGTATGGGGGTCAATTGTTTGCTCATAGCTGGGACCCTAACAAGTGCTACCACCCTGGGTCAGGATGGACCTGGGAACATCATTAAGAGGTAGTGTTTGAACAAATTAAATTATCATTATTTTTATTTTCTTTAATCATGGATGTGTTGAATTAAATTTGAAATAATAAAATTTTTTACAGAATTTTGGTAGGGGTCTATCGGTTAATTTAAACGTGTATCCAAATAAATATTAACTAGAATTTTGCTACATTTTACGCTTTTTTTTAGCTGTCAACTGTCTATTGGGAATAGCATTAAGTTAACGAAAGTATATATGTAGATATCAACTACGCAAACTTAAGGAAACGCGATCTGATGAAATTTCTAAATGTCACAAACTATTTTACAACGTCAACTAAAAATTCAGTAATAAAGAAAGGCAAATTGTAGCAAGGTTTCACCATCAACAACAGCTGTAGTAAATAAACAAGCCTCTGGGAGTATAGTCAAGCGTAACAGGCAGCATTTTCCCACTAAGAATTTTCTCAAGGGACAATAGCTTAATGGAATTAAGCGTCGGTTCGTGAATTTGGCAACATGGTAATTATACGCCACAAAGATCTATTGGAACTGCTAGGCAATCTTAACATATTTGGTAAGGATAGAACAATCAAAAACCCATATCAAACAGCAAACCGCCTGGATAAAGACAGAAAATGAGTTTAGCAGATATATAAAAATAGAAAGAGATTGTAAGACAAGGATGTGTCTTCTCACCGGACTTATTCAACATATACAGCGAAGTGATTCTGAGAGAACTAGAAGTGCTACTATGATTCATTATTGGCGGTCACAATCTTAACAACATAGGATAAGCAGATGGCACAGTGTTGATAGCAGTCGCAGAAAGAAATCTACAAAATCTGCTAAAGAAGGTATAGAAAGAAAGCGAGAAGAAAAGACTAAGCATCAATTGCAAGAAGACAAAATGCACGGTTGTTAGCAAAATGGGCAGCCCAAAGTGCAAATTGCAAATCGGGGATAACAAAATCAAACAAGTAGAAAAATTTAAATATCTGGGAATGTTCTAACGGAAGACAGAACATGAGATACTGAAATCCGAAGGTGCATTGGGATAGAGAAAGATGCCTTCCAAAATCTAAGCAGAGTATTAAGAAATAGAAAAACTTCGCTAGAAATACGGAAAAGAGTACTAAAATCTTACGTTATATCTGTCCTTCTGTATGGCAGTAAGTGTTGGACAATCTCTTCAAAGATGAAAAAGAGACTTGATACGACAAAAATGTGCTTCCTCGGGAGGATGCTGAGGATACCATGGATTGATTATGCGAGCAACAACGAAGTTATAGAGAAAATGGTAACAAAAAGGTTTGGTTTGTTTTGTTTTACGGCATATCAACCTCAATGGGTTATTTAATGCCGCTAAAGGATTGGGTGATTGTTTCGCAAGAGCAGATTGAAGAGTAAGTTCAGGAGAAAAGAGAGATACACGTGTCAGGGCATGACGAGGCCAGAGGATTGATTGAATCGGGCCTATCCAACCGACCGTCAGTAAGGGCTAAAGTGGTGTGTTGCAAGCTATTGATCACCCTGTCGCCGGATCAATGACTGCTCAACCACCAGGATCCATCCTAGCGCCTTACGGGTCGCCACCCACGGCCAACTGGTGGTGGTGGTGGGGATCTTACCCCACTGCAGAGGTGCAGTCGGCGTCTTCTACAGCCCCAGCCGACAGGGCAAGGAAACAAAAAGGAAATTTATATCTATCAGGAAGAGAGAGTTGAATTCTCCAGAGCACATAATAAGGAAAGAGGGCTTGGAAAATCTGGTACTCACAGGGCAGATTGAAGCCAAAGCGGACAGAGGAAAACAGCGTATAAGCTTGAGCAAATAGATGGAGGAACAGGGTTTAGGAGAAATAACAAAAAGACATAATTTATTAAGAGCTACAAAAGACAGGAAGTTGTGGAGAGTCATTATTGCCTACGTCCTGAAGGGACATTGCACATAAAGAAGAAGATAATTGTTACTGTAATGCTTACGCCGTTCAATCCAGCGTGTGTACATGAACTAAGAGGAAATGAGACAGGCAATAACTGAAATGACCTAGACGAGATATTCCTATAGATGGGAAGTGGAACGAAAACAATTTATCCGCGTAGATTAAATAAAGGGTTCAGTTCGAAATTCCCTGTAGGTTAACCGGACCGATACACACCTGATGATGGTCGGAGAGCACAACCGCTGAAAAATAAAATCGATTTCAGTCAATATAATTTCTGTTTGAAATACACAATATTTTACTTACTGGAAATAGTAAATTTAATCCTTTAGCTTTCACTTAAAGCGAAAATGAAAGCTTCAAGAAAGCCTTTTTATTTTTAAAAATTCATTTTAAACTTTAGGCATCATGAAGTAATGGACGTACCTGATTATTATAAGTGTTCTATCTGTTTCCATTTTCTCTAAAAATTCGTCCTTGCTCAGTGCTATTCTGAGCATCCTTCTGTAGATTAGAATTTTATTATTATTATTATTATTATTATTATTATTATTATTATTCCTTTGATTTCTGGCGTTTACACATTTCTTTCCGGGTCCCGCCCAGAGATCTAAGATTAGAAATGGCATCATGACACTTTCCACTGACAAAAAAAAAAAAAAAAAAAAATTACATAGATAAAGCCCTTCGTAAAGTGTGTGCTGTACTTGTCAGAACAATTTTTTGTATCTCCTTGAGGCATGGACTTCCAGGAATCCCTTCAATTAGTCTAATGCAATCTTTTCCAACCAGTCCTAGGACTCCAACTACAACAGGGATTGTTGATGTTCCCATATGCCACATTTTCGAGATTTTTATTTCAAGGTCCTTGTATTTTGACAACTTTTTGAATATCTTCAAAGATACATTGCAGTCAGCAGGGACTGCCATATCAATAAGGAAACACCGTTTTTGTTTGTGGTCTTTAATAACAATATCTGGCCGGTTGGCCTTGATTGTTCTGTCAGTGTGTATTGTGTAGTCCCATAGAATTGTAACATGTCCTATCCCCGTAACTGGGTCTGGGTGGTGTTCATACCAGTTTCTGTCAGTTTTCTTCCCGTAGAAGAAATTATTATTATTATTATTATTATTATTATTATTATTATTATTCCTTTGATTTCTGATGTGTTCACATTTCGTTCCGGGTCCCAACCAGAGACTTAAGGTTAGAAATGGCATCATGACATTTTCCCCTGACAAAAAAAAAAAAAGAACATATTTTACATAGATAAAGCCCTTCGTAAGGTGTGGGCTGTACTCGTAAGAACAATTGTTTGTGTTTCCAGGAATCCCTTCAATTAGTCTACTGGAATCTTCTTCAATCAATCCAAAGGCTCCAACTACAACGGGGATTGTTGATGTTCCCATTTGCCACATTTTTGAAATTTCTATTTCAAGGTCCTTGTATTTTGATAGCTTTTTGAAGATATCATTATTATTATTATTGCTGTGATAATAGCAACAAAATATCAGGGCAACAGTTCCCATGTAAATAAGGATAACTCCTCATACCATAAATTGAAATAGAACGAAACGTGTTCATTGAAACAAATCAATGAAAATAAAGATACTAGATTTCTTTCTAGCAATATTCAACCATTGCAATTGAAGAAGATCGGATAGTTTGACGACCTAAACTTTGTGATAATAACAACAAAGACGAGGAAAATCGTCCGGGTGTGAATAATGTAAATCATAAACGAGAACGATTGCGCCTTAGGAGATCCCAGAACCTCGAAGAAAACACGTCATTCAATGCGCAGTACTTCTTCAACGTATATGTACACAAAACCTAATTGAAGTGTTCCCTAATATTACTACTTGAGGAACAGATGAGTAAAACACACACACACACACACACACACACACACACACACACACACACACACACACACACACACACACAATTTACAAACACTTAAACTTATGATATCGCATTACAAGTTTTTAAGTGAACTAATAGAATGTCCCCGTTTTGCGAACAGAGAAATATTAGCATAGAATTTCTTCCTCCCCCAAATTTCTGTGTAAACAATATTTTCAACGAGACCTTTTCTTTTATAAATTTCTTGTTCTTATTATGCTAAGAAGTCCACTTGAATTTTCTACACTGGAATTGGTCTACACAGAACTGGGCATAAGTGAAATATTTGAATTATTATCTAATGTTTATATCAATAATAATAATAATAATAATAATAATAATAATAATAATAAAATTCAAATCTACAGAAAGATGCTCAGAATGTTATAGAGAAAAATAGAAATAAATAGGACACATAATAAGTAGGTACCTCCATTACTTCACGCTGCCTAAAGTTTAAATTGAATTTTTTAAAATAAAAAGGCTTTCTTGAGGCTTTCATTTTAGCTTTAAATGAAAGCTAAAGCATTAAATTTACTATTTCTAGTAAGCAAAATATTGTGTATTTCAAACAGAAATTATATTGATTAGAATCGATTTTATTTTTGTTAAAATAGCTGATTAGCGGCCATTTTTAGTTGTCTTTCATCGCAATGTAATTCTTTTTATCAAAAAAATCTTACAAAAATAAAATATACTTTTCTAAAACTTTAATTTTAAATTTTAAACTTTAATTAAGGAATATTAACTGATTTAAAGTATAATTAATCTGATTTGAAACAAATATTATTTACTTTAAGTTTTAATTAACAAAGAAATGCGTTTTTAAATCAAGCAGTAGCTGTGTTTTTAACCGACAGTAGCCATGTTTGATGAAATGATGATGACAGTTCTATCTACGGAAACTTTATGCGTAAAACATAATTTAAGAAAATGTCGTAAGAGCCTTTTATTTAATATACGGAAGAGACAGCTGAAATTTTTAGGGCATATAATAAGGAAAGAGGGCTTAGAAAAATTGACACTCACAGGATATATTGAAGGCAAGAGGGACAAAGGAAAGTGTGTAAAACCTACTCAATGAGTTTGCGTAAAAAAAAAAAGAAAAAAACCTTACTAAAGGTTCCAAGGGACAGGAAATTGTGGAGAGCCATGATCACCTACATACTGAAGGGACACAGCAGTAAGAATAAGATAAAAAAAAAAAGAAGAAATATCACGAAAGTTCTAAAAAGTGATGATCAACAAAAAATATATAAAAAAAACATTTGTTTCTGGATATTCATCACAGAATTTTCATTTCGGGTTAACACAATTTTTCAGCAGTGTAACCCGGATATAAGAGACCCGGATATAAGAGAAACCCGGATATAAGAGAGATTTTCTCTGGTCCCAAATTAGAGCCTGTGTTAATGTATATAAAATAGACCAAACCCGGATATAAGAGCAACCCGGATATATTGACTTCTTCTCCGGTCCCGCCAACTCTCTTATATCCGGGTTACACTGTTGTTTGGTCATTTCTAGTGGGCATGAATTGATGGTCCTCTTCCTTTTCTTGTTCTTTTTGTTCTTTTTCTTTTTCATCTATTTCTTCCCCCACTTCTTTTTCTTCTTCACCTCCTTCTGCCTTCACTTCTTCTTTTTCTTCTTCTTCATCCTCCTCTTCTTCATCATCTCCTTAATTCTCCTTCTCTTCTTCTTCATCTCCTCCTCATCTTCTTCTTCATCTCTTTTTTCCTCCTCTTCTTCTTCTTCATCCCTTTCTTCCTCATATCCTTCTTCTTCTTCTTCTTCTTTTTACTCCTTTTTCTTCTTTATCTCCTTGTTCTTCTTCTAGTTCTTCCTCTTCTTTTTCTTCTTCATCTTCTTCTTCCTCTTTTTTTCTTCTTCATCTCCTTCTTCCTCCTCCTCCTCTTCTTCATCCGCTTCTCTTTTTC
>CAHIKZ030005570.1:362500-365000 GCA_903632075.3 Acanthosepion pharaonis
ACACAGGACATAGAAGAAGAAAAAAGGTACGAACGAACTAACTTGTGTAAATGGTTGGCAAAACGCGGATTAGGTGACATAGAAGAAAGACAAAATTTACTAAGAGGTACAAAGGACAGGAAAGTGAGGAGAGCCATGATCGCTCACGTCCTGAATGAACACGGCACGTGGGAGAAGAAGAATGAACTTGCATAAATGGTTGGCAAAACGGGGATTAGTTGAGATAGAAAAAAAGGTAAATTTTACGAAGAGGTACAAAGGACAGGAAATTGTGGAGAGCCATGATCGTTCACGTCCTAAAGGGACACGGCACATAGGAGAAGAAGAACGAATGTGTGTAAATGGTTGGCAGAACGGGGATTAGGTGAGATAGCAGAAAGATAAACTTTGCTAAGAGCTAAAAGCTCTTAGCAAAGTTTATCAGGTTAGGACAGGAAATTGTGGAGAGCCATGATCGCCCATGTCCTGAAGGGACCTGGAAAAAAGAAGAGAAGACGAAGACGAAGTTACTAATTTCTGAAGCCTTTCTAAAGAATCTTGAAAAATCAGATCTTCCAGTATAATGTCGATGAAGGATAGTCAATCGCTTTTTCGTCGAACGGACGTCAGACAATTCGACTCTTTCCCACGTCTCGCCAAACAAGGGCCAGTTGGTCATCAGCAAGCACTTATTGTAACAATGACCTGCATAACTTGCGTGTTAATCATTAAGTCAGAGAATTTAAAAATTATGTACTCTGCTTTTGGGGGGATAAAGCTGTCCAGTCTTTAATTCCTAGCTTCAAAGGAGTTCAAAAACATTTGCATGGTCTTGTGGGTGGTGGATTGCTTTCCTCCAGACAACCTCTTTCTTACATACGAAACGTTAGTAGCCTCCCGTTACCCTATCGCTATTTTCATTACAGAGGTCCCACCAGTTCGAACTTTTAAAGCTAGGGCTCGTCATACACTGAATCGACTCATCTTCGCTTCTTTCATATTCCATTGGTTAGGAAGATGTTCAACTCAAACAACTTCTTACCCAGAACTGTTACATTGTGGAACTGGCTTGTTAGTGAATGTTTCCCCGTTCAATGCAATCTTAATCACGTCAAGTCGAGGGTTAGCTGTTATCTATCCTCCATATTCTCAAAATATACCACTTTTGCTCGCCTGAGGTAGGAAAATATTATTTTTCCTATTAATTCTTACTATTGTGGGGAATTGTCACAGTGTTAATACTGTGGTGTTTCAAACACACCATTCAACATATATCCTTTAAGTCTTAATTTCTTGTTATATATTGTTTTGAGGGTTCTTTATGATTTTTATAGAATAAATAAGAAAGGTTTGGTTTGGTTTGTTTTACAGCATATCAATCTCAATGGGTTATTTAATTAATACCGACAAGATTTTTATTGCTGGTAATTTTTTTTTTTCAAAAATTCATTGCTGGTAATAATTTTTTTTACAAAATTTTATTCCTGGTATTAATACCAGCAATAAAATTTTGTAAAAAAAATTATTAATACCAGCAATAAAATTTTGTAAAAAAAATTATTACCAGCAATGAATTTAAAAAAAAAAAAAAAAAATACCAGCAATAAAAATCTTGTCGGTATTAAATAACCCATTGTGGTTGATATAGGTCAACCTATTTTGACACTTTCATAGTGTTTTGAACCCAGTTTTGGAGTTAACTATTTGCCCATAGCTGGGACCCTAACAAGTGCTACCACACCGGGTCAAGGTAAACCTGGAAACACCAGCAATTAAGAGGTGATTCCACGCTTCTCAACTCCTGATCAGAGGCCTTGCTGTTGGATATAGTTTATCGTCTTGTACGCATTTAGCTTTACTCTACCTTGAGTGGCTCTGGGATCATGTAAGTGCACATTAGTAAAAGAAAAGAAAACATGCGTAGGATTTGAAGATGCATGTGACAGACTAGTTCAAAAAGAGACGCACCTTATACAGCATTTACACGCGGACATTTTTAAGAAAGAGTTGCTTAGGCCAAATGCATGAAGGCTTTCAAAAACAAATACAGGTGTGAAGGCTGGCTGTGCATATAAGCATATTGTATCAGTGTCCAAAACAGGACTTCGAATGTTTGTTTTCTCGGCAGGTAAACAGACGGGCCGTCCTACGATTTACCTAACTGTGTTCAGTGTTAGATTAAAGTGAGCCGATATCACCTTTGATGTATGGTGCAAAACAGAGAAATCTATATATAAAATTCTGTGATTTCCGTTAGTCCGTCCGTCATACCCTCTAAAATAGCCATATATTGAACGATGGAAACCAAATTTGACAACAGGCTACGACAATGTAACGTGTTTTGTACAAGACGGATGGTATTAATCCCAAGAATAAAGTTTATTCCTGAACCATCCGAATATCCTTTTGAATGAACAAGAATCCAGTTTCTAGTTCGCCCTGCGTTTGCGAGAACTATAAACAAATCACAAGGCCAAACGCTTCAAAAAGTTGGAATTTGACTCTAGAAAGAAATATTTAC
>CAHIKZ030005570.1:370000-457500 GCA_903632075.3 Acanthosepion pharaonis
TTTATATTTCACCTTTCATTAAACAAACAATATTTTAAATACGTAAAAAAATATTTTTTGGCCTATTTAAAAAAAAAAAAAATTCGAGTGAATATGATTTAAAAATATTTTTTGTCCTATTATAAAAATAATAAATATTATCCTGGAAGGTCTATTCGTATTAAATGCTGTAAACAAAAAAAAAAAAAAGAAAGAAAAAAGTTAAACATGAACTTGTAATCCAGACCAATGATGACACGAACTAATTGAAATATTAAGCTTGAATCATAATAAAATTAACTTTCCTTTTAACGGAATGTTGAAATCAACTTCAACTGAACCGCCAGTGACTCAATGGGTCACGGATAGTCTATATATATATATATATATATATATATATATATATATATATATATATATATATATATAACGTTTGGTATTAAGAAAGTAATGTCTAATTGAGCTCAATTATTGTCGCTACTTTCTGATGAGTTTCTGAGTATTGGTGACGTATGTAATTTGTAAGTCATACTGTACTTATGAAGGATTGGTTACTTTCAAACAGGCCACTTCACAGCTTCGTTGCTTATTTAAGATATGTGTGCGCATCTTTATAGGATAATAACGCAGGAGTCAATTCAGCTGAATGTCTCCTATTGCATAGGGATGTGTGGTGTAGGAAGTTGGCATTGGTTTTGGTGACTGAGTTTGATAACTGATGCAATTCAGCTGATTAATAATAGAGCTTTAACTGACATTTTAGGAGTTAACATGAACGGATTTTTCCTCCCACGATGATTCATTAAATTTATAGCATTCTTTAACAAAGACCACGTCCTTTTATAAATCCAAGTTGCCCTCATAATTTACTGTAATATACATAAAGTACTATGGCTGATAGGCCAAACTGTAGAATTCGATCAAACGAATTTAAATACCTGAGAGACGTCATTGTAAAATGAAACGAGGGTAATCGAATTGAATTGAGGTGACTTACACGATTATTTTTAGAGTATTAAACTTAAAATAATTGTGTCATATCATTTATGGGGCACCGGCTTTGGTACCCAGTATAGCTTGGAAAATTTAGTTCTGCTTGCATGCAGATGATACCCATACTGGTTTTTCTCAGTGGTTGCTGACGGCTATGGCAATAATGAGCAAAATGGAATGAATAATTCTCCTACCGAAAAGCAGATACGAAACATTAGTCTATTTCACTAACATGCGTACGACCCTGCACAATGGTGATACTCATCTCCTTGTGAAATTCAGATCTACGCTCTAAGGTAATTAATTCCTAGAGCTGACCGATTCACTAGTTTAAAATGAAATTCTGACAATAGTCTCGTGGATGAGAGCGTTAGTGTGCCGACTATGTGATCAGTGTTGGGATATGACAATGGTCGATTTGTCAAGGATGTGACTTTATAATTTTGCTCAGAGAAAATGATTGAAGGATGTGACATCCTTAGAAAATTCATAATATAAATTGACCGAGACTTTAAAAGTGATATTGAGCCGGCAAAACAGTACGGAAGACGATCATCGTTGTACGAAGCCCGCATTAATCGTGACCGAGGGTTGTCCTAGCTTGAACATCCGAGGTTATACTAGCTTTAACAATCGAGGGCTGTCCCAACTTGAACATCCGAGGTTAAACTAGCTTTAACAATCGAGGGTTGTCCTAACTTGAACATCCGAGGTTATACTAGCTTTAACAATCGAGGGTTGTCCTAACTTGAACATCCGAGGTTATACTAGCTTTAACAATCGAGGGCTGTCCCAACTTGAACATCCGAGGTTATACTAGCTTTAACAATCGAGGGTTGTCCTAACTTGAACATCCGAGGTTATACTAGCTTTAACAATCGAGGGTTGTCCTAACTTGAACATCCGAGGTTATACTAGCTTTAACAATCGAGGGTTGTCCTAACTTGAACATCCGAGATTATACTAGCTTTAACAATCGAGGGTTGTCCTAACTTGAACATCCGAGGTTATACTAGCTTTAACAATCGAGTGTTGTCCTAACTTGAACATTCGAGGTTATACTAGCTTTAACAATCGAGGGTTGTCCTAACTTGAACATTCGAGGTTATACTAGCTTTAACACCCGAGGGTTGTCCTAACTTGAACAAACTAGAATTGCTTTATCTGGAACACCCAAGGGTTGTAAAAACTTGAGCAATCTAGAATTGTTGTAGCTTGAACACCTGAGTGTTGTCCTAGCTTGAACACACTAGAATTGTTCTAGCTTTAAAACCCAAGGGTTTTTCTTAGCTTGACACCTTAGAATTGTCCAAGCTTTAACAACGAATGGTTGTACTACCTTGAACAAACTCGAATTGATCTAGCTGGAACAACCAAGGGTTGTCCAAAGTTGAAAACTATTAGAATTGTTCTAGCTTTAACACACGAGGATTGACCTAGCATGCACACACTACAATTGTTCTAGCTTTAAGACCCGAGGGTTGCCCCAGTTGAACAAACTAGAATTGTTCTAGCTTGAACTCCCGAGGCTTAACCTAACTTGAACATACTAGAATTGTTCTAGTTTGAACACCCAAGGGTTGTCCCAGATAAACAAACTAGAATTGTTCTAGATTGAACCCCTAAGGTTTAACCTAACTTGAACAAACTAGAATTGTCCTAGCTGCAACACGAGGGTTTAATGCCGACAAGATTTTTATTGCTGGTAATATTTTTGGTTTCGTTTGTTTTACGGAATATCAACCTCAACGGGTTATTTAATGCCGACAAGATTTTTATTGCTGGTAATATTTTTGGTTTAGTTTGTTTTACGGCATATCAACCTCAACGGGTTATTTAATGCCAAGAAGATTTTTATTGCTGGTAATATTTTTGGTTTCGTTTGTTTTATGGCATATCAACCTCAACGGGTTATTTAATGCCGACAAGATTTTTTATTGCTGGCAATATTTTTGGTTTAGTTTGTTTTACGGCATATCAACCTCAACGGGTTATTTAATGCCGACAAGATTTTTATTGCTGGTAATATTTTTGGTTTAGTTTGTTTTACGGCATATCAACCTCGACGGGTTATTTAATGCCGACAAGATTTTTATTGCTTGTAAATTTTTTTGATTTAGTTTGTTTTACGGCACATCAACCTCAACGAGTTATTTAATGCCGACAAGATTTTTATTGCTGGTAATATTTTTGGTTTCGTTTGTTTTACGGAATATCAACCTCAACGGGTTATTTAATGCCGACATGATTTTTATTGCTGGTAATATTTTTGGTTTAGTTTGTTTTACGGCATATCAACCTCAACGGGTTATTTAATGCCGACAAGATTTTTATTGCTGGTAATATTTTTGGTTTAGTTTGTTTTACGGCATATCAACCTCAACGGGTTATTTAATGCCGACAAGATTTTTATTGCTGGTAATATTTTGGTTTAGTTTGTTTTTACGGCATATCAACCTCAACGGGTTATTTAATGCCGACAAGATTTTTATTGCTAGTAATATTTTTGGTTTAGTTTGTTTTACGGCATATCAACCTCAACGGGTTATTTAATGCCGACAAGATTTTTATTGCTGGTAATATTTTTGGTTTAGTTTGTTTTACGGCATATCAACCTCAACGGGTTATTTAATGCGGACAAGATTTTTATTGCTGGCAATATTTTTGGTTTAGTTTGTTTTACGGCATATCAACGTCAACGGGTTATTTAATGCCGACAAGATTTTTATTGCTGGTAATATTTTTGGTTTCGTTTGTTTTACGAAATATCAACTTCAACGGGTTATTTAATGCCGACAAGATTTTTATTTCTTGTAATATTTTTGGTTTAGTTTGTTTTACGGCACATCAACCTCAACGGGTTATTTAATGCCGACAAGATTTTTATTGCTGGTAATATTTTTGGTTTCGTTTGTTTTACGGAATATCAACCACAACTGGTTATTTAATGCCGACAAGATTTTTATTGCTGGTAATATTTTTGGTTTAGTTTGTTTTACGGCATATCAACCTCAACGGGTTATTTAATGCCAAGAAGATTTTTATTGCTGGTAATATTTTTGGTTTATTTTTTTTTTTTTACGGCATATCAACCTCAACGGGTTATTTAATGCCGACAAGATTTTTATTGCTGGCAATATTTTTGGTTTAGTTTGTTTTACGGCATATCAACCTCAACGGCTTATTTAATGACGACAAGATTTTTATTGCTGGTAATATTTTTGGTTTAGTTTGTTTTACGGCACATCAACCTCAACGGGTTATTTAATGCCGACAAGATTTTTATTGTTGGTAAAATTTTAGGTTTCGTTTGTTTTACGGAATATCAACCTCAACGGGTTATTTAATGCCGACAAGATGTTTATTGCTGGTAATATTTTTGGTTTAGTTTGTTTTACGGCATATTAACCTCAACGGGTTATTTAATGCCGACAAGATTTTTATTGCTGGTAATATTTTTGGTTTCGTTGTTTTACGGAATATCAACCTCAACGGGTTATTTAATGCCGACAAGATTTTTATTGCTGGAAATATTTTTGGTTTAGTTTGTTTTACGGTATATCAACTTCAACGGGTTATTTAATGCCGGGAAGATTTTTATTGCTGGTAATATTTTTGGATTAGTTTGTTTTACGGCATATCAACCTCAACGGGTTAATTAATGCCGACAAGATTTTTATTGCTGGCAATATTTTTGGTTTAGTTTGTTTTACGGCATATCAACCTCAACGGGTTATTTAATGCCGACAAGATTTTTATTGCTGGTAATATTTTTGGTTTAGTTTGTTTTACGAAATATCAACCTCAACGGGTTATTTAATGCCGACAAGATTTTCATTGCTGGCAATATTTTTGGTTTAGTTTGTTTTACGGCATATCAACGTCAACGGTTATTTAATGCCGACAAGATTTTTATTGCTGGTAATATTTTGGTTTCGTTTGTTTTACGAAATATCAACCTCAACGGGTTATTTAATGCCGACAAGATTTTTATTGCTTGTAATATTTTTGGTTTAGTTTGTTTTACGGCACATCAACCTCAACGGGTTATTTAATGCCGACAAGATTTTTATTGCTGGCAATATTTTTGGTTTCGTTTGTTTTACGGAATATCAACCTCAACGGGTTATTTAATGCCGACAAGATTTTTATTGCTGGTAATATTTTTGGTTTAGTTTGTTTTACGGTATATCAACCTCAACGGGTTATTTAATGCCGGGAAGATTTTTATTGCTGGTACTATTTTTGGTTTAGCTTGTTTTACGGCATATCAACCTCAACGGGTTATTTAATGCCGACAAGATTTTTATTGCTGGCAATATTTTTTGGTTTAGTTTGTTTTACGGCATATCAACCTCAACGGGTTATTTAATGACGACAAGATTTTTTATTGCTGGTAATATTTTTGGTTTCGTTTGTTTTACGAAATATAAACCTCAACAGGTTATTTAATGCCGACAAGATTTTTATTGCTTGTAATATTTTTGGTTTAGTTTGTTTTTACGGCACATCAACCTCAACGGGTTATTTAATGCCGACAAGATTTTTATTGCTGGTAATATTTTTGGTTTCGTTGTTTTACGGAATATCAACCTCAACGGGATATGTAATGGCGACAAGATTTTTATTGCTGGCAATATTTTTGGTTTAGTTTGTTTTACGGTATATCAACCTCAACGGGTTATTTAATGCCGACAAGATTTTTATTGCTGGTAATATTTTTGGTTTAGTTTGTTTTACGGAATATAAACCTCAACGGGTTATTTAATGCCGACAAGATTTTTTTATTTTTGTTTCGTTTGTTTTACGGAAAATAAACCTCAACGGGTTTTTTTAGTTTTTTTATTGCTGGTAATATTTTTGGTTTACCTCATCAACCTCAACGGGTTATTTAATGCCGGGAAGATTTTTATTGCTGGTAATATTTTTGGTTTATTTTTTTTTTACGGCATATCAACCTCAACGGGTTATTTAATGCCGACAAGATTTTTAATGCTGGCAATATTTTTGGTTTAGTTTGTTTTACGGCATATCAACCTCAACGGCTTATTTAATGCCGACAAGATTTTTATTGCTGGTAATATTTTTTGGTTTCGTTTGTTTTACGAAATATCAACCTCAACGGGTTATTTAATGCCGACAAGATTTTTATTGCTTGTAATATTTTTGGTTTAGTTTGTTTTACGGCACGTCAACCTCAACGGGTTATTTATTGCCGACAAGATTTTTATTGCTGGTAATATTTTTGGTTTCGTTTGTTTTACGGAATATCAACCTCAACGGGTTATTTAATGCCGACAAGATGTTTATTGCTGGTAATATTTTTGGTTTAGTTTGTTTTACGGCATATCAACCTCAACGGGTTATTTAATGCCGACAAGATTTTTATTGCTGGTAATATTTTTGGTTTAGTTTGTTTTACGGCATATCAAACTCAACGGGTTATTTAATGCCGACAAGATTTTTTTATTGCTGGTAATATTTTGGTTTAGTTTGTTTTACGGCATATCAACCTCAACGGGTTATTTAATGCCGACAAGATTTTTATTGCTGGTAATATTTTTGGTTTCGTTTGTTTTACGGAATATCAACCTCAACGGGTTATTTAATGACGACAAGATTTTTATTGCTGGTAATATTTTTTGGTTTCGTAGTTTTTACGGAATATCAACCTCAACGGGCTATTTAATGCCGACAAGATTTTTATTGCTGGTAATATTTTTGGTTTCGTTTGTTTTACGAAATATAAACCTCAACGGGTTATTTAATGCCGACAAGATTTTTATTGCTTGTAATATTTTTTGGTTTAGTTTGTTTTACGGCACATCAACCTCAACGGGTTATTTAATGCCGACAAGATTTTTATTGCTGGTAATATTTTTGGTTTCGTTGTTTTACGGAATATCAACCTCAACGGGATATTTAATGCCGACAAGATTTTTTTATTGCTGGTAATATTTTTTGGTTTAGTTTGTTTTACGGCATATCAACCTCAACGGGTTATTTAATGCCGACAAGATTTTTATTGCTGGTAATATTTTTGGTTTCGTTTGTTTTACGGAATATCAACCTCAACGGGTTATTTAATGACGACAAGATTTTTATTGCTGGTAATATTTTTGGTTTCGTAGTTTTACGGAATATCAACCTCAACGGGCTATTTAATGCCGACAAGATTTTTATTGCTGGTAATATTTTTGGTTTAGTTTGTTTTACGGCACATCAACCTCAACGGGTTATTTAATGCCGACAAGATTTTTATTGCTGGTAATATTTTTGGTTTCGTTTGTTTTACGGAATATCAACCACAACTGGTTATTTAATGCCGACAAGATTTTTATTGCTGGTAATATTTTTGGTTTCGTTTGTTTTACGGAAAATAAACCTCAACGGGTTATTTAATGCCGACAAGATTTTTATTGCTGGTAATATTTTTGGTTTAGTTTGTTTTACGGCATATCAACCTCAACGGGTTATTTAATGCCAAGAAGATTTTTATTGCTGGTAATATTTTTGGTTTCGTTTGTTTTACGGAATATCAACCTCAACGGGTTATTTAATGCCGACAAGATGTTTATTGCTGGTAATATTTTTGGTTTAGTTTGTTTTACGGCATATTAACCTCAACGGGTTATTTAATGCCGACAAGATTTTTATTGCTGGTAATATTTTTGGTTTCGTTGTTTTACGGAATATCAACCTCAACGGGTTATTTAATGCCGACAAGATTTTTATTGCTGGTAATATTTTGGTTTAGTTTGTTTTACGGTATATCAACCTCAACGGGTTATTTAATGCCGGGAAGATTTTTTATTGCTGGTAATATTTTTGATTAGTTTGTTTTACGGCACATCAACCTCAACGGGTTAATTAATGCCGACAAGATTTTTATTGCTGGCAATATTTTTGGTTTAGTTTGTTTTACGGCATATCAACCTCAACGGGTTATTTAATGCCGACAAGATTTTTATTGCTGGTAATATTTTTGGTTTAGTTTGTTTTACGAAATATCAACCTCAACGGGTTATTTAATGCCGACAAGATTTTCATTGCTGGCAATATTTTTGGTTTAGTTTGTTTTACGGCATATCAACGTCAACGGTTATTTAATGCCGACAAGATTTTTTATTGCTGGTAATATTTTTGGTTTCGTTTGTTTTACGAAATATCAACCTCAACGGGTTATTTAATGCCGACAAGATTTTTATTGCTTGTAATATTTTTGGTTTAGTTTGTTTTACGGCACATCAACCTCAACGGGTTATTTAATGCCGACAAGATTTTTATTGCTGGCAATATTTTTGGTTTCGTTTGTTTTACGGAATATCAACCTCAACGGGTTATTTAATGCCGACAAGATTTTTTATTGCTGGTAATATTTTTGGTTTAGTTTGTTTTACGGTATATCAACCTCAACGGGTTATTTAATGCCGGGAAGATTTTTATTGCTTGTACTATTTTTGGTTTAGCTTGTTTTACGGCATATCAACCTCAACGGGTTATTTAATGCCGACAAGATTTTTATTGCTGGCAATATTTTTGGTTTAGTTTGTTTTACGGCATATCAACCTCAACGGGTTATTTAATGACGACAAGATTTTTATTGCTGGTAATATTTTTGGTTTCGTTTGTTTTACGAAATATAAACCTCAACGGGTTATTTAATGCCGACAAGATTTTTATTGCTTGTAATATTTTTGGTTTAGTTTGTTTTACGGCACATCAACCTCAACGGGTTATTTAATGCCGACAAGATTTTTATTGCTGGTAATATTTTTGGTTTCGTTGTTTTACGGAATATCAACCTCAACGGGTTATTTAATGCCGACAAGATTTTTATTGCTGGCAATATTTTTGGTTTAGTTTGTTTTACGGTATATCAACCTCAACGGGTTATTTAATGCCGACAAGATTTTCATTGCTGGTAATATTTTTGGTTTAGTTTGTTTTACGGAATATCAACCACAACGGGTTATTTAATGCCGACAAGATTTTTATTGCTGGTAATATTTTTGGTTTCGTTTGTTTTACGGAAAATAAACCTCAACGGGTTATTTAATGCCGACAAGATTTTTTATTGCTGGTAATATTTTTGGTTTGTTTGTTTTACGGCATATCAACCTCAACGGGTTATTTAATGCCGGGAAGATTTTTATTGCTGGTAAAATTTTTGGTTTATTTTTTTTTTTTTTTGGCATATCAACCTCAACGGGTTATTTAATGCCGACAAGATTTTTATTGCTGGCAATATTTTTTGGGTTTAGTTTGTTTTACGGCATATCAACCTCAACGGCTTATTTAATGCCGACAAGATTTTTATTGCTAACCATGTTTTGGATTTTTGTTTTACGGTAATATTTTTGGTTTTTGTTTGTTTTACGAAATATCAACCTCAACGGGTTATTTAATGCCGACAAGATTTTTATTGCTTGTAATATTTTTGGTTTAGTTTGTTTTACGGAAAATCAACCTCAACGGGTTATTTATTGCCGACAAGATTTTTATTGCTGGTAATATTTTTGGTTTAGTTTGTTTTACGGCAATCAACCTCAATGGGTTATTTAATGCCGACAAGATTTTTATTGTTAGTAATATTTTTTGGTTTGGTTTGTTTTACGGCAATCAACCTCAATGGGTTATTTAATGCCGACAAGATTTTTATTGCTGGTAATATTTTTTGGTTTAGTTTGTTTTTTACGGCATATCAACCTCAACGGGTTATTTAATGCCGACAAGATTTTTATTGCTGGTAATATTTTTGGTTTCGTTTGTTTTACGGAATATCAACCTCAACGGGTTATTTAATGCCGACAAGATTTTTATTGCTGGTAATATTTTTGGTTTCGTTGTTTTACGGAATATCAACCTCAACGGGATATTTAATGCCGACAAGATTTTTATTGCTGGTAATATTTTTGGTTTAGTTTGTTTTACGGCATATCAACCTCAACGGGTTATTTAATGCCGACAAGATTTTTATTGCTGGCAATATTTTTGGTTTAGTTTGTTTTACGGTATATCAACCTCAACGGGTTATTTAATGCCGACAAGATTTTTCATTGCTGGTAATATTTTTTTTGGTTTAGTTTGTTTTACGGAATATCAACCTCAACGGGTTATTTAATGCCGACAAGATTTTTATTGCTGGTAATATTTTTGGTTTCGTTTGTTTTACGGAAAATAAACCTCAACGGGTTATTTAATGCCGACAAGATTTTTATTGCTGGTAATATTTTTTGGTTTAGTTTGTTTTACGGCATATCAACCTCAACGGGTTATTTAATGCCGGGAAGATTTTTATTGCTGGTAATATTTTTGGTTTATTTTTTTTTTTACGGCATATCAACCTCAACGGGTTATTTAATGCCGACAAGATTTTTATTGCTGGCAATATTTTTGGTTTAGTTTGTTTTACGGCATATCAACCTCAACGGCTTATTTAATGCCGACAAGATTTTTATTGCTGGTAATATTTTTGGTTTCGTTTGTTTTACGAAATATCAACCTCAACGGGTTATTTAATGCCGACAAGATTTTTATTGCTTGTAATATTTTTGGTTTAGTTTGTTTTACGGCACATCAACCTCAACGGGTTATTTATTGCCGACAAGATTTTTATTGCTGGTAATATTTTTGGTTTCGTTTGTTTTACGGAATATCAACCTCAACGGGTTATTTAATGCCGACAAGATTTTTATTGCTGGTAATATTTTTGGTTTAGTTTGTTTTACGGCATATCAACCTCAACGGGTTATTTAATGCCGACAAGATTTTTATTGCTGGTAATATTTTTGGTTTAGTTTGTTTTACGGCATATCAACCTCAACGGGTTATTTAATGCCGACAAGATTTTTATTGCTGGTAATATTTTTGGTTTCGTTTGTTTTACGGAATATCAACCTCAACGGGTTATTTAATGACGACAAGATTTTTATTGCTGGTAATATTTTTGGTTTCGTAGTTTTACGGAATATCAACCTCAACGGGTTATTTAATGCCGACAAGATTTTTTATTGCTGGTAATATTTTTGGTTTCGTTTGTTTTACGAAATATAAACCTCAACGGGTTATTTAATGCCGACAAGATTTTTATTGCTTGTAATATTTTTGGTTTAGTTTGTTTTACGGCACATCAACCTCAACGGGTTATTTAATGCCGACAAGATTTTTATTGCTGGCAATATTTTTGGTTTAGTTTGTTTTACGGTATATCAACCTCAACGGGTTATTTAATGCCGACAAGATTTTCATTGCTGGTAATATTTTTGGTTTAGTTTGTTTTACGGAATATCAACCACAACGGGTTATTTAATGCCGACAAGATTTTTTTATTGCTGGTAATATTTTTGGTTTCGTTTGTTTTACGGAAAATAAACCTCAACGGGTTATTTAATGCCGACAAGATTTTTTATTGCTGGTAATATTTTTGGTTTAGTTTGTTTTACGGCATATCAACCTCAACGGGTTATTTAATGCCGGGAAGATTTTTATTGCTGGTAATATTTTTGGTATATTTTTTTTTTACGGCATATCAACCTCAACGGGTTATTTAATGCCGACAAGATTTTTTATTGCTGGCAATATTTTTTGGTTTAGTTTGTTTTACGGCATATCAACCTCAACGGCTTATTTAATGCCGACAAGATTTTTATTGCTGGTAATATTTTTGGTTTCGTTTGTTTTACGAAATATCAACCTCAACGGGTTATTTAATGCCGACAAGATTTTTATTGCTTGTAATATTTTGGTTTAGTTTGTTTTACGGCACATCAACCTCAACGGGTTATTTATTGCCGACAAGATTTTTATTGTTGGTAATATTTTTGGTTTCGTTTGTTTTACGGAATATCAACCTCAACGGGTTATTTAATGCCGACAAGATTTTTATTGCTGGTAATATTTTTGGTTTAGTTTGTTTTACGGCATATCAAACTCAACGGGTTATTTAATGCCGACAAGATTTTTATTGCTGGTAATATTTTTGGTTTCGTTTGTTTTACGGAATATCAACCTCAACGGGTTATTTAATGACGACAAGATTTTTATTGCTGGTAATATTTTTGGTTTCGTAGTTTTACGGAATATCAACCTCAACGGGCTATTTAATGCCGACAAGATTTTTATTGCTGGTAATATTTTTGGTTTCGTTTGTTTTACGAAATATAAACCTCAACGGGTTATTTAATGCCGACAAGATTTTTATTGCTTGTAATATTTTTGGTTTAGTTTGTTTTACGGCACATCAACCTCAACGGGTTATTTAATGCCGACAAGATTTTTATTGCTGGTAATATTTTTGGTTTCGTTGTTTTACGGAATATCAACCTCAACGGGATATTTAATGCCGACAAGATTTTTATTGCTGGCAATATTTTTGGTTTAGTTTGTTTTACGGTATATCAACCTCAACGGGTTATTTAATGCCGACAAGATTTTCATTGCTGGTAATATTTTTGGTTTAGTTTGTTTTACGGAATATCAACCACAACGGGCTATTTAATGCCGACAAGATTTTTATTGCTGGTAATATTTTTGGTTTCGTTTGTTTTACGGAAAATAAACCTCAACGGGTTATTTAATGCCGACAAGATTTTTATTGCTGGTAATATTTTTGGTTTAGTTTGTTTTACGGCATATCAACCTCAACGGGATATTTAATGCCGGGAAGATTTTTATTGCTGGTAATATTTTTGGTTTATTTTTTTTTTTACGGCATATCATCAACGGGTTATTTAATGCCGACAAGATTTTTATTGCTGGCAATATTTTTGGTTTAGTTTGTTTTACGGCATATCAACCTCAACGGCTTATTTAATGCCGACAAGATTTTTTTTTTATTGCTGGCAATATTTTTTGGTTTAGTTTGTTTTACGGCATATCAACCTCAACGGCTTATTTAATGCCGACAAGATTTTTATTGCTGGTAATATTTTTGGTTTAGTTTGTTTTACGGAAATATCAACCTCAACGGGTTATTTAATGCCGACAAGATTTTGATTTGTAATATTTTTGGTTTAGTTTGTTTTACGGCACATCAACCTCAACGGGTTTTTATTGCCGACAAGATTTTTTTTATTGCTGGTAATATTTTTGGTTTCGTTTGTTTTACGGAATATCAACCTCAACGGGTTATTTAATGCCGACAAGATGTTTATTGCTGGTAATATTTTTGGTTTAGTTTGTTTTACGGCATATCAACCTCAACGGGTTATTTAATGCCGACAAGATTTTTATTGCTGGTAATATTTTTGGTTTAGTTTGTTTTTACGGCATATCAACCTCAACGGGTTATTTAATGCCGACAAGATTTTTATTGCTGGTAATATTTTTGGTTTAGTTTGTTTTACGGCATATCAACCTCAACGGGTTATTTAATGCCGACAAGATTTTTTTATTGCTGGTAATATTTTTGGTTTCGTTTGTTTTACGGAATATCAACCTCAACGGGTTATTTAATGACGACAAGATTTTTATTGCTGGTAATATTTTTTGGTTTCGTAGTTTTACGGAATATCAACCTCAACGGGTTATTTAATGCCGACAAGATTTTTATTGCTGGTAATATTTTTGGTTTAGTTTGTTTTACGGCACATCAACCTCAACGGGTTATTTAATGCCGACAAGATTTTTTATTGCTGGTAATATTTTTTGGTTTCGTTTGTTTTACGGAATATCAACCACAACTGGTTATTTAATGCCGACAAGATTTTTATTGCTGGTAATATTTTTGGTTTCGTTTGTTTTACGGAAAATAAACCTCAACGGGTTATTTAATGCCGACAAGATTTTTATTGCTGGTAATATTTTTGGTTTAGTTTGTTTTACGGCATATCAACCTCAACGGGTTATTTAATGCCAAGAAGATTTTTATTGCTGGTAATTTTTTTTTGGTTTCGTTTGTTTTACGGAATATCAACCTCAACGGGTTATTTAATGCCGACAAGATGTTTATTGCTGGTAATATTTTTGGTTTAGTTTGTTTTACGGCATATTAACCTCAACGGGTTATTTAATGCCGACAAGATTTTTATTGCTGGTAATATTTTTGGTTTCGTTGTTTTACGGAATATCAACCTCAACGGGTTATTTAATGCCGACAAGATTTTTATTGCTGGTAATATTTTTGGTTTAGTTTGTTTTACGGTATATCAACCTCAACGGGTTATTTAATGCCGGGAAGATTTTTATTGCTGGTAATATTTTTGGATTAGTTTGTTTTACGGCATATCAACCTCAACGGGTTAATTAATGCCGACAAGATTTTTATTGCTGGCAATATTTTTGGTTTAGTTTGTTTTACGGCATATCAACCTCAACGGGTTATTTAATGCCGACAAGATTTTTATTGCTGGTAATATTTTTGGTTTAGTTTGTTTTACGGAATATCAACCTCAACGGGTTATTTAATGCCGACAAGATTTTCATTGCTGGCAATATTTTTGGTTTAGTTTGTTTTACGGCATATCAACGTCAACGGTTATTTAATGCCGACAAGATTTTTATTGCTGGTAATATTTTTGGTTTCGTTTGTTTTACGAAATATCAACCTCAACGGGTTATTTAATGCCGACAAGATTTTTATTGCTTGTAATATTTTTGGTTTAGTTTGTTTTACGGCACATCAACCTCAACGGGTTATTTAATGCCGACAAGATTTTTATTGCTGGCAATATTTTTGGTTTCGTTTGTTTTACGGAATATCAACCTCAACGGGTTATTTAATGCCGACAAGATTTTTATTGCTGGTAATATTTTTGGTTTAGTTTGTTTTACGGTATATCAACCTCAACGGGTTATTTAATGCCGGGAAGATTTTTATTGCTGGTACTATTTTTGGTTTAGCTTGTTTTACGGCATATCAACCTCAACGGGTTATTTAATGCCGACAAGATTTTTATTGCTGGCAATATTTTTGGTTTAGTTTGTTTTACGGCATATCAACCTCAACGGGTTATTTAATGACGACAAGATTTTTATTGCTGGTAATATTTTTGGTTTCGTTTGTTTTACGAAATATAAACCTCAACGGGTTATTTAATGCCGACAAGATTTTTATTGCTTGTAATATTTTTGGTTTAGTTTGTTTTACGGCACATCAACCTCAACGGGTTATTTAATGCCGACAAGATTTTTATTGCTGGTAATATTTTTGGTTTCGTTGTTTTACGGAATATCAACCTCAACGGGATATTTAATGGCGACAAGATTTTTATTGCTGGCAATATTTTTGGTTTAGTTTGTTTTACGGTATATCAACCTCAACGGGTTATTTAATGCCGACAAGATTTTCATTGCTGGTAATATTTTTGGTTTAGTTTGTTTTACGGAATATCAACCACAACGGGTTATTTAATGCCGACAAGATTTTTATTGCTGGTAATATTTTTGGTTTCGTTTGTTTTACGGAAAATAAACCTCAACGGGTTATTTAATGCCGACAAGATTTTTATTGCTGGTAATATTTTTGGTTTAGTTTGTTTTACGGCATATCAACCTCAACGGGTTATTTAATGCCGGGAAGATTTTTATTGCTGGTAATATTTTTGGTTTATTTTTTTTTTTACGGCATATCAACCTCAACGGGTTATTTAATGCCGACAAGATTTTTATTGCTGGCAATATTTTTGGTTTAGTTTGTTTTACGGCATATCAACCTCAACGGCTTATTTAATGCCGACAAGATTTTTTATTGTTTTGGTAATATTTTTGGTTTCGTTTGTTTTACGAAATATCAACCTCAACGGGTTATTTAATGCCGACAAGATTTTTATTATTTTGTAATATTTTTGGTTTAGTTTGTTTTACGGCACATCAACCTCAACGGGTTATTTATTGCCGACAAGATTTTTATTGCTGGTAATATTTTTGGTTTAGTTTGTTTTACGGCATATCAACCTCAACGGGTTATTTAATGCCGACAAGATTTTTATTGCTGGTAATATTTTTGGTTTAGTTTGTTTTACGGCATATCAACCTCAACGGGTTATTTAATGCCGACAAGATTTTTTATTGCTGGTAATATTTTTGGTTTAGTTTGTTTTACGGCATATCAACCTCAACGGGTTATTTAATGCCGACAAGATTTTTATTGCTGGTAATAGTTTTGGTTTCGTTTGTTTTACGGAATATCAACCTCAACGGGTTATTTAATGACGACAAGATTTTTTTTATTGCTGGTAATATTTTTGGTTTCGTAGTTTTACGGAATATCAACCTCAACGGGCTATTTAATGCCGACAAGATTTTTATTGCTGGTAATATTTTTGGTTTAGTTTGTTTTACGGCATATCAACCTCAACGGGTTATTTAATGCCGACAAGATTTTTATTGCTGGTAATATTTTTGGTTTAGTTTGTTTTACGGCATATCAACCTCAACGGGTTATTTAATGCCGACAAGATTTTTATTGCTGGTAATATTTTTTGGTTTAGTTTGTTTTACGGAATATCAACCTCAACGGGTTATTTAATGCCGACAAGATTTTTTATTGCTGGTAATATTTTTGGTTTCGTTTGTTTTACGGAATATCAACCTCAACGGGTTATTTAATGCCGACAAGATTTTTATTGCTGGTAATATTTTTGGTTTAGTTTGTTTTACGGTATATCAACCTCAACGGGTTATTTAATGCCGGGAAGATTTTTTATTGCTGGTAATATTTTTGGTTTAGTTTGTTTTTTTACGGCATATCAACCTCAACGGGTTTTTTTTGGTTTAATGCCGACAAGATTTTTTTATTGCTGGCAATATTTTTGGTTTAGTTTGTTTTACGGCATATCAACCTCAACGGGTTATTTAATGCCGACAAGATTTTTATTGCTGGTAATATTTTTGGTTTCGTTTGTTTTACGAAATATCAACCTCAACGGGTTATTTAATGCCGACAAGATTTTTATTGCTGGTAATATTTTTGGTTTAGTTTGTTTTACGGCATATCAACCTCAACGGGTTATTTAATGCCGACAAGATTTTTATTGCTGGTAATATTTTTGTTTTAGTTTGTTTTACGGCATATCATCCTCCACGGTCTATTTAATGCCGACAAGATTTTTATTGCTGGTAATATTTTTGGTTTAGTTTGTTTTACGGCATATCAACCTCAACTCAACGGGTTATTTAATGCCGACAAGATTTTTTATTGCTGGTAATATTTTTGGTTTAGTTTGTTTTACGAAATATCAACGTCAACGGGTTATTTAATGCCGACAAGATTTTTATTGCTGGTAATATTTTTGGTTTCGTTTGTTTTACGAAATATCAATCTCAACGGGTTATTTAATGCCGACAAGATTTTTATTGCTGGTAATATTTTTGGTTTAGTTTGTTTTACGGCATATCAACCTCAACGGGTTATTTAATGCCGGGAAGATTTTTTATTGCTGGTAATATTTTTGGTTTATTTTTTTTTTTTACGGCATATCAACCTCAACGGGTTATTTAATGCCGACAAGATTTTTATTGCTGGTAATATTTTTGGTTTAGTTTGTTTTACGGCATATCAACCTCAACGGCTTATTTAATGCCGACAAGATTTTTATTGCTGGTAATATTTTGGTTTCGTTTGTTTTACGAAATATCAACCTCAACGGGTTATTTAATGCCGACAAGATTTTTTATTGCTTGGTAATATTTTTGGTTTAGTTTGTTTTACGGCACATTCAACGGGTTATTTATTGCCGACAAGATGTTTCATTGCTGGTAATATTTTTGGTTTAGTTTGTTTTTTAATATCAACCTCAACGGGTTTTTAATGCCGACAAGATTTTTATTTAATATTTTTGGTTTGTTTGTTTTACGGCATATCAACCTCAACGGGTTATTTAATGCCGACAAGATTTTTATTGCTGGTAATATTTTTTTGGTTTAGTTTGTTTTACGGCATATCAACCTCAACGGGTTATTTAATGCCGACAAGATTTTTATTGCTGGTAATATTTTTGGTTTCGTTTTTTTTTACGGAATATCAACCTCAACGGGTTATTTAATGACGACAAGATTTTTATTGCTGGTAATATTTTTGGTTTAGTTTGTTTTACGGAATATCAACCTCAACGGGTTATTTAATGCCGACAAGATTTTATTGCTGGTAATATTTTTGGTTTTTTTTTGTTTTACGGCATATCAACCTCAACGGGTTATTTAATGCCGACAAGATTTTTATTGCTGGTAATATTTTTGGTTTAGTTTGTTTTACGGCATATCAACCTCAACGGGTTATTTAATGCCGACAAGATTTTTATTGCTGGTAATATTTTTGGTTTTCATTTGTTTTACGGAATATCAACCTCAACGGGTTATTTAATGCCGACAAGATTTTTTATTGCTGGTAATATTTTTTGGTTTCGTTTGTTTTACGGAATATCAACCTCAACGGGTTATTTAATGCCGACAAGATTTTTTTTTTTTATTGCTGGCAATATTTTTGGTTTAGTTTGTTTTACGGTATATCAACCGCAACGGGTTATTTAATGCCGGGAAGATTTTTATTGCTGGTAATATTTTGGTTTAGTTTGTTTTACGGCATATCAACCTCAACGGGTTATTTAATGCCGACAAGATTTTTATTGCTGGTAATATTTTTGGTTTAGTTTGTTTTACGGCATATCAACCTCAACGGGTTATTTAATGCCGACAAGATTTTTATTGCTGGTAATATTTTTGGTTTCGTTTGTTTTACGAAATATCAACCTCAACGGGTTATTTAATGCCGACAAGATTTTCATTGCTGGTAATATTTTTGGTTTAGTTTTTTTTACGGCATATCAACCTCAACGGGCTATTTAATGCCGACAAGATTTTTTATTGCTGGTAATATTTTTGGTTTAGTTTGTTTTACGGCATATCAACCTCAACGGCTATTTAATGCCGACAAGATTTTTATTGCTGGTAATATTTTTGGTTTAGTTTGTTTTACGGCATATCAACCTCAACGGGTTATTTAATGCCGACAAGATTTTTATTGCTGGTAATATTTTTGGTTTAGTTTGTTTTACGAAATATCAACCTCAACGGGTTATTTAATGCCGACAAGATTTTTATTGCTGGTAATATTTTTGGTTTGGTTTGTTTTACGGAATATCAACCTCAACGGGTTATTTAATGCCGACAAGATTTTTTATTGCTGGTAATATTTTTGGTTTAGTTTGTTTTACGGCATATCAACCTCAACGGGTTATTTAATGCCGACAAGATTTTTATTGCTGGTAATATTTTTGGTTTCGTTTGTTTTACGGAATATCAACCTCAACGGGTTATTTAATGCCGACAAGATTTTTTATTGCTGGCAATATTTTTGGTTTAGTTTGTTTTACGGCATATCAACCTCAACGGGTTATTTAATGCCGACAGATTTTTTATTGCTGGTAATATTTTTGGTTTAGTTTGTTTTACGGCATATCAACCTCAACGGGTTATTTAATGCCGACAAGATTTTTATTGCTGGCAATATTTTTGGTTTAGTTTGTTTTACGGCATATCAACCTCAACGGTTTATTTAATGCCGACAAGATTTTTATTGCTGGTAATATTTTTGGTTTAGTTTGTTTTACGGCATATCAACCTCAACGGGTTATTTAATGCCGACAAGATTTTTATTGCTGGTAATATTTTTTTGGTTTATTTTTTGTTTTACGGAATATCAACCTCAACGGGTTATTTAATGCCGACAAGAATTTTTTTTATTGTTTAGTTTGTTTTGGAATATCAATATTTTTGGTTTAGTTTTTTTTTAGTTTGGCACATCAACCTCAACGGGTTATTTAATGCCGACAAGATTTTTTATTGCTGGTAATATTTTTGGTTTCGTTTGTTTTACGGAATATCAACCTCAACGGGTTATTTAATGCCGACAAGATTTTTATTGCTGGTAATATTTTTTGGTTTAGTTTGTTTTACGGCATATCAACCTCAACGGGTTATTTAATGCCGACAAGATTTTTATTGCTGGTAATATTTTTGGTTTCGTTTGTTTTACGGAATATCAACCTCAACGGGATATTTAATGCCGACAAGATTTTTATTGCTGGCAATATTTTTGGTTTAGTTTGTTTTACGGTATATCAACCTCAACGGGTTATTTAATGCCGACAAGATTTTCATTGCTGGTAATATTTTTTGGTTTAGTTTGTTTTACGGAATATCAACCTCAACGGGTTATTTAATGCCGACAAGATTTTTATTGCTGGTAATATTTTTGGTTTCGTTTGTTTTACGGAAAATAAACCTCAACGGGTTATTTAATGCCGACAAGATTTTTATTGCTGGTAATATTTTTTGGTTTAGTTTGTTTTACGGCATATCAACCTCAACGGGTTATTTAATGCCGGGAAGATTTTTATTGCTGGTAATATTTTTGGTTTTTTTTTTTTTTACGGAAAATATCAACCTCAACGGGTTATTTAATGCCGACAAGATTTTTATTGCTGGTAATATTTTTTGGTTTAGTTTGTTTTACGGCATATCAACCTCAACGGCTTATTTAATGCCGACAAGATTTTTATTGCTGGTAATATTTTTGGTTTCGTTTGTTTTACGGAAATATCAACCTCAACGGGTTATTTAATGCCGACAAGATTTTTATTGCTTGGTAATATTTTTGGTTTAGTTTGTTTTACGGCACATCAACCTCAACGGGTTATTTAATGCCGACAAGATTTTTATTGCTGGTAATATTTTTGGTTTAGTTTGTTTTACGGAATATCAACCTCAACGGGTTATTTAATGCCGACAAGATTTTTATTGCTGGTAATATTTTTGGTTTAGTTTGTTTTACGGCATATCAACCTCAACGGGTTATTTAATGCCGACAAGATTTTTATTGCTGGTAATATTTTTGGTTTAGTTTGTTTTACGGCATATCAACCTCAACGGGTTATTTAATGCCGACAAGATTTTTTATTGCTGGTAATAGTTTTGGTTTCGTTTGTTTTTACGGAATATCAACCTCAACGGGTTATTTAATGACGACAAGATTTTTTTTATTGCTGGTAATATTTTTGGTTTAGTTAGTTTTACGGAATATCAACCTCAACGGGTTATTTAATGCCGACAAGATTTTTTTATTGCTGGTAATATTTTTGGTTTAGTTTGTTTTACGGCATATCAACCTCAACGGGTTATTTAATGCCGACAAGATTTTATTGCTGGCTATTTAATTTTTATTGCTGGTAATATTTTTTGGTTTAGTTTGTTTTACGGCATATCAACCTCAACGGGTTATTTAATGCCGACAAGATTTTTATTGCTGGTAATATTTTTTGGTTTCATTTGTTTTACGGAATATCAACCTCAACGGGTTATTTAATGCCGACAAGATTTTTATTTTTTATTTGTTTTTGAATATCAACTGGTAATATTTTTTTTTGGTAATATTTTTTCGTTGTTTTACGGAATATCAACCTCAACGGGTTATTTAATGCCGACAAGATTTTTATTGCTGGCAATATTTTTGGTTTAGTTTGTTTTACGGTATATCAACCGCAACGGGTTATTTAATGCCGACAAGATTTTTATTGCTGGTAATATTTTTGGTTTCGTTTGTTTTACGGCATATCAACCTCAACGGGTTAATTAATGCCGACAAGATTTTTATTGCTGGCAATATTTTTGGTTTAGTTTGTTTTACGGCATATCAACCTCAACGGGTTATTTAATGCCGACAAGATTTTTATTGCTGGTAATATTTTTGGTTTCGTTTGTTTTACGAAATATCAACCTCAACGGGTTATTTAATGCCGACAAGATTTTCATTGCTGGCAATATTTTTGGTTTAGTTTGTTTTACGGCATATCAACCTCAACGGGCTATTTAATGCCGACAAGATTTTTATTGCTGGTAATATTTTTGGTTTAGTTTGTTTTACGGCATATCAACCTCAACGGGCTATTTAATTCCGACAAGATTTTTATTGCTGGTAATATTTTTGGTTTAGTTTGTTTTACGGCATATCAACCTCAACGGGCTATTTAATGCCGACAAGTTTTTTATTGCTGGTATTATTTTTGGTTTAGTTTGTTTTACGAAATATCAACGTCAACGGGTTATTTAATGCCGACAAGATTTTTATTGCTGGTAATATTTTTGGTTTAGCTTGTTTTACGAAATATCAATCTCAACGGGTTATTTAATGCCGACAAGATTTTTATTGCTGGCAATATTTTTGGTTTAGTTTGTTTTATGGCATATCAACCTCAACGGGCTATTTAATGCCGACAAGATTTTTATTGCTGGTAATATTTTTGGTTTAGTTTGTTTTACGGCATATCAACCTCAACGGGTTATTTAATGCCGACAAGATTTTTATTGCTGGTAATATTTTTGGTTTCGTTTGTTTTACGGAATATCAACCTCAACGGGTTATTTAATGCCGACAAGATTTTTATTGCTGGCAATATTTTTGGTTTAGTTTGTTTTACGGCATATCAACCTCAACGGGTTATTTAATGCCGACAAGATTTTTATTGCTGGCAATATTTTTGGTTTAGTTTGTTTTACGCATTTCAACCTCAACGGGCTATTTAATTTTTGGTTTAGTTTGCCGACAATGGTTTATTTAATTTTTATTGCTGGCAATATTTTTGGTTTAGTTTGTTTTGCATATCAACCTCAATGGTTTATTTAATGCCGACAAGATTTTTTATTGCTTGTAATATTTTTGGTTTAGTTTGTTTTACGGCAATCAACCTCAACGGGTTATTTAATGCCGACAAGATTTTTATTGCTGGCAATATTTTTGGTTTCGTTTGTTTTACGGAATATCAACCTCAACGGGTTATTTAATGCCGACAAGATTTTTATTGCTTGTAATATATTTTTGGTTTAGTTTTTTTTTACGGCATATCAACCTCAACGGGTTATTTAATGCCGACAAGATTTTTATTGCTGGTAATATTTTTGGTTTCGTTGTTTTACGGAATATCAACCTCAACGGGATATTTAATGCCGACAAGATTTTTTATTGCTGGTAATATTTTTGGTTTAGTTTGTTTTACGGTATATCAACCTCAACGGGTTATTTAATGCCGACAAGATTTTCATTGAATATGGTAATGCCGACAAGATTTTTTTGGTTTAGTTTGTTTTTACGGAATATCAACCTCAACGGGTTATTTAATGCCGACAAGATTTTTATTGCTGGTAATATTTTTGGTTTCGTTTGTTTTACGGCATATCAACCTCAACGGGTTATTTAATGCCGACAAGATTTTTATTGCTGGTAATATTTTTTGGTTTAGTTTGTTTTACGGAATATCAACCTCAACGGGTTATTTAATGCCGACAAGATTTTTATTGCTGGTAATATTTTTGGTTTAGTTTGTTTTACGGCATATCAACCTCAACGGGTTATTTAATGCCGACAAGATTTTTATTGCTGGTAATATTCGTTTTTTTGGTTTGCCGACAAGATTTTTTTTTTACGGCATATCAACCTCAACGGGTTATTTAATGCCGACAAGATTTTTATTGCTGGTATTTTTGGTTTATTTTTACGGCATTTCAACGGGTTTGACAAGATTTTTATTGCTGGCAATATTTTTGGTTTTTTTTGTTTTACAATCAACCTCAACGGCTTATTTAATGCCGACAAGATTTTTTATTGCTGGTAATATTTTTTGGTTTCGTTTGTTTTACGAAATATCAACCTCAACGGGTTATTTAATGCCGACAAGATTTTTATTGCTTGTAATATTTTTGGTTTAGTTTGTTTTACGGCACATCAACCTCAACGGGTTATTTATTGCCGACAAGATGTTTATTGCTGGTAATATTTTTGGTTTAGTTTGTTTTACGGCATATCAACCTCAACGGGTTATTTAATGCCGACAAGATTTTTATTGCTGGTAATATTTTTGGTTTAGTTTGTTTTACGGCATATCAACCTCAACGGGTTATTTAATGCCGACAAGATTTTTATTGCTGGTAATATTTTTGGTTTAGTTTGTTTTACGGCATATCAACCTCAACGGGTTATTTAATGCCGACAAGATTTTTATTGCTGGTAATAGTTTTGGTTTCGTTTGTTTTACGGAATATCAACCTCAACGGGTTATTTAATGACGACAAGATTTTTATTGCTGGTAATATTTTTGGTTTCGTAGTTTTACGGAATATCAACCTCAACGGGCTATTTAATGCCGACAAGATTTTTATTGCTGGTAATATTTTTGGTTTAGTTTGTTTTACGGCATATCAACCTCAACGGGTTATTTAATGCCGACAAGATTTTTATTGCTGGTAATATTTTTGGTTTAGTTTGTTTTACGGCATATCAACCTCAACGGGTTATTTAATGCCGACAAGATTTTTATTGCTGGTAATATTTTTGGTTTCATTTGTTTTACGGAATATCAACCTCAACGGGTTATTTAATGCCGACAAGATTTTTATTGCTGGTAATATTTTTGGTTTCGTTGTTTTACGGAATATCAACCTCAACGGGTTATTTAATGCCGACAAGATTTTTATTGCTGGCAATATTTTTGGTTTAGTTTGTTTTACGGTATATCAACCGCAACGGGTTATTTAATGCCGGGAAGATTTTTATTGCTGGTAATATTTTTGGATTAGTTTGTTTTACGGCATATCAACCTCAACGGGTTAATTAATGCCGACAAGATTTTTATTGCTGGCAATATTTTTGGTTTAGTTTGTTTTACGGCATATCAACCTCAACGGGTTATTTAATGCCGACAAGATTTTTATTGCTGGTAATATTTTTGGTTTCGTTTGTTTTACGAAATATCAACCTCAACGGGTTATTTAATGCCGACAAGATTTTCATTGCTGGCAATATTTTTGGTTTAGTTTGTTTTACGGCATATCAACCTCAACGGGCTATTTAATGCCGACAAGATTTTTATTGCTGGTAATATTTTTGGTTTAGTTTGTTTTACGGCATATCAACCTCAACGGGCTATTTAATTCCGACAAGATTTTTATTGCTGGTAATATTTTTGGTTTAGTTTGTTTTACGGCATATCAACCTCAACGGGCTATTTAATGCCGACAAGTTTTTTTATTGCTGGTATTATTTTTGGTTTAGTTTGTTTTACGAAATATCAACGTCAACGGGTTATTTAATGCCGACAAGATTTTTATTGCTGGTAATATTTTTGGTTTAGCTTGTTTTACGAAATATCAATCTCAACGGGTTATTTAATGCCGACAAGATTTTTATTGCTGGCAATATTTTTGGTTTAGTTTGTTTTATGGCATATCAACCTCAACGGGCTATTTAATGCCGACAAGATTTTTATTGCTGGTATTTTTGGTTTAGTTTGTTTTTTGGTTTAGTTTGTTTTACGGCATATCAACCTCAACGGGTTATTTAATGCCGACAAGATTTTTGGCAATTTTTATTTTGGTAATATTTTTTGGTTTAATGTTTGTTTTATTGGAATATCAACCTCAACGGGTTATTTAATGCCGACAAGATTTTTATTGCTGGCAATATTTTTGGTTTAGTTTGTTTTACGGCATATCAACCTCAACGGGTTATTTAATGCCGACAAGATTTTTATTGCTGGCAATATTTTTGGTTTAGTTTGTTTTACGCATTTCAACCTCAACGGGCTATTTAATGCCGACAAGATTTTTATTGCTGGCAATATTTTTGGTTTAGTTTGTTTTACAGCATATCAACCTCAATGGTTTATTTAATGCCGACAAGATTTTTATTGCTTGTAATATTTTTGGTTTAGTTTGTTTTACGGCACATCAACCTCAACGGGTTATTTAATGCCGACAAGATTTTTATTGTTTTTACGGAATATCAACCTTAACGGGATATTTTGGATTTTTTCTTGTAATATTTTTTGGTTTTTTTTTTTACGGAATATCAACCTCAACGGGTTATTTAATGCCGACAAGATTTTTATTGCTTGTAATATTTTTGGTTTAGTTTGTTTTACGGCACATCAACCTCAACGGGTTATTTAATGCCGACAAGATTTTTATTGCTGGTAATATTTTTGGTTTCGTTTGTTTTACGGAATATCAACCTCAACGGGTTATTTAATGCCGACAAGATTTTTTATTGCTGGTAATATTTTTGGTTTAGTTTGTTTTACGGAAATATCAACCTCAACGGGTTATTTAATGCCGACAAGATTTTCATTGCTGGTAATATTTTTGGTTTAGTTTGTTTTACGGAATATCAACCACAACGGGTTATTTAATGCCGACAAGATTTTTATTGCTGGTAATATTTTTTGGTTTCGTTTGTTTTATGGAAAATAAACCTCAACGGGTTATTTAATGCCGACAAGATTTTTATTGCTGGTAATATTTTTGGTTTAGTTTGTTTTACGAAATATCAACGTCAACGGGTTATTTAATGCCGACAAGATTTTTATTGCTGGTAATATTTTTGGTTTCGTTTGTTTTACGGAATATCAACCTCAACGGGTTATTTAATGCCGACAAGATTTTTATTGCTGGCAATATTTTTGGTTTAGTTTGTTTTACGGCATATCAACCTCAACGGGTTATTTAATGCCGACAAGATTTTTATTGCTGGTAATATTTTTGGTTTAGTTTGTTTTACGGCATTTCAACCTCAACGGGTTATTTAATGCCGACAAGATTTTTATTGCTGGTAATATTTTGGTTTAGTTTGTTTTACGGAATATCAACCTCAATGGTTTATTTAATGCCGACAAGATTTTTATTGTTGGTAATATTTTTGGTTTAGTTTGTTTTACGAAATATCAACGTCAACGGGTTATTTAATGCCGGGAATTTTTTTTTATTGCTGGTAATATTTTTTGGTTTAGTTTGTTTTACGGAATATCAACCTCAACGGGCTATTTAATGCCGACAAGATTTTTATTGCTGGTAATATTTTTGGTTTAGTTTGTTTACAGCATATCAACCTCAATGGTTTATTTAATGCCGACAAGATTTTTATTGCTTGGTAATATTTTTGGTTTAGTTTGTTTTACGGCATATCTACCTCAACGGGTTATTTAATGCCGACAAGATTTTTTATTGCTGGTAATATTTTGGTTTTATTTGTTTTACGGAATATCATCCTCAACGGGTTATTTAATGCCGACAAGATTTTTATTGCTGGTAATATTTTTGGTTTCGTTTGTCTTACGGCATATCAACTTCAATGGTTTATTTAATGCCGACAAGATTTTTATTGCTGGTAATGTTTGTGGTTTGGTTTCTTTACGGAATATCAACCTCAATTGTTTATTCAATGCCGACAACATTTTTATTGCTGGTAGTTTTTTTTCTAATATGTATTGCTGGTAACAATTTTTCTTCAAAAAATCTTTGGTAGTAATACTTTTTACAATTATTTCTGGTATTAAAACCTATTTTTACACTTTCATAGTATTTTGACCTCAGTTTGTGTGGTTAACTATTTACCCATAGCTGGGATCCTAACAGGTGCTACCACCCCATCTCAGGATGTACCTGGGAACACCAACAATTAAGAGGTGGTTCCACGCTCCTTATAACCTCCATTTTTTTCCTATTTCCATATCTTCGGATTTCAGTGTCACATTTTTCGTCTATACTGTCCAGATCGTTAATTTTCTATACATACTTGTTTTTAGACGTCTCCAGTATGTAGCCCACACTTTAGGCTGCCTCTTTTGCCTACACGTTTCATTAGAGTTCCTATTTTCTTTAAAACTTACTCATTATCCTTATGTTATGTCCATTATATTCTCAGCATTCGTCACCTCAAGTCTCTTCTTCATACAATATTCACAGCCATATACAACAGTAGGTAATACATAGTACTTCAGTACTCTTTCTTTTGTTTTTAAAGGCATTTTTCCATCTCTTAATGCTTTGCTTATTGTCTGGAAGGCTTCTTTTCTGATTCTTCTATGTCTTCTGATTTTTTTCAAGCATTTCACCCCAAGCAGGCGGGAAAGCACGCAGGAGGTTACAGAAAGTAAAAGTGAGAGAAAAGACCGTGTATAGGAAGGATTGAGGAAAGGATAAAAGATAAATTCGGTTCAAGACGATAAACGATGTCGATTGACGTTGCATTTAAAATCTTGAAGATTGTAGTTTTCAGGCAAGCAAGTAAATAGAAGGGAGTTCTACTGTCGGGAAGTGAGAGAATAGAATTTAACTATTGAAACCGTAAAAAAGGCGGGACCTAGATGCCAATCTAGTAGCACGCTTAAATTCATGTAGTCGGTGTACCAGTGTACACGGTGTAGTCTGTATATCATCTGCGCAGTTGCCAAGAAAATATTTGTAGAAAAGACAGAGAAGCTTCGTCACATTTGTGAGAAAGTAATTGAAGTCGAAATGCCTGGTAGGATTTACTGAATAAAGGATTTACTGATTATAGGATTTCCTGAATATAGGATTCCCTGAATATAGGATTTACTGATTATAGGATTTCCTGAATATAGGATTTCCGGAATATAGATAGTTCGATATACTGTTGTTTGAGTTGTTAATACAAACGGAAGAAATTTGTGAGTTACCTCCACATGATGTGCCAGTTTCACCAAGAAGTCGTTAGGTGGCGCTGTTAAACAACTATAAAAACGTGACGCGCATATTTTCTTCCTCTTTCACACCCATTAGAAAATACGTATGCCAGGTAGCGTTTATTATCTCTCCGTTGCGCCTCTGTCTTCGGGCAGAGTGCGACTCAGTTACGACTCCGTCGGAGGATAGAAGCGCAACTGAAGAAAATAATAATTTGAGGAAGAGCTGCCCCTCTCATTGCACCAGAGAAAGGTATCAGTGCTCGATACTGAGACCCGCGCAACCGACGGTTGCAGGGGTCGGGGAATTTTTGTCTTTGACCCGGGTGTACGCGCTCGGGTTCCCCCACAATAAATCCGACCTTGTCTCACATCACGTCTCAGTTAGGAGACGACGTAAATATTTTTTTCCATCTAGTAGGCTGCAGTGACGACACCCGCCAGGACCTTCTCCCGGGCCTGAGGATATCTTTCCCCAGGTCACACACACACACACACACACACACACACACACACACACACACACACACACACACACACACACAGAAGCGCAAATTTATTCCATTTACTACGGCTACTCTAACAATGACGACCTGTCATTATCAGGTGCAAATTTAGTCGAACTAGGAGCAGTGTCTTCAACAATATATTTTAACCTTCTAACATTAACTCGAATATTGTCGAAATTTTTGTCAACAATAACGTGGTTGATTGGTTGGTTTTGTTTAGCGGCATATCAAACTCTATGGGTTATTTAATGCCGAAATCTAAATATTTTGTGTAATATTATGCTTTCAACTAAAGGTACTTTCTCCATAATTTTATACTTTCAGGTTAAAGGTACGTTTTTTTAGATATATAGTTTGTAGATCATAAAATCTATCGTTGATAATTTTACTATAAATACGTATTTTGTATTTTTTTTAGTATTGCATTGATTGTCATTTTGCTATAAAAATATATTGTTGTTTATTTTATTATAAAAATATACTGTTTTCTTTTTTGGTTGGAGATTCAGTATTTCAGAATATCTGGGACCCTAACAGGTGTTACTATCCCGGGTCAAGGTGGATCTAGGCACAACAGCAATTAAGAAGTGGTTCCTCTCACATAAAACACTGGAATCTCCCGATCATAGACCTTGCTGCCGGGTGTAGTTTATCGTCATACCCAGGACAACCAGGGACGTGGAGCATAAATAGTTTATCCTCTGTCAGTAAAACTCATGCTGCAATGCGCACAACTCGTTTCTAGGGGAACGTTTAGTAGAAGAATGTCTTTCGGTAAACGAGTTTAAAATCGGACAAGTTTCGCCATTTTAATCACAAAAAGAAAAAGAACACAAAAGATTTTTTTTAGAACATTCTAATACGTTCTCTGGTCAATTGTCAATTGTTCTCGAACAAATTTATTTTTCTTTCTTTCTTTCGTTCTTTCTCATTCTTTCTGCCTTTCATTTTGTCTTTCATTCTTTCATTTCCCCTCAAATCACTCTCTCTTTCATTTCTCCTCATATCTCTCTCTCATTTCCCTTCATATCTCTCTTCTATTTCTCCTCATATCTCTCTTCTTTTCCCTTCATATCTCTCTCTCATTTTCCCTCATATCTCTCTCTCATTTCCCACTCTCTGTCTACGCCTATTGCATTCATCTCTTTCTTTGTCTTTGCTTCTTTCTTTCTGTTTTCCTATCTTTTTCTCTCTCCTCTTTTTCTCTCTCTCGCGTTTTCTCCCTTTCATCTTTTCTTCTTTTCACTTTTCTCCTTCTTCTCTTTTACTTTCTTTCCTTTTTTTCTTTCACTTCCTTCCCTTTCTTTCTCTCTCTTTTCTTTCGCTATTTCTTTTATTTTCTTTCTCTCTTTTCATTTATGTCTTCCTCTTTTAGTTTTCGATTTCCTACCTACATCTCTCTCTGTATCTCGTACATTTTTCTACCTTTCTCTTACTTTTATTTTTCCTCACGATGTCTTCTTCGTTTTCTTTCTCCTTCTTTCATTTCATCCCTCTTTGTCTCGTTATTTCTTTTTTTCTTTTTCTTTTCTTTTCTTACTCTTTTTCTTTTAATTTCTCCCTGTCTTTTTCGCGATTTTTTCGCTTGATTCCTTTCGCTTATTCTCTTATTTTCGTTCTCTTCTTTCTTTCTTTCTT
This sequence comes from Acanthosepion pharaonis, assembly GCA_903632075.3. Taxonomy (NCBI): domain Eukaryota; kingdom Metazoa; phylum Mollusca; class Cephalopoda; order Sepiida; family Sepiidae; genus Acanthosepion; species Acanthosepion pharaonis. The sequence continues at coordinate 400,587 of CAHIKZ030005570.1, forward strand.
TCTTTCTTTCTTTCTTTCTTTCTTTCTTTCTTTCTTTCTGTTTCTATCTTCCCCTCTCTTCTCTCTTTCTTCTTCTTTTGGAGACATAACATAAATAGTTTAAAAAAAAAAAAGATAAAAGAAAAAAAAAAAAACAACACGAACTTGTCATGAATGAATCATTTAACTCCAGCAATTAACAATCGTTGTAAGTTGTTGGCGGAACAAGAAAGAAAGAAAGAAAGAAAGAAAGAAAGAAAGAAAGAAAGAAAGAAAGAAAGAAAAAGAAAAAAAGAAAGAAAGAAAGAAAAGCGGGAATAAACAACAAAGAAAACAAAACCAAAAAACCTAGAGAATGTCGACTGGCAAAATAAATGGCCTTGTTACTTTCACTGCTTGTGAAATTCATAACCTTGTCTCGAGTGTCGCTTATAGCATCATTAATCATCATAGTCCTTGGTTGCCCAGTCGCCAAATTGACATTGAAAACAAAGGAAAATAATTTGTAATTATGTTACCTTAGATCCATGACACTGCTTCAAGAGAGTTTTCGCGTTCAAAAAGTCGGCAGCGTTCTGGTTTTGCAAGCTGTCGACGATAAGTTTGATTTTTCACGATCACGGACTCCATAACTCCTGAGGGTCGTAGGGGTACCAAATGTACTACAATAATGGTATATTTTGGTCAAGCTCGCTCGACGGAGCACAAGCCTCTCCAGGTTGGTTTGAATTCAGAGTTTTTCTTCTCCCATACTGGTTCCCAACGAAGGCTTTAAAAAAACCCAATCAGTCCTGCAGTTTGAACATAGCTGGGGGAAGTCATACTTTTTCCCAAGAGTATTCGCGCGTAACTGAATGTAATAAACTCAACTGAAATTCGAACTTGACTATCCGATTTGTCAATGCGAGCCGGTATTCACCACACCACCGCACATCCACAAAAGATTAAAGTTGTGTATACCTTCCACTGACGCAATGTTCATACAGTTCGTAATCAGTACCTTTGAATGCTTATTTTCAGGGCTACAAAGCAAGTCATTACGTGGATTATTAGCGCAATACAATCATCTATTTCTATCTGATCTTGCAACAGATTTTTTGTTTTCGTTTGTTTAACGGCATATAAACACCGTTACGGGTCATTTAATGCGGAAACCTGTTTCTCTTGCAAATCCGATTCGCGATTTTGACGCCTAACGTAATATTTTAACACCATTTATGATAGGATAAGCTCAATCTGTCGTTTAGCCGAAAAATTACAACGTTGGCCTTCTGACCATAAGATCCTAATTCGAATCTCACCATAGTCAATTTGTCAATGTGGCGTCTTGATAATATCGGCCTAGAGCGACGACCCCAGCGTGCATCACCCTTGAAGAGGTCCTTAAAAGCATAGCCTGGATTGACCCAAACCTTGTGAGCAAATTTGGGTCGATGAAACTGTTCGGGAGCTGTCGATGATTGAGCAGTATGAATAGTTATGATTGCAATCAAGCATTTGCAAGAGAAACAGGTTTCTGCATTAAATGACCCGTAACAGTGTTTATATGCCGTTAAACAAACGAAACCAAAAAATCTGTTGCAAGATCAGATAGAAATAGATGATTGTATTGCGCCAATAATCCACGTAGAGATGACTTGCTTTGTCGCCATGAAAATAAGCATTCAAAGGTACTGATTACGAACTGTATGAACATTGCGTCAGTGCGAAATACGCAGCTACTTCAACCACTATGCAGACATTTTTAGAATTTTCGGTATTTGTTGAAGAAGGTATACATAACTTTAATCAAACATTCCAAATGCCAATGTTCGTGCTGATCGATTGGGACTGAGTACAGGGTTTGATCCTCACTACGTGCTCCATAGTTTCGGCCTTGTGTCACTTTTAATTTTATCTTTAGAATTTTACTTAACTCTGTTTTTTTTGTGTGCAGTCGTCTGTAGTATACTGTTTTTATTCTAACAAAAAAATCCGAGTCTTGAATAATCGATTTCTCGTAAATTTACCAAAACGAACATCAGATTTTCTTTTTTTATTCGACGGGGACAATTGTCATTTGGGGAGATAAGATAGTCATTGGCAAAAAAAAAAAAAAAATGATATTTAATATGAGAATCAAGATGGAAAACAATCACAGATCTCCATCTTTAAAACACATTTCAGCATCTCAGCCTACACGGAATGTGTTTCTTCTGTGTGTCGTCTCCCTTCAAGACGTGGACCTCCTATTCCTTGTAGCACTTTGTAACGTTTGTCCCTTTGCCAAGCCCCCCCCCCACCTCACGTTCTGCCATCCATTCATACAAGCGAGTCAGGTAGGTGGCCCGTTGTCTTTTCTCTACTGTCCCATTTGCCTTCCATATGTCCTAGTCTCGAAAATGAAAAGTTAAGCTATTTAACGCACTGTCAGTGACCAACACACCACCAGCGAACATCTAACAAATTTAAATTGTAGCGTGAACATGTTTTTCATTTCGACGGCGCACACAAAGCAACTCAGAGACTGTTTTTTTATCGGCCGCAAAATCAAACAAACTCTAGTTTTATCGCCAGCGGCTGACTAACGTCAACGAAGGTTTGTCGGCCATTTCCACCGTCTATCGCAATAAAGACACACCAATGACTGTTGTTCTTTCTTGCTGCAGTCCCATGTGTCTCAAATTCACCAAACCTTTCTTCCTTTTATATCAAAGAATTTTTCACTCTCTCATGTCTTCTGATTCTGGAATTATCTACTGGGGGAAAATGTTTTCTTTCTTACCAAAAGGAAAATATCATGAAGGTTTATTAGAACTTGGATAAACTATGTTGGTGCAAATGTATAAATGAGACAGGTGCGTGATGAGAATACACACGAAATGATTTGGGTCCTAAATGATTTTATCTGAGTTTGATGTATTTGGCGTTTTATGACAAGTAGGAAAAAGTAAATGATAAGATATTGAAAGTGTCCCCCGGCTGATAAAAAGGAAATAAATGAAAACTTTCGAGACCATGTGTCACTTTGACAAAGATTAGGTCGCAGGCTTATATAAGTATATTCATACTTAGTATGGTCAGATTCGGACAACTCGTATGGCGAGGTGTGTACAGTACGTTGTGAAATTTTCCTTTGTGGCCGGTCGGTAAGGCACGTCAGCGTAAATGACGGTTCCGTATAGGATGCAGGTTCGAATCCTGTCAGAGGACGAATATTTTCTATGAAAATTTCTCGGACATTCAGGCCGGTAAATGTTATTTAATACTGTTTATTATAAACAGAGCATTTACTTAAATACTTGTATCTATAAAAAAGAACGTTAAACATAAAAATGTCTTTAATAAATATATACATATGTATAACGTCATCTACAGACAGACTGTTTCGCTGTTTCACAGCTCTTCAGTGGCTAGACGTCCGGTTGCCTCTAGCTAGGATCAAAACCCGACTGAATTGGCGTCAGTCGGAAATTCTGCCACGAGAGAGAGAGAGAGAGAGAGAGAGAGAGAGAGTTCGCTATAAAATGTATATACATTTCAGGAAAGGAAAAAACTTGTATAGATGTTGTAATACTAAATTTATTCAAACATTAGGAGATTAATACAAATTACCTTTGGACTCTACAATCACAAGAGATACTCAAAATAGTGGCTTTTAGCTTCTAGAACATTATTAGTACGTTGGACTATTGCTTGGACAACGTTGGTCAAAGTGTACAGTGGGATTGCTGCACATGCATTTTCCAATTCCTTGTCTAAAGACCTCCAATGTAATTTCATCTGTCGAGCTACAGAAAAACAGTGTTATCGCAATTTGGTAAAAAATTCGAAAGACAATTTCCTGATGTGTACATAAATCTTTATTTGCTGGACTCTGTAAATATTTATATATGAACGATAAAACTACAGTTTTAAGGTACGCTATATTTATGTATTAAAGTGCTCTATGTCAGGGACAGGGAGTATATAGGAATAGAATTGGACATTGAGGTCATATATATGAATTGAGATTTAGATATGGACTAGAATCCAACAGAGTAATAGAATAAGGAACAAACTGGCTTAAAAGTGACACAAGGCCGAAACTATAGAGCACGTAGTGAGGATCAAACCCTGTGCTCAGTCCCAATCGATCAGCACGAAAAGCTTGCTGACCATTACACGAAAATGACGTACCCAAATAAAAAAATTTAACATGATTCGCATTTATTTAAGCTTCATCAGAAATAAAATATGGAAGCAAAAGTTCTGGTATTTTTGAGTTGTTTGTTTTTCATTGGTTAAGTAGACCTCATGCGTATTTCTCTTGTCAGGTAGCGTTCATATGTATAATTCGTGTTTTTTTTTTTGTTTGTTGCGTAAGTCTAGTTGGTGTATGCTGGATTTAGTTGATAATGTGCATGAGTGTGCGCGCGTCTGGTGGACATTTTATTTCTCTCTGATAGTCACCGGCTGTTTATTGGGGAATGATTTGTGTGGGATATATATATATATATATATATATATATATACCGGGTGTAACAGCCAAATTATCCAAATCGTGTAACAGTAAAATTGTCCAAGTGTTAGATTAAGCATTGAACCGTTGTATCTTAGAAATGATTAAAGTTATCTTACTGGAATTCTCCGAGGTTTTTATAACACTATTGAACTCTACTTTGATCAATAAGAGTGTATAATTAATTTCATATGTTCAGATTTTATTACAATTCTAATCATCGGTATTTAAAACAAACATTGCCAAGGAATAAAGTTAGTTAAAAAAAAAACAAAAAAACAAAAAAACAACAACATGTTTTTGACATTTCATGATGAAGGATAAACAATGCCAAATTCTTGTACTTCTGTATCTGTTGTAGTTTTGTGTCAATGAATGGAAGGTTTACATATTTAAAGATTCCTTTATGAAAACTCAATCATAAATCGGAATTAGCAAAGTATTCCATTATTTCTTACGGCCATTTTAAACTAGTATTAATATAAGATTCTTCTGGACATAAAGTGTGGAATGGTAATTTATTTTTTATTAACTAATAAACATTTCACACCCCAAATTATCATATTTTAATATAATAACTGAAATAATTCACGTAAAAACTCACATAAATAACAATTTAATTACTTAATGAGATATATCGCTAATTTAGTAGACATGAATAAACTAGTATTCATATGAGATTCTCCTGAACACAACGTGGGGGTCGCTTTTCTATTGCCAATAAATCATAAAATGCTGATCAAAGAATTATTTAATAATTACTTATCTTTTCGACAGCGCGGGGTAAACTCATATTGATAGAAGATTTTTCTGAGCATAAAGTGGGGGATCGGTTTTCTATTGTAATGAAGTAATAAACTGATCACCCAAGAATAAACATAAATTTCTAATAATTTTTTACAGTATGTGTAAACTCGCATTAATATAAGATTCATGTGGACATAAAGTAGGGGATCAGTTTTTTATTGTGATGCAGTAATAGATTAATCCCCATCCAAAATTATTATGTATTAATATATTTGATAAATATATTTAAAAACTCACATGTGAAATCATTCTAATAAGATTAATGCCTCCCCGCTATTTTTAAAAGAATGGGTAAAACAATATCAAAATTCGATTAGCTAATATTGAAATTTAATTAAAGAATTAAAATTAAAATTCAATTAAAAATGAATAAACTAATATTAAAATTCAATTAACTAATATTAAAATTCGAAAGCAAACATCTTGGATCCCGGAAGTTCTGGAACATCTCCAATCAAATTCTGAATAGAGGTAAATCGTCAGGGTCTACTATAACAAATGGTCCTGGGATCATCCCATCTTCGTCAAATAACGCAAAGCTTTTTGCCACGATCTTTGCCTCTAACTCAACATTAGATGAGCTATCCTTTTCCCAACTTCCACCATCTCACTGAGCAGAATTTCAGTAATATTTTTATCGCAACCTGGGAAGTCTCAACACTTATGAAAAGTCTAAACCTAAGAAGGCTACTGGTCCAGATAGAATCCCAATAGTTGTCTTTGAGAATATTTACCCTGAGTTATCCTCGATCTTAGCGAAATTATTTAACTGCTGCTTGATGGAGAAATCTTTCTCAAGTTTGTTTTCAAGAATATGGCTGAGCGCTGGTCCTCATCTCAGTATAGGACCATCAACCTCGTTAGTTTTTTTTTAAATCTGTATCACCCCAAGCAAGGCAGTACAGCTACTAAGACGCATGAGGTTAGAAGGTGTGGAGGAATTAGGACGACAACAGAAAGCGATTGACATTGCATTTAAATAACTTGCAGATTAACGTTGGCTGTAGAGCACGAAGCCAGTAGAGAGTTCCACAAGCGAGAAGTGCGAGAAAAGAAACTGCTAGCATAGAACTTACGGCTACATCTAGCCAATTGAACTGTAAATTGATGAGATCTCGCATCCAGTCTGGGATTGCGCTTCAGTTCATGCAGTCTAGGTAGGTACTATAGCGAAGAGCTCATCAGAACAATTACCATGAACGTATTTATAAAACAGGCACAGACAGACAACCTTACGGCGGTAGGCAACTGACTGAAGCCGAGCCGACAGATCAGGACCAATAATATTGCTGATACGTCTTTGGCTCTTATCAAGGAGTTTCAGGTAAATAGCAGGGGCACCGGAGCATATATGGCAGCAAAATTCGAAACATGGACGACAAACGTTTTGAAACTATAGGGTGACCTCCCACCAAAAAACAAAAAAACAACAAATTTTAGATTTATTATATGATGAAAATTTTTTTTACCGTGTAGTGTTTGTTGTTAAATCAACTTCATTTACAGTGGAGATAGATCACATACATACAACTCTTAAAAGCTGTGTTGATAGAACAATACCCCACTTGACTATCCAAAGAGCGACAAGAACTTGGATAGACCGTCTATGTCGTTGTGCAGCTGCCCACAGAAAGCATTTTGAACACCACATCTAAGAGTTATGCTTTTCTTTTGTTTTAAGCTACTAAATTTATATCTTTTGCCTTTGTTTCAAATAACTATAACAAAAATTCCAATAATTAAATAAACTGTATAAAATTTCCTGTTTTTTTTTGTGGGGTACCCTGTATAATGAACAAGAATCTTGTGAATCAATAGTGACAACCTGTTGAGCGACAAGTAGTGTGAATTTCGATCGTCTTTATCCATCACTTGTGTTCTAACCATTCTTACTCACAGAATCAGTGAGAGATTAAACAAGGACGATCGCATTAGATGTGTCAGAAGCCTTTGACAATGTGGTTACTATACGAATTCTCTAGCTGTAGAATCGCTGGAAAAGTCTTCTTCTTAATGGGTAGATCCCTGAGGGTAGTTGATAAAGGCCAAATCAGTCAAAGGCTTGCTTCTCGGTCCCTCTTTCTACTTTACATAAATGATCTGCCTAAGAGTATACTCCAATCATTTCTAAATATCTATAGTGGTGACACAATGGTGTACGAGTGCACCTCCAAAATTCTAGATGACCAGAGCTTGGTAGCTGATCTTTACTCTGACTTAGCTCAAACAGCTCATTGGGGGAAAATTGACTGGTCACATTCAATGCCTTGTGAACAAAACTAGTGATGTTCCATCATCACAGAGTGGACCCTGAATTTCCACTAATCGCAATGAACAGCTGGGAGGTCTTGAGCGCCTATTGGGACTTAACTCAACCCAGACCTCAAAGGGAATTCGTACTTACGATCTCACGCTAAAGACACCGAAAAAAGTGGTCGGTTTCTTGTACCGCTCCAGTAAGTACCTGACTCCTGTCTTTCTATACTTTTACAAGAATCAGATTAAGCTGAACATGGAGTACTGCTGCCATACATAGGTGGGAGTTGCATTGTCTTTATTTTCCAGTCAAGATAGGGGCCAAATATGTCTCCGCGTCCTTGTGGGTGTTGAATAATTTTCCACCCTAGAACCCATTTTTTCACAGATGAATGAAAATGTCTTGAGAGGAACCACATATCTTAGATCAACCTTCACAGCTAAAACTCGCCATACCACGCACATTTTAACAAACTACCCTTATTCCCTTTGTATTCCAGTGGGGAGATGCACAATCCACTTGAGCAGTTTCTTCTCACGGACCGTTGCTTTGTAGAAACGACTCCCAAGAGGATGCTTCTCAGATCACTACAATATTTCCGGATCACTACAATCTTGGCCTGTTCAAGTCTAGTGTAAACAATTACTTCCCCACATAACTCCATAAACTGTTCCGCTTATTCTGTAACGCTCTACCTAGAGTTGCTCTTGCGCCTTATACAGGGTGAACATCATTGTAAAAAAGAAAAAAAGAGACTAAAAGACTCTACAAGATTAAAAGTGGGTGCATAGTTTTCTATTGTTATTAGGCAATTAACTGATCCACAAAATGTTTACATGAGGGGATTGTAAGAGAACCCAAGAAATATACTATTAAGAAGAAAGAGGACAAGAAAAGAAAAACTGAAGATGATAATAGACATTACATTTATATTTTTAAGATCAAAGTTGACTGGACAACAAGAAACCTGAAGAGAGTTCCACAAGCGAGAAGAAACTGTTAACATAAAACTTACGGTTAATTATAGCCATTTCAACTGTAAAATAATGTGGCCTTGTTGCCAATCTAGTATAGCGCTGAAATTCATAAAATGTAGGTACCATAGAGGAAAGTTCTTCCAAGCAATTACTAAGAAAATATTTCTAGAAAAAGTTACAGGGAAATTACGTTACGGCGGTGAGAAAATGAAGTTGATATGTCAGGTCAGGATCAATAATATTGCAGATTCTTCTTCGGATTTTATCAAGAATCTCTAAGTACATAGCAGATGTGACACCTATATTCAATGCATGGTAATACTAAAAGTTTGGTCTTGCCTATCAAAATTGGTTTCGTCAATGTTATTTTGGTCGTTTGTGGTGTGTTGATGTATATGTTCTTGAATCGCCCGAAATTGTGACAAATAACAAAGCAACTGTTATGGGATCTTAACCATAATAATAATAATGGACTATTCCATACTTAATAAATACTGCGCCTCAGTCAGTCGACCCAGGACTTACTGAGCGACTGTTCGGTTCAACTCTCTTCCTACGGGCGGGAGGAACCCGAAGGAGGCTACGCCGAAGCGTTTACACGGGTTCAAATGGGCTATTTTTTGTCCGAGCCTAATGGCTCGGTAATGCCCACGTTAAAAAGGCCTTGTGCCACATGACACCCTCGTGGGGGGGTGTGACTGAATATCGTCAGTCGACCCAGTACTTTCTGAGCGACTGTTCGGTTAAACTCTTTTCCTACGGGCGGGAGGAACCCGAATGAGGCTACGCCGAAGGGCGGAGTCTCCTTCGGGGAGGTAAAACCGGCCCAGAACCCGTTTATACGGGTTCAGATGGGCTATTTTTTGGCCGAGCCTAATGGCTTATGAATGCCCACGTTAAAAAGGCCTTGTGCCACATGAGAACCTCGTAGGGGGGGGTGACTGAATATTGTCAGTCGACCCAGTACTTTCTGAGAGACTGTTCGGTTGTACTCTCTTCCTACGTGCGGGAGGAACCCGAAGGAGGCTACGCCGAAGGGCGGAGTCACATTTGGGGAGGTTAAACCGGCCCTGAACCCGTTTACACGGGTTCAAATGGGCTATTTTTTGGCCGAGCCTAATGGCTCGGGAATGCCCACGTTAAAAAAGCCTTGTGCCACATGACACCCTCGTGTGTATGTGTGTGGGGGTGACTGAATATCGTCATTCGACCCAGTACTTTCTAAGCGACTGTTCGGTTGTACTCTCTTCCTACGGGCGGGAGGAATCCGAAGGAGGCTACGCCGAAGGGCGGAGACTCGTTCGGGGAGGTAAAACCGGACCAGAACCCGTTTACACGGGTTCAGATGGGCTATTTTTTGGCCGAGCCTAATGGCTTATGAATGCCCACGTTAAAAAGGCCTTGTGCCACATGACACACTCGTGGGGAGGCTGACTGAATATCGTCAGTCGACCCAGTACTTTCTGAGAGACTCTTCGGTTGTACTCTCTTCCTACGGGCGGGAGGAACCCGAAGGAGGCTACTCCAAAGGGCGGCGTCTCCTTCGGGGAGGTAAAACCGGCCCAGAACCCGTTTATACGGGTTCAAATGGGCTATTTTTGGCCGAGCCTGATGGCTCGGGAATGCCCACGTTAAAAAGGCCTTGTGCCACATGACACCCGCGTGGGGGGGGGGGTGACTGAATATTGTCAGTTGACACCATTAATTTCTGAGCGACTGTTCGGTTAAACTCACTTTCTACGGGCGGGAGGAACCCGAAGGAGGCTACGCCGAAGGGCGGAGTCTCCTTCGGGAGGTCAAACCGGCCCAGAACCCGTTTATACGGGTTCAAATGGGCTATTTTTGGCCGAGCCTAATGGCTCGGAAATTCCCACGTTAAAAAGACCTTGTGCCACATGACACCCTCGTGGGGGGGCTGACTGAATATCGTCAGTCGACCCAGTACTTTTTGAGCGACTGTTCGGTTGTAGTCTCTTCCTACGGGCGGGAGGAACCCGAAGGAGGCTACACCGAAGGGCGAGTCTCCTTCCGAAAGGTAAAACCGGCCCAGAACCCGTTTATACGGGTTCAAATGGGCTATTTTTGGCCGAGCCTAATGGCTCGGGAATGCCCACGTTAAAAAGGCCTTGTGCCACATGACACCCTCGTGTTGGGCGGGGTGACTGAATATCGTCAGTCGCACCAGTACTTTCTGAGCGACTGTTCGGTTAAACTCGGGGTCCTCCGGGTGACCGGGAACCCGTTTAAGGTTCAAAGGCTACGCCGAAGGGCGGGTCTCCGTCGGAGAGCGACTGTAGTTAAACTCTCTTCCTACGGGCGGGAGGAAACCGAAGGGAGGCTACGCCGAAGGGCCGGCCCTGAAACCCGTTTATACGGGTTCAAATGCGCTATTTTTGCCGAGCCCACGGGTTCGGGAATGCCCACGTTAAAAGGCCTTGTCCCACATCACACCCTCGTGGGGTGGGGGTGACTGAATATCGACAGTCGACCCAGTACTTTTTGAGCGACTGTTCGGTTCACCTCTCTGTCTACGGACGGAGAGGAACCCGTAGGAGGCTCCGCCGAAGGGCGGAGTCTCCTTCGGGGAGGTAAAACCGACCCTGAACCCGTTTATACGGGTTCAAATGGGCTATTTTTTGGCCGAGACTAATGACTCGGGAATTCCCACGTTAAAAAGGCCATGTGCCACATGACACCCTCGTGGGGGGATGACTGAATATCGTCAGTCCTTCACTTCTGAACCGACTGTTCGGTTGAACTCTCTGACTTCGGGCGCGGAGGGACCAGAACGAGGGAACGCTGAGAGGCGGAGTCTCGTTTGGGGAGGTAAACCGGCCCTGAGCCCTTTTATACGGGTTCAATGGGCATATTTTTGGGCCGAGCCTATTGCTCGGATATTCCAAATTAAGTAAACGACTTTGTATCACATGATGCCCCAGTGGGGTTGGTGACTGAATATAGTCCGTTAGTAATTCAAGTCGAGTCAAGAGTCGAGTCAGAGGCAGTCCGAAACAGAGTCGCGTTCAGACAATTACTACAAGACTTTGGTATAATGATACTGGTCGAGACTACATTTTTTCTCTCTACTAAACCTGATTGTTCATACTAACACATCTACTTCTCTGTATATATTCCTGTTTGTAATATATCTGTGTTATTCCATACCCGTGTTCGAGTTATTCTTTATTGGTTCTACCTTGGACTATCACCGTGGTACAAGGAACCGGACCATAACACCAACCTACGAGATAGTGTAGTGCATGTGCGGCCTATGTAAGAATTCAGTATTAGATGTTGATTATGATTATTGGAGATACAATCTCCAAAGGCACATGAGAATTCTTAAACAATATTATTTCATTTTATTATTGTTTATTTTTCCATTACTTTACCCTATATTCTTTTATACCTACCCACGCTTTTTATTTGGTAACTACCAACTTTTTTTAGTTCGTATGGCAATAATCTTATCCCTTAACTCAATACACATTAACGGATCAATATTCCTATTAAACTTACTATTAATAAGTTAGTTTATTTTTCGATATCGTCCTACCAACAATCTATATTTTGAATTTAAACCCTGTTAAATAATCAAGAGTCGTCCCCCATTGTTTTGTTACTCTCCTCTTTGAGAGATCTATTTCTGTTTACTGGGACTATAAAAGGACACTGTACGCTAACCTTGTATTCTCAGTTGAATAAAGCCTTCTTAAAGCCTACACCTGCGTATTTTTTTTTCATTACAAACACTAGTACTATTTAATATTTATAATAATCTTGACCTTTGAAGCCACACACAATGTAGCGTTGTCCCATGAGACCTAGAAATAAAAAAAGAAAAAAAACAACTTATTGAACAGTTCGTTACATTTTGTACCTGATGATTGGCAAAACCATGAAACTCTGAGTCGTACTGTAAATGTATGTATATGTGTAATTACTTTATAGCTCTTTTTAACTACATTGAACACTCTTTTGTCTACACAATTGATTAAATAGTTATTTGCTCACCTGTGTGTGTACGTAATCGCTCACATATATGGTTGGTCGTATCTCTTTATTTAGATCATATCTATCTATCTATCTATCTATCTATCTATCTATCTATCTATCTATCTATCTGTCTGTGTGTGTGTGCATATATATATGTGTGTGTGTGTATGTATATATACATATATATATATATGTGTATGTGTGCGTGCGTGTGTATGCATATATATATGTGTGTATGTGTATGCATATATACATATATATATGTGTGTCTGTGTGTGCATGTATATATATGTGTGTGGGTATGTATGCATATATACATATATATATGTGTGTGTGCGTGCGTGTGTATGCATATAGTATGCATATATATATGTGTGTGTATGTGCATGCATATATATATATATATATATATATATATATATATATATATATATATATGTGTGTGTGTGTGTGTGTGTGTGTGTTGGGGTGATAATTGAAACTTTTCAGCGACATTACCTGTCGGTTTTAACAGCAATATGACCTTTCAAGTTATGTTTTTCTTGTGTAGGATGGAGATGGGGGCACGCATTCAGCGGTATAGACAAACTAACGCTGGTCCTGTCTTCTCGTAAAAGAATAATAGTTATGAAAGTGTTCTAGCGACAAGTGGCTGATGAGTCGATCGAAGTTCCGGTGATACAAATATCATGTATATATTGTCACAAGACAAATGGCGAAGAAAATCTGTGTTACTATAAATACAACAAAAATGTAGTAAGTAGATAAAAAAAAATCCCTTGTCTTCCGTCAATTGCAACAGCCACTAAGGTTTCACGTAATTAGTTGTAGACTGTTATTTAATATCAATCCTTCTCTATGGCTGTACATGTTGAACAATAAACTAGTCAGATCGAGATTTACATGTAGCTGCCACGCATGGCGACAACCCATCTAGAAATATCTAAACTGTCACCTCTATAAAACCGCCTTCACAGATCAATGTTTAAAAGTGGTAAAGAGTTGCTTAACTTCGTTGATCGGACGGGAACCGATGTTTCACCGTGTTACGGCCACAAGCCTCGAAGAGAAAATATTGACATGGTTGACGTTTCACACTACATAAAACAAAAGGTTGAGAAGAGGAAAACTATTTTCCTGAAAAATTGAATAAAAATATAAATTTCAACCCAAGGTAGCACAGGCGGCTTGGCTAATGAATGCCGAATGTTTCCTTATAAGGAAACAGTTAATACTACTACTACTGCCATTATCTCTATCTATAAAAGGTAGGATGTGTGTGTGTGTGTGTGTGTGCATGTGTGTGTGTGTGTGTGCATGTGTGTGTGTGTGTGTAACGAATGCACGGCCGCAATTTGCGACGGATTTGCACCAAAATTTACATGAACATGATCCAAGTTAGCGGGAAGGCCAAGACCGACTTTGCATTTCCCAACTCCTATCGATAGTGGAAATAATCGATTTTTTTCATGCTTCTACGGCAGTTTTCATGTAGTTTGCAGCCATTTTCTACTGGCCAGAGAGAGAGCCTATAGCTGGCTGCCACGAATATGCAGGAAGATTTTATTGGCCAGCGTGAGAGCCAACAGCTTACTGACACGAATGTTAACTAGCATGCTAGCATGCAAAAAAAAAATCGATAGCTGAATTCGTCACAAGGGGGAAAAATTTAAATCTGCATGGCACTTTACTCCAATTGGCTCATTCGCTTACTTAAACTCAACGTTGATTCTGATTCCGCAAAACTGGGTTGGGTGCGAAAAAGTATTTGTTGTTAACATTCTTTTTTCATTCGGTTTTTCCAGTTACGAGTCCTTTTTTAAAGCTGATCGTTTTGTGTTCATTTTCTTTAGTTCTTTTTTTGTAACAGATTTAATGTTTAGTATAGCGCTTAGAAAAATTTCTCAGTGTAAGATAGGCAAGAAGTAAGGCATGTAGCAACATCAGCACAGAAAAGGGCACTCCTTTAAAGGCAAGGAAGGGCAAAAATATCTTAGGTCAAGTGATAGCGATTGTTGTATGAGTCGTACGATTTTTGAATCAAGCTCGGGCAACGTCGGGCCATGCTGCTAGTACAACATATTGACAGAGATTATTTATAAAAACCTTAACATTATTCCTGAGCTTTAAAGAATGTCTCATAATAAAATAATGTAAAATATATTTCTTTCTTCTCCTGTATTTCTCTGTTTCACTCTTCTCTCTCTCTTCATCTCTACCTCTCTCCTTGTTTCACTCTTCTCCCTCTCTCTTCATCTCTCTCTGCTTGTTTCTCACTTCTCTATCTTTTCATCTCTTTCTCCTTGTTTCTCACTTCTCTGTCTTTTCATCTCTCTTTCTCTCCCTTTGTTTAACTCTTCCCCTTCTCTTCATCCCCCTTTCCCTCCCTTTGTTTCACTTTTCTTTTTCTCTTCATCTCTCTTTCTCTCACCTTGTTAACTCTTCTCTCTCCATCCGTCTTTCCTTGTTTCACACTTCTCTGTCTTTTCATCTCTCTCTCTCCTTCCTTCACTCTTCTCTTTCTCTTCATCTCTCTCTCTCCTTCCTTCATTCTTCTCTCTTCATCTCTCCCTCCTTGTTTCACTCTTCTCTTTCTCTTTACCTCTCTTTCCCCTTGTTTCACTCTTTCCTGTTTCTTAACCTCTCTCTCTTTGTTTCACTCTTCTCTCTCTCTTCATCTTTCTCTCCTTGTTTCACTCTCCTCCCTCTCTTTCTCTCTCTTCATCTCTCTCTGCTTGTTTCTCACTTCTCTCTCTCTCTCTTCATCTTTCTCTCTTTGTTTCACTCTTCTCTCTTTCTTTTCATCGCTCTCGCCTTGTTTCACACGAATGCCATGCGTGACAACAAATTCGTTCAGAAATATTTGAACTGTCAACGGTATACAACTGCTTTCTCATATCAATGTTTAAAATGTCTTCGAGCAAATGAAGCCTGTAGGTGTTAATGAGGACCATCATTTTTCGAAACTCATGGACGGGTGCTATAGAAACACAAAGGACTGTACCAAATAACAGAAACCACATCACTTTGATAGTTCCACGAAATCGGACATGTTTGGCGAAGTCCTCAGTACCGAAACATTTTGAACCTCATCAGGAACACGACAAAGAAGAAATGAGATCCATAATTTCTTTTAATCTCTTCCAAGAATATCCTCTGCGCATATACAAGAACAGATATGAAGAGATGGACACTGATCATATAAGCATCCCATACCATATCCCAAACGAATCCATGTACTGATGATGAGGAGTGCTATGCCGATGACATAGGTATTCATAAATGGGATAAGAATGATCTTGAACAGAAAAATCAATGCCCTCTTCAAACTGCGCCAAGAAAGAGGACTTATAATAGACATTTGCAAAACAGAAAATATGATCTAGAATCGGAGTGACTGCCGTGATGCCCCGTACACTGACTCCAAATATTAAAATTCAGGATATGGATTTAGTAAATACTTCCATTACCTCGGTGTATGGGACAGTTATAATAAATTTAGCATAGGAGATAAAAAAAAAAAGATGAACATAAAATAGGCTGCACTAGGGGTAGTTTCTCCTAATACCACAAATTGCTACAAAACCAAAACATTAATTTAAAAAATAAAATCATGTTCTTAAATAGCCTAATCAGATCGAGACTTTCACACGAATGCCATGCGTGGCGACAAATTCGTTCAGAAATATTTGAACTGTCAACGGTATACAACTGCTTTCTCATATCAATGTTTAAAATGTCTTCGAGCAAATGAAGCCTGTAGATCTTAGTGAGGACCATCATTTTTCGAAACTCATGCACTGGTGCTACAAAATCACAAAGAACTGTACCAAATAACAGAAACCATATCACTTGAGAATTTTCGACATGACGAACAATTAAAATGGATGATATATGTAACTAATGACAATAATGACTTAACATATTGGGAATTTCACATTACCACAAAGAAAACATTAGGAAGGAAAACACCTTTCAATAGTAGAAAGAGCGATGACAGTTAATAGACTTGAGGACACTATTTTCCTGAAAAATTGTTTCAATAGAAAGATTTTATAAATTTCAAACTACAGAAGCGTTCAATGAATGCCGAATGTTTCCTTATAAGGAAACGGATATTATTATCAGTACCATTGTGAACGATCATCAAATTTTGACGAGTATTTCTTGCGTCTTATTTTCACTTGCTTTATTTCCACTCATAGTATTTAGTAGTAGCAATAAGATAATAGATAATCATTTTTGACCAGTATTTCTTTCATTTTAATTTCAATTGCATTATTTACATCACCATCAGTGCTACTGACGTATTTGGCGACTCAATGCGGCTTCAGAGAAAACCAACTGAAAGTAAAATAAGCAGACAACCTCGAACGGCCTCCTTTGACACCGCCATGTCTCCTTGTCGCTGCTCGGGTTATGGGTGATGTGTATGCGCAACACACCTGCATTGGTCAAGAGCAATGCATCCATTCCAGCTCCCACCGCCTTCGTAGGACGTGACACACTTATTTACGTATCAGTGATAACTTTTCCCACATGACATAAAAAATGGCAATGATTTTTGGATTACATTATAACAGTTGTTGACAATTCTGCAACGACTAAAAATAAATTGTGTTAATTTCTTAGCATAACAAGTTTCACTAAAACCTAACAAAGCCACAATACATTTTATTATTTTGAACGCATATAAATGCAATACATGGAATATTTTATTCTGGTTAAATGCAACAAAGAACATTCTGGTTTCTTCAGTCTCTGCTGTGGATATCAGGGTGCGGTCCTGACCTTCTTGCTTCTATTGGAATAGGAAGGTGAACAGGATTTTTTTTTTTTTTGACTGAGAATTGAACTCGTAGCTTGAATAAAAATAGGGAGGTCAGCCTAGAAAGAAACTGAAAAGAAAGCAGGAATTGATAAAAGAAAAAGAATAGAAATTATACAACGGGTAGTTATTTTGTTATTGGCTTGATACAGAAAAACATTGACAACACCATTCAAGGAGTGGCTCGATAATAAAATGAGTCTTTTTTTTAAAAAAAAAAAAGTTACCAAAAATAATAAATTTGGGGTGGGTACTGATTATGATGGCTCTCGGGCCGTTACTGACACGGTAAATGTATAGTTTCAGCTTTGAATTAATAGTTTTTCTTCTCCCAGACTGGTTGCCAACCATGGCTAAAGAGTCCATCTTGACCTGCTGTTTAACCCATAGTTACTGGGGGAATAAGAGATGGATTCATATATATCCCAAGAGTATTTGTGCATAAGTGAAATCGTTTTTGGCGGCCACAATCTTAACAACATAAGATATGCAGATGACACGGTGTTGAGAGCAGAGCAGACATAGAAAGGAAACTAGGAAAACTTCTACAGAAGGTAATGAAGGAAAGCATGAAGAAAGGACTAAACATCAACTGCAAAAAGACAATGCATGGTTGGCAGAAAAAGGGTGAGGCCAAAGTGCGAATTGAAAATCGCTGATACCAAAAGCAAGCAAATGAGGAAATTTAAATATCTGGGAACTGTTTTAACAGAGAACTGAAAGTGTGGCACTGAAATCCGAAGTCGTATTGGAATAACATAAGATTCATTCCAAAAGCTAAGCAGAGTACTAAGTCATAGAAACAAGGAAATGGGTACTAAACTGTGACGTATGTCCTCCTGTATGGCAGTAAGTGCTGGACAATCTCCTCAGGGATGGAAAAGACTAACAGAAATGTGGTTCTATAGAAGGATGCTGAGTATACCATGGAGCGAACATATGAGCAAGAATGAAGAAATGAGAAAATGGAAACAAACAGAAAACATATACTTAACATCAAGAAGAGACATTTGAGGTTTCTATGGTACATAACGAGGAAAGAGGGCTTGGAAAATCTGATACTCACAGGACAAATTGAAGGTAAGAGAGACAGAGAAAAACAGCGCATGACATACTTAGTGAGCATAACTAAATGGATGGCGGAACAGTGTTCAAGAGAAATATCAGAAAGAGTTAGAAGGGATAGGGAGTTGTGGAGAGCCATGATCGCGAATGTCCCAAAGCGTCAGTAATTTGACCTTGCTAACTATACGCTTACTCTGTAGCTAAATGGTATAGCATGTTAGGCTATATGACGGTTCTGTGTAGGATACAGGCTCCTTTACTGTCGGAGAACACATATGAAATTTCTCGGACATTCAGGTCGGTAAATGTTGTTAATACTGTTTATTATAAAGAGAGCATTTACTTAAATATTTATATCTATAAAAATAATGTATAGACAATATATATACGCACATATTTAGGTTCCGATGGGTAAATTGTAGCCATTTTATATTTTAATTTTACGCATGCGCATTGTTTGTTTTTGATTTTGTTGATTGCACAGTATTGTCCGGTCAGTTGGCCACCGTCCGTGAGAAAAAGAGCTACGTGACGCAATTCACTCCGCCAGAAATTTAGAAACGGAATGCTGTACTGCTTGGCATTCGCACCGGGAGTTCCAACGCGAACATTTCAAAGTGTTTGGGTTCAATTGAAAGTAGTGCTATAGATTCGGAAAGAGTTTGATGAGTCTAATGGTGATTACGGAGGTGTTTCGAGTGATCTTTAGCGACGTTATGCCTCCATTCACCTTCCAAAAGGACTTCAGACTCAACACGGAGGCCTACATCAAGTGTCTTGAGGAGGTAGTGTTGCCCTGGGTTACGAAGATGGTTGCTGGAAGACCCTATGTCTGGCAACAGGACTCTGCACCCTGCCGCACAACAGAAAAACAAAAACTGTAGCTGTCAGACAATTTCTGCGAACACATTACCTTACATGTAGCCACCTAACTCCCCAGACTGCAACCTTACTTGATTATTATGTATGAAGTGCAGTTGAGTGAGAGACCAACAAAACTCCCTGTAACACCAAAGGTGAATTGAAGGCAAGGATTAGAGAAGCATCCACCAACTTAAACAAGAAGCCCGTCTAGAAGAGTTGCAGGAGATTCCGAAGTCGTCTGGAGGCCGTAGTTGAAGCCAATGGCGATTTTATTGAATAAATTTACGCTTTAGTATTTCAAGATATTTGTGAAATTTTGGTAAATATATATGTAAATTTGTAAATGTTATTTTCATTTTTGTACAATTTAGACAATTTATCCTTCGCCCCTTCCTATATATATATATATATATATATATACAGATATATTTATATTCATATTACAGATATATTTATATTTATATATTTATTACATATATATATATATATATATAAATATATATATAATTCTGTTCATATCAAGCTAGCGAGCTATCACAGCTAGTTAATATCTATCTATCTATCTATCTATCTATCTATCACAGCTAGTTAATATCTATCTATCTATCTATCTATCTATCTATCTATCTATCTATCACAGCTCGTACATATCTATCTATCTATCTATCTATCTATCTATCTATCTATCTATCTGGAATGGCCGATATCTACGATGGCACACATTTCGTTTCCAACATTTTTAATTTTTATTTTCCTCCAGATAGTTTACATAAATGTGAAAGAAGTTTGCAGTCATTCAAAAACGCCTACAAAATGGCCATTGTTTAAAAGTCTATGATTGTTGTGCGCAATAAAAAATAAAATAAAAATAAAAATAAATAAGTGAATGAATAAAAGAAAAAAAACAAGAAAAAAACAGAACACACTGAAACAAATATTGGTGGAAATGTTAAATAACGGCAGTAATTTGGTAGTAAGAAATACTCAAATAGTTCTCACGATCATTTCTAAACGATGAAGGCGACATCGATCTGTTGAGACGAACAACATACCTTAGTTCCACCAGTTCTAACCTTTACGGCTAAGACCCAACATGCCACCAACATTGTCACGAACCACTCTTATTCCCGCTGTATTCCATCGGTGAAATGTAAGTTCCACTCGAGCAGCTTTTTCCCATGAATTTCTGCCTAGTGGAACCGACTTCCAAGCGGTTTCTTCCCCAATCATTAGAATCTTAACTCGTTTAAGTCTAGGGTTAAACATTATCTTCAACACATATCTTCATAAACTGTGCGTCTGCCACCCTGACTCCCGGGTCTTGTAGAGGGTGAACGTCATTTAAAAATATATCTCAAAAAGCAAAGGATAGACTGGCAAGATCAGTGCTCTGTGTAGATTTTAAGAAACGAGATAAAGAAAAATGTCATTTGTCAGCAAACTCAAAGCTGATGTGAGTTTTAAGCAGGATAGAAGGGAAATAAAATTAAAAAGAGCGCTGTTGTACTAAAATTAATTCAAAATTTTTCCTGATTGATTTTTTCCATGGAAAATGCTATTATTATAATTATTATTATTATTATTATTATTATTATTATTATTATTGTGCGTGGTATCATCTTTGCAGAGAATAATTTTAAAATGCCTAATTGACAAGTCCTCTTTGGTGTCTATGATTAAAAAGGGGATCGTAGGAGTGTTATCTATGAACATCAAAGACGTTTCGTTTAGATGGAGAGGATGATATGTACACTTTCGTACAAAGTATTCTTTTGTCGCTCTGTGATGCTGATGTGCCCAGAAAATTTTCACACATGCTTTTCAGCACCCTTCTTTATCAGACGCAATGCCCCTATCGCATCAGGAATAATCGTAGTTTTAAATTTCCAAATTTTGCTACTTTGATTTCCTTATAATTTGGCAGTTTTTTAAATTCTTTTTTTTTTTTTTTTAGAAACAGTGGAATCCTGTGGTCAAGTCATATCAATTAGTTGGCAGGTTCCTTTTTTGAAATCTTCTATGACTATATCTAATCTATTTGCATCAATTTTCCTGTGTGTGAGGATTGGGAAATCTCACAGTATAGTCACTCTATCACCATTTATGACATCATTTGGGTGGTGTCTGTTCCATGTATCCGGGTCTTCAATACCATAGTTCGAACAGTCATGCTAATTAATATATTGTCCTAACCTGATATGTCTAATAATGTATTCTTTCTCAACAAGGACTGGGAAACCTGATACTGTAGTCAACAGTTTCATTAATTTTATGACATAAGCGACAGACAGGATTTAAACCATCCTTGTCGATTATAGCCTTGTAGGTATTAGTTCGAAGACATTGGTCTTGTGCTGCCATAAGACTTTCTGTCTCCTTAAAAACACAGTTTCTAAGCCATTGATGGCTTTGGCTAACATCAATGTCTGGTTTATCCAGACTCTTTGAGTACTTTCCATAAAAGGGTTTAGACTTACATTTTGCCTCAAGAGTCTTCATATGAGCAGATTTCGCCAGTAACTTTATTTTCTTTGCTGAAGCTATGCAAGGTTCAGGATATTTGTTGTCTTGAGTATCTATTACATCTAAGGAGTATTTCTTGGCTTTGTTTAAGGATGACAATATTCTTAGTACTCTTCTTCTTCTTTTTATTATTATTATTATTATTATTATTATTATTATTATTATTTTCTTTGATTTCTGGCGTTAACACATTTCTTTCCGGGTCCCGCCCAGGGACCTAAGGTTAGAAATGGCGTCATGACACTTTCCACTGACAAAAAAAAAAAAAAAAAATACATAGATAAAGCCCTTCGTAAAGTGTGGGCTGTACTTGTCAGAACAATTTTTTGTATCTCCTTGAGGCATGGACTTCCAGGAATCCCTTTAATTAGTCTACTGCAATCTTTTCCAACCAGTCCTAGGGATACGACTACAACAGGGATTGTTGATGTTCCCATATGCCACATTTTCGAGATTTCTATTTCAAGGTCCTTGTACTTTGACAACTTTTTGAATATCTTCAAAGATACATTGCAGTCAACAGGGACTACCATATCAATAAGGAGGCCCTTTTTTTTGTTTGTGGTCTTTAATAACAATATCTGGGCGGTTGGCCTTGATTGTTCTGTCAGTGTGTATTGTGTAGTCCCATAGAATTGTAACAGGTCCTATCTCCGTAACCGGGTCTGGGTGGTGTTCATACCATTTTCTTTCAGTTTCCTTCCCGTAGAAGTTGCAAATTTTCCAGTGCAGATATTGGCCCACTCTGTCATGTCGGGTTTTATATTCAGTGGGTGCTAAGTCCGTGCAACCTGATACAAGATGATCAATCGTTTCTGGATATTTATCACAGAATCTTTATTATTATTATTATTATTATTATTATTATTATTATTATTATTATTTCTTTGATTTCTGGTGTATACTGATTTCTTTTCGGGTCCCAATCAGAGACCTAAGAACAGAAGTGGCTTCATGACACTTTCTCCTAATCATTTTTGTAAAGAAAAAAAAAAAAGCAAACTAAAATCATATACATTTCACATAGATAAAGCTCTTCGTAATGTATCAGCTGTACTTGTGAGTACAATTTTTTGTATTTATAAGGAAATCGAAGGCATAGGTTACCAGAAATCCCTTCAATGGGTCTATCGGAACATTTTCCAATAAATCCGAGGCCTCCAACTACAAGTGGAATTATTGATGTCCTCATGTGCCACATTTTTGAGATTTCTACGTCAAGGTCTTTGTA
Source organism: Acanthosepion pharaonis (assembly GCA_903632075.3). NCBI lineage: Eukaryota > Metazoa > Mollusca > Cephalopoda > Sepiida > Sepiidae > Acanthosepion > Acanthosepion pharaonis. The sequence goes on from CAHIKZ030005570.1 coordinate 423,594, forward strand.
TTTTGATAGTTTTTGAATGTTTCCAAATATTAAGGGTGTTCCAGATGTCTTGGACCCATTTCAAGTCCTTATATCTGCTGCACTATGAACGGTAGTAAGATGAAACTGGTACCTTTTTAAAGCTAAATTCATTAAGTTTTTTGTAATGCTAATGATTTTTTCATATTTTTTCAGATCCAGTAATGGCGTTCAGTCAACCAGAAAAGGTGTTTTGCGTCCTTGAATTTGCAAAAACTGAATCATGGACACTTGTTCAACGTGCATTTCGCACAAAATTCCGAAAAAGAGGCACCAGGAAGGAAGTCCATATTGAGATGGAATGGTAAATTTCTGAAGGATGGGTTTTGACGCCTATCAACTTCAGATGATTCGGTTGAGCGAGTTCGATCTGGCTTCAAGCGGAGCCCCTGTATATCGATCAGAAGATCCAGTAAGGAACTTCAGCTTCCTACAAAAACTGTTTGGTATGCTTAAAAAGACTGCACATGACACCTTACAAGCTACAGTTAACCCAACAGTTGCAGGATACTGATTAACCAGATCGTCGTGATTTTTGCATTGCAATTCAAGAGAAGTTGGAAGATGACGGATTTGATGTGTGCCGTGTGACTAACGGTGCTCACATTGAATATCTTTGAACATTCCATGTAAAACTTGAGATTAAATTCTTTCAGAGTATGTCTGGCGCGTTTTTATATCCTTAATAGTTTTCGAGAAATTCAATGTCAAAATATACCCACGACTTTTGGAACATCCTGTATATCACAATCTGCATGGACTGCCATGTCAATAAGAAAGCGCATTCTGTCTAGTGTTTTATTACAATAATAATTAATTAATAATTTTATTATTATTATTATTATAAAATAATTAGTACGTACTAGTGCTTTTAGCTTGGTAGATTTTAGCACAAATATTTATTGAGTAGGTGCTTTTAGAATTATGCAATTATTTCTTCAGATAGGTGTCCTCATCTTGGTTGCTTTTATCACAAGTCTCTGTGAGATGAGATGTGTTTACTATTTTTTTATATTAATGTTCACCTGATACAAAAATGTATCTGTTGATATTTTAACTTTAATACAAAAAGTTATTTTTTACACCACGTGATCATCTTTAACGCTGTAGTTTCACAGCTGCTCACCAGAGGGCAGTGGTGCTTGGTGTCATACCACAGGCGGTTTTGATCTGCAGAAGATTTTTCTTACGCTTTGGCGAAATCAGTTATATTTATTTTCTAACTTTTCTGTCTTTACGATTATGGAGCTATTGGTGGCTCTTGGGTTAATGACTGATTCTTCGATCCAGGAACCCTCCCAAACCCAAAGGTCATCACTTGATAAAAGTTTCTGCTTTGTAAGGCCATTGTGTTCGCAGCATGCATATGTAAATTTATCTACGATTTAAAGCAAATACCCCGCCTATATTTACCGAGTAATATATTCATCTATGGAAAGCTGGTCGACTCTTTTGTGGAAAATGTTTACGACCACATATCATATTGAAACACCGCTTCTGGTATGTTGTGTATTCAGGAGTATTTCCTTTTTTTTTTAAAGGATAAATGAATGAGTGATATAGGTGTGTCCTATTCTGATTCTTCATGGACGACTTCTTCCTTCCGAGAAAGTCTGAGACAATAATGCCATTCTCTTAGAATGCGTTTATGTAAAGTTTGTTGTTTGGGTGGTAGTTCCATGACTCTTCCCACTTGTTTAGAATGTCTGAATTTACAGTTGCTTTCCAGTCTGTATAGAGGATGTTCAAATTTGAAATATTCATTTTTAAAGATTCCTTTGCCGCCATGTTAGCGTTTCCATTTCTGCCATTATAGATATGGTTAGGTACCCAACAGAAAATAATTTTTTTTTTCTTGCAGATGAGATTGATCCTATTTTTATTGTTTTATATTTTTTACAATGATATTCAACATGTAAAAGTCTGAAAAAAAAAACACTCAAGGTAGATTTTACACAAGGAAAAGGTTTTAGAAGGTACAGAAAACTCAATCCCAAACAAGAAACAATGGAAAATATCTACTATTGTTCAAAAGACCGGGAAGGAGCGTGAACCGGACGAAAGGCGAAGGTGTCTCTTGATATTGAGAAAAGAAAAAGTAATCAAATAGTAAATAAAAGTTGAAAGTTTTAGGCAAGAGTTTAGAAGAATAGAGTTGAAATAGACTTTAAAAATAACCGGAAATCTAATCCTAAACAGGAAACAAGGTATAAATCTCGACGTCTGTTCAAAGTTTAACTATTGATGGATTGTTTATACTTATGTTTCTTAGTGACATACGTACGGATAGTGAATCTGAGAAAACGACGATTTTGGCTAGCTCATTGTTATGATGTCTGAAGCTAAGTCGTGAACAGAGGTGCAAACATTTGGCACCCACTGAAGATCGTAGTAACTGTTTGCCTGAATAGCTTGTTATCCATCACTCCACGCACATCTAGTGTCTCGTTTTTTATGATTAAGGTTAATATGTTAGTATGTCCAATCTGTAGAATTTTCTTTGTTTTGTTATCTGATATTTGACTTGCTTGATGTCTACGATCCAAAGAATGTCACAAAATGCATATTCACTGTGCAAGAATACCGAGAGAATGAATTTCTATATTTATTTATAGATCCGTCTTTGAAAAAAGCCTCAAAGCTGAAGTTGCCAGAAAAAAAATCTGGTCTTGTTATGAATAATAAAAGAGAGGTGAAGTTTAAGCGACTTACTTCTATATTTGCTACGATGTACGACATATTAAAAATGGTTTTGTGTATTTTATAATATATCTTACGTTTAAGAAATATTTTTTTTTGAAAAAAAAAGGAGTACTGTTTTACCAAATTGCATTTTGGAAGAGTTCTAATATTCTTTTCTTTTGGAGTTACCGTCGATTTAAGAAGGTGAGTGTTAAAATGCTTTCATTTAGCAAAATATTTGTTGTATTAAGTGATATTATACTATAATAATCTTTCTCTATGTGCCGTATCCATTTAAGACGTGGGCTATCATGTCTCTCCACAATTTCCTGTAATTTTTAACTTTTAGTAAAGCTTGTCTTTTTGCTAACTCCCCTAATCGCTGTTCTGCCAACCATTTACACAAGCTCGTTATGCGTTGTTTTCCTCTGTTCTGCTAGCTTCCAATATGTCGTGTGAGTGTTAAATTTTCTAAGCCCCCTTTCCTCATTATGTACCCTAAACATTTAAAATATTTCTGATGCTAAGTGTAAGTGTCCTTTTTATTTCCCTTTTCTATAACTTCATAGATGCTCAAATGTTCAGTCCATGGTATTCTCAGCAGCCTTCTGTAGAACCACATTGCTGTTACCCCAAATCTCTTCATCATCGATGATGTAATGAGATTGTCCAGCATTCCTTCTATATAGGAGGACCGATTTTGCATAACAGTTTAGTATTCTTTGTTTCTAAAGAATAATTTTCTTTATATACATACATTTAAATATGATAAATAGTTAAAGGATGCCTTAAAATGACAACATATTTTAAGTTAATATTTTTAGGCCCTTCCCACATGTGCTGATATATATATATATATATATATATATATATATATATATATATATATATATATATATAGTTTAAAAATTCATTTTAAAAATTAAAACTTATTCTTGAAGATTTTCTTTTAGTTTTAATTCGAATCTAATAAATTAAACTTAATATTTTCATTAAGCAAAATACTTTGCTGTATTTCAAAACGAATTGATAGGAATTAATTTTTTAATTGATAAATGGGCGGTATTGACAAATCTGTCAATAGAGTATAATTCTCTTTATTAAAAAATCTTTCAAAAATAAAATATACTTTTCCGAAACTTTATTTGAGAAAGATGAACTGATTATAATTAATCTGAAATAAAACAATTATTTTAGTTTAAAATATCGCTGATTTTTTTTTTAACACGAGGTGGGTATTTTTATTTTTATGAGATGTTAATAGATTTGTTTCGCATTTTTAGGTAAAGGGCACTTAATTGTAAAAATTACTTGACGAATACAAAGTGAATGCATTTTTTTAATATAATTTTTAACTACCCAGTAATCTTATAAACTTAGAAATTATCATAAGTAAACTAATATTGTCTTGAATTTTAGGTACTTTGTTTTTATAGTTTAATTTACGAAGATGCTTGTCGAAGAAATTTTAGAAAATTAACAATAAATTTTAACTTTACTATAGTTACAGCTCTTATATTCGGATAATGTCGTGGATGGACGTCCGTATGTATAAAAATCGACATATTTATACAGACAAATAAAATAAAAATTATTTTTAAATTACTGGAGGTAGCTGAACTGTAGTAATCTTTCTAATTTATGATTAATATATATAGATTTTTTTAAATAACAGTATCACCCAACCCATTCAAATTGATACAACATCTTAAAGTATTTAAAACTTTATAAATTATTATAATTAAAATAAAAAAAAGTTCTTTTAAAAAATCATTATTAATCGAAAAAATGTTTTTCTCAAAACAATAGTGTCTATAATATATCTTATTCATAAAAAGCAATTAAAAGATTTTCTAATTAAATAATGTTTTAGTTTGATTTAATTTTTATTTTTATTTTACTATTCAGAGCAGACTTTCTGTAACTCGAGAACTTGCTTAACAAAAATATTTCATGATTTAATTTCTCCAAGGACATATACTTACAACTAATGTAAACATTAAGCTTACTGTAAATAAGTGGTGTAACAATGTGAAAAAAAAAAAAAAATACCAAAGTTTTCTAAAGAAAAAGAAAAAAAAACTAAAATAATGTCATTCTCTTGTGAATAAGTCCAGAAGGTTTCATTAAAATTTGACAATTATTTCATTTTTGCAAGAATTTCCAAATCAATGTATTTTTCACCGCAAAAAAAGACGCTAAAAATTCCCATACCAATTTTTGATCCTCTGCTGAGAAAAGAAAAACAAAATTTTTAATCACAATTTGGAACGTTCTAAAAAGGAGTAAGAAATATATTTTAATAGTAAAAAATCCTTTGGTCTTTCCTTTTAATAATGACATATTTCGAAGATAAAACTTTGCTTTTATTAAGTTTGGGGGAATTCTTTCATCGTGTATCCTCATTTTTTAGTAAATCTTTTTTTAGGTGGCTATATATATATATATATATATATATCTAGCGTGTGCATGCGTGCGTGCGTGTATATGTATGTGTTTATATATATAAACTGATTTTTGGTATAGTTTTTTTTTATGCGTATCTGAAACCTTTACGCATTGTTTTAGTCATTATTCTGTTTTATTCCCGCCTAAATTACGGAGTGATTCACACACACACACACACACACACACACACACATATATATATATACATATATTTATAATTATTATTAATTAAAGAATGTCAAACACTTAAAATCGCATAGATAATAATTTTTATTTCATGAGAGCTCTAAAAAGCAGCACTCAGTCTTCAAGACCCACAAATAAAGTCACCATTGTTTGATATGTTTGTAGGCCTTGAAGACTGAGAGCTGCTTATTTAAATTTCTCATGAAATAAAAATTATTCCCTATGAGATTTTAAGTGTTTGATATTCTTTAATTAATAAAAATTTTGCCCTGTCTTTTGACATATAGCTCTCCATGGATCTATATCCTCCTGGAAATTCCATACGGATTACCATATTGCATTTTATATATATATATATATATATATATATATATATATATATATATATATATATATATATATATATATATATATATATATACACACACACACACACACACACACACACACATATATATATATATATATATATATATGTATATATATATATGGCAAACTTCGATGAGTTCCACCACGGAATATGTGAACGAGCGGGGCAATATCGATTGTAATTCGTTGCCTGTTCGACACCGAAGCCCGTCGGTACAGTTGGTATGATGTTTACCTCATATCGTAACTGTCCGGGTTTCAATTCTCAATAGTGGATGCGCACTGCTGATGAGTCCCAAATATAGGACGGAACGGCCGCGCAGTGCTTTCTGTTGAGTTTTCTTCTGGACTCGGGGAATTACTTAGTTATAATTATCTCAAATCCTCCTTAATTTCTATCATTTATGTGTGTATAGTATATTGAATATTTTATCAATTGTTGTCTATTATTATTATTACTTCCTTTATTTGTGTTTATGTTTATCTGTACTTTGTTAATTTACTTATTTATTGATTTAATTTCTTTGTTTCAATTAATGTTAATTATTTTGTTTAGTTTTCGCTTTTTAAGTAAGGTAGTAAAAATTGCTTTCATGTTAGCATTTTTAGATGAGTTCTGGTCGTTTGTTTAGTATTTTGTGTTGGTCTAGGATGGTGATTTTAGCCATTTTCCACTCAAAACAGAGTTTACAGTTTTAGATTTATTGTCATTGTATTTATCATCTATTTTAGTTTCCTATATATGTTTAGAAAACATTGTCCTCCTCAAGTATTTATTATTTGTAAAGGATGTTTTGAGTTTGTAGTTTCTTTGTTTGCATGGCCCTTTAGTTTCTCCTAAAATAAGAAAAAATAAGGAAATTCACCATTGACCAGCAGATATAAATAGTTAAGCCAAAACACAACGCACATGGCCTGAAGATTGTATTTAAGCATGAAACAGTGTCTCTTTTTATATTTACATATGTTATATTCCTGATATTGAGCACTTTCACCTATAAATATAGAATACCTTAAAACTATATCTTTATATATTTATCACACACACACACACACATATATATATATATATATATATATATATTATGAAATGGACAAAGTCCGACAATTATTTTAAGACATTTTTATGTTTATACATTCTTTTTATAGATATAAATATTTAAGTAAATGCTCTGTTTTATAATAAACAGTATTAATAACATTTACCGGCCTGAATATCCGAGAGATTTTCATAGAAAATATTCGTTCTCCGACAGGAATCGAACCTGTATCCTATACGGAACCGTCATTTAGCCTGACGTGCCTTAACGGATCGAGGCACGAAGAATCGTTCGATTGGCAAGGTCGATTTTCCTGCTTTGATACGCTTTGAGCAGATATGAATATACGTGAGAGATTCATGGAAGATTGAAGTTTAAAAGCAATCGAATGATTCTCCGTGACTCGATCGGTTAAAGCACATCAGGCTAAATGACAGTTCTGTATACGATACAAGTTCAATTCCTGTCGGAGAACGAATATTTTCTATGAAAATTTCTCGGATATTTAAGACGGTAAATGTTATTAATACTGTTTATTATAAAACAGAGCCTTTACTTAAATATTTGTATTTATAAAAGAATGTATAAATATAAAAATGTCTTTATATATATATATTCTAAAGAATTAATGAATTTATTTTAATTTGCCATCTATATTACTTCAAACGTTATTATAATGGATATTTTTATTTGAAATGTTTGAACATTTTTCTAATACACAGGTCGATAGATGTAATACACACTTTAAATTAAAAATAAAAGTGGCGGTCTATTTCAAATACAAATATCCGCGATAATAAAGTAACACACACACACATATATATATGTCTTCCTAACTGAGCAATGGTTAGAGGAAAGAGATCATTCAGGCCTTCGGTATTGGTACCAACATTCATACTCTGGCTTTCATCTTCAAAGTTCATTCAAGAACCATCAAGGGAACGGTGAATAAGTTTTAAAAAGATGGAACAGTATAGATGAAAACTGGATCAGGAGGTAACAACAGAAAGAGGGATCATCGTTTCATCTTAGAGCTAAAAACATTATTATTGTTAAAAGTAGAGCCTAATAGTTTTCTAAAAACCTTGGATAGTTCCAATAAGATATCTTTAATCATTTCAAAGCTTAATCTAACAATTGGCCTATTTTGTTGCTACAGGAGTTTGACAATTTTACTATTAAATATATATATATATATATATATATATATATATATATATATATATATATATATGGTGAAAATGTAACGATTAGCAGCGCACAAATGCCTTTGGGAAAAGCATGAATCCAACACTTTTCACCCCGGCGATGGATTACATAATCTGGGCTCTTATTTTTGGTGGTCTAGATGAATGAAAAATAAATTCAAATCTGAGGAGAGTAGTTTAGAGTCTTCGTGTCACACTGTGTCTCATTCTCTGTTTACAGACCCGCCGATAAATATATTTGGGTCTCCACAAGCCTACACAACCCACACCATTTTGATCAAATCACATCTTTTAGTAGTTCTGTGGTTCAGTTCTAAAAATATACTGTTCGGCAGGTGAGTCTGAATTATATATACAGAGTGTCCCAAAAAATGTACTCACTCTTTAAATGGCAATAAATGCAGTGTTTATTGACTAACAAACAAGATTAATGGTCGAAATTAAGAAATATCAATTTTTATTTACTATTGTTTTCAACCACATTCTTTTTCGTCTTCTTTCTTTTCTTCTTATCCTTCTTCCTTTCTATCTCCAAAATTGTAAGAATAAAATAAAAACAAGATGAAAAACTATGTAATGTAATTTAAACGGGATTGACGTCATTCCCGCTTTTCTTTTTTTCCCCATATTAGACATCATGACTTTGTGCTTCACCATATTACCATCTCGGACTTAACAAAATCCTAATCAATAAATCTAAAGCACCTCATGAACCACTTCCTTTATAATTTTTCTGTCTCAACTTAATAGACTTTTCCTCTGCTATAAATTTTATTTAAACTCTTTTGAGAAGCATATCTCGAAAACAGTAAGTTGACGTATAGTGATCAGGCTGGGACAAATCGGCAATATCATTTTTTTCAAGGGTTGGATCGAGGTTTTTTACTTATAAACCTCCTACCTTATTCCCGACGTACCCAATATTTATAATGTCCTGTGATTGTACCGTTTAATCATGTTAGCTCACGTTCGGCAGTATTTTGTTTTCGAGAGATGACATAAGAAACGCATTTTAACAAGGTAATTCCATTTTGTTTATGTGAAAACAATAACAAAAATAAAGCTATGTTCTTTTCTTTCTTCTCCACTTCCATTTTTCTTAGATTTTTGCTTTTGTTTTTTATTAACGACAAATCACATGATGTCGTCTGCTTCTAAAATATTTGGGTCATTTTAACATTTTTTTTGTTATATATTGTTGTTACTTCCATAAATGTTTTTTTCTTGTTTATTTTTTAAATACTTTAAAAGTTTTTAATGTCGTTAATGTCGTTAGTTTAAATTTAATGTTTTTCTTTTAATTTTTATTTCATTTTAAAATTAACTTTTTCTTCTTCTTCTTCTTCTTCTTCTTCTTTTACTTCCGTTTCTTCTTCTCTTTTCCTTCTCCTCCTTCTCCTCCTCCCCCTTCTTCTTTTTTTTTCTTCCCGTTTCTTCTCTTCTTCTTCTTTTTTCCTCCTCCCCCCTTCTTTTCTTTTCTTCTTTTACTTCCGTTTCTTCTTCTCTTTTTCTTCTTCTTCTTTCCTCCTCCCTTCTTTTTCGTTTCTTCTCTTTTCCTTCTCCTCCTTCTCCTCCTCCCCTCTTCTTCTTTTCTTCTTTTTTCGTTTTTCTTTCCTCTCCTTTCTTCTTCTCTTTTCCTTCTCCTCCTCCCCTTTCTTCTTCTTTTTCTTCCTTTTCTCTTCTCTTTTCTTCTCTCCTCCCCATCCCCTCTTCTTCTTCTTTTTTCTTCTTTTTCCCATTTCAACATTCTTTTTTTAGTTTCTTACTTCGTTTCTTCTTCTCTTTTCCTTCTCCTCCTCCCCTCTTCTTCTTCTTTTTCTTCTTTTACTTCCGTTTCTTCTTCTCTTTTCCTTCTCCTCCTTCTCCTCCTCCCCTCTTCTTCTTCTTCTTCTTTTACTTCCGTTTCTTCTTCTCTTTTCCTTCTCCTCCTCCCCTCTTTTCTTTTTCTCTTTTATTTCTTATTCTTCTTCTTCTTCTTTTATTTTGGGGAGGTTTTCGACAGTCTTTTAAGTTTCTTCTTCTCTTTTCCTTCTCCTCCTCCCTCTTCTTCTTCTCTTTCCTTCTCCTCCTCCCTCTTCTTCTTCTTTTCTTCAAGTTCCACTAGCTTTTTCCCTCTTTGTCTCTCTATTTCCCCATATATTTTTTTTTCGTCCTTCCCAATAACAATGCTCTCTCCCCCCTTTTTATTCAATATTCCTCAGAACGCTTCGTTTTATAATACATGTTCTCATTATTCCTGTGAGATTTATTTTTTAGGTTGTGTTCTGGCCTTCTTTAATTGCTGACTTGAAGAATTATCCGCTTTACTTCTAAGATTAAATCCATATTATTATTATTAGTAGTAACAGTAGTTCTGGTAGTAATACTAGTACCGAACCAGTAAAAAGTGACAGGATCATTTACGTATGAATCGACTCTTTTGCCGAGCCTGAAAGAAGCTGTGCCATTCACGGCACTTTTGCATAGTTTCAGAGTTTTATCTCTGCACTCTACCTCGGCTCAAAATGATTCTTCATTGAACTTAGGATCAGTGTTATATCTGTGAACACTATTATGAACACACACGCCCAAGTCCAGATTAAATGACAGGACATACTGAGATCTTTTGTTCTATGTGGTAGCCAGTCGAAGAAAGCGATAACTCTGAATTCCATTTACTGCCTTGAAGCGCAAGGAGTGCATTTCTTGTAGTGAAGCTTGGATTGCTAACCATTCTCTGTAGTGGATCCTTCATCTACATCTATGGACGTTGCTGGCTGGATTCGTGGGGTGGGGTCGCCAGGGTGGCGCTGGACTCTGTTGCTCCTTACTCACCTAAAAAAATCCTCTCTCACGCATACTCATTCTTAGTGAACCATCATCATTCGTTGGGATGGACAGCAATCATTACACACACACACACACACACACACACACACATATATATATATATGGTAAAATATAGTTTAAGGTATGCTGTATTTATGGGTTAAAGTGTTCAATATCAGGGATAGAGAATATATAAATATAAAAGTGGACACTGAAGTCAACACCAAGTGGCAACAATCTGTTTGATAGTAAACGCATTCTTCAGGCCATATTGACCATTCGCCCTTGAATGGAGTATTGCTGCCATATATGGTCTGGAGCCCCTTCTAATTGTCTCAAGGTTCTTGATAAAATCTAGAGACGGATATGCAACATAATTGGTCCTGATCTGGCATCTCGTCTGCAGTCGCTCTCTCACAGACGTGCCGTCGCCTCCCTCTGTCTTTCATGGTAACTGCTCCGATGAGCTGCTTTCGCTGGTTCCCAGACTTCATGAATTTAAGCGTTCTACTAGGCTGGCATCTCGCTCACACCCTTTCACTGTCGAAACTGTTAAATGTAGTCGTCTCTTCTACTCCAATAGCTTCATATCTCGCACCTCTCGCCTGTGAAACTCCCTCCCCTTTTCCTGTTTCCCTGATAGCTATAATCACCAACTATTCAAATGTAATGTCAATCGACGTCTCCAGTTGTCTTGATCTATCCCCTATCCTTCTCTTCATCCTTTCCTCTATCACTCCTATTTGCTCTAGCTCCAACTCTCTGTAACCCCTTGCGTGCTAGTGGCTTCCCGCCTTGCTTGGGGTGAAACGTTTATAAAAAAAAAAAAAATAAAGTTTCATTAAAGGTGACTGACACGGTACTGCGATTAAGATTTTTATTTAATTTTTCTTGTGTTGTATAAGTGTTTTCTTTTCTAGATACAATGTGTGTAAAATTTGTTCACAATGTTCTGTATATCCGAGCGCTTTCCGCTATTCTTCTAGCCATTATCAAAGATGATTTTTATTATCTATTTCTAACTTAATGGTTGGATTTTTCGTGTATGTAACTAGAGTTATAGAATATTTTTTTATTTTCCAAACACGGTCAGCACATTGTGGCCGTGTTCATAGTTGATGCTATTGAGTGTTGCTTTTTTAAAAAATTTTTTTATTAGTGCTTCCATTATTTTTAGTCTTTTTTTATACATGTGGATGAGACCTGTATTTTCTACAAGTATGTTGCGAATGGAATTTGGTAGGTTTCCGTGGGTGTTTATAACAGCAAACAAATTGATCCTTAGGATGTCCGATTGAAAATCGGTAATTATTCCTTCTGCAATATAAACTGGGATATTCCGAAATGGTACTTCTATTTCGTTCCACATCTCGTAATGAAAATAAGTCCAAGATACGACTGACAAGATTTCTTCGGAATAATATTTACTTTTTCGTGACACATCTGCTAATCGAATAATTCCATAAGCGCATTTCTATGATGGGGAGTCAGTTTATTCGCAACTTGACTCGTAGATTTTCCGATAAATAAAAAATATATTTAAAAAATCACACTTGGCGACGCATGTCACCGACTTTTACTTATTCCATTAGGAGGATAAAATGTCTGGTTCTTAAGCAATTCAGATTCTATCCTGTCACTTCTCAATCTCAATAGGAAATAAAAGAAGTGAAGAAGGAAGAAAGAAAGAATACAAAGAACTACGACAAATAAAAGCAAGAACTTCAATTGAGGACTTTCCACAGTAGTCTAGAGAGAAGGATTACTTTGAATTGAAAACCGTGCCCCCCCAAAAAAAAACAAGAAACCAAAAAAACAAAACAAAATGGAAAATCAGTCCACTATATTTTCCAAAACATTCATAAACAAGATTCATATAATAAAGGATTCCGTGGGGAACCATGATCACTTACGTCTTGAAGGGACATGTCATTTCAAAAGGAGAATGTTCTCATGGAACTTTTCACAGGATGTCAAGTGACAACAAGTCTTCTCACCACTCTAAACTCTACTCACTATTATTATTATTATTATTATTATTATTATTATTATTATTATTATATTTCGATTTCTGATATGGTCACACTAACTACCAAGTCTACGGGAAGACCTAAGGCAGTTATGTGTTATACGGCGACATTTCATTATTTGTTTTTCTAACTCCCATGACATCACTACCATTACAATGGACAAAGTTCTTAGTATGTGGGTTGTACTTATAAAGACAATTTTTTTGCATTTCTTTTAAGTTGGAATTTCCAGAGATTTTTTTTTCAATGTGATGTTGTGTTCCTTTTTTATCATTCCAAGCGCATCTTCTATTACTAGTACTATTTTTGTTTTCAATTTTCCCAGTTTCTCTGTTATTTTATTAGCATTATTATTGATTAAGGGTAAACGTAAAATCAAACCATAACAAAAGCTGAACAAACTTACCAAATCGCTACGTAACACTCTTCGTCGTTTCACCAATGAAGATTTGATTGTCATAAAAATGACAGACAGGGAAGCGCCATTGTTATTATGAATAAAAAGACTATATTTCGGCTTTTAAATAAGTTTTAAGGAATAAAAGTTTCATGAAGAAATAAAAATAGACCCGAAACCTTATTACAGAAAAAAACTGAAATAGTTATATGAATGAAACAGTGTCTAACAAATTACGTTCAGAGCAAATAACACCAATGTTTTACGACCTTCCAAAAATACATAATAAAATTGATAAATTTCCTCCACTAGGCCCGATTTGTAGTGGATATGAATGTTTTAGGGCAAAAATCTCTGAGTGGTTAGAGAGTTTGTTATCTCCTATAGTATAACGGTCTTCATCTTATGTCCGGAAGACATTTAATTTTATTTCTAAAATAAATAAATTTTCAGAACGAAAAAATGGTTTTCATGAGTTCTTTTTGGTCAACATGGATGTCTCGTCTCCTTATCCTAATACTGATCACGATGAAGGGATTGAGACATGCAGCAGAGATTTTGAGAAACGCCAAAACAAAACCATTCCGTCAAACTTTCTCAGTAGATTAATACGTTTCATCTTGGAAAGAAACACAATGAAGTTTGGGGAAAAAAAAAAGTTTTTCCACCAAATCAAAAGATGTGCAATAGGAACCCCCATGAGCGTTAACTTTCCGAATGTCTTTATGAAAAATTTTGAAGAAAAATTACTTGAAGCTTTCAAACCACAGCACGGCCATAAACAAGAAATTTGGCTGCGATTTATCAATGATATTTTCTTCATCTTGGAATGTACACAGAAAAGTTTGATAAACATTCTGCAATTTTTGTGATATTTTTCACAAAAGAATAATTTTCGAACACAAAAAAATTGACATCTAGTTTCTCCAAAGCTAGTGTTGAATTTTTAGACACTAGAGTAAAGTTCTCAAGGAATTGTCTAACGACTGAATTATTTTATAAACATATGTCATCGCACTTTTACCTACACCGCTGTTCTGATCATCATTATCATACGATAGAATCAAACACGAAGTGCAAATTTTTTACACATGAGGCGAATTTACACGGAGATAAATGATAATAATTTCATCCGGCATTTTGTTAAGCGCGGCTATCAAGAATCGAGATTAAAAAAAATTGCGAATAAAATAGCTAAAAATGATGATTACCAATTTTATACCAGCACAAAACCCAGAAAAAAAGACAATAAAATTCTGACAGAATCCCATTAGGCATAAATGGCACCGAAATTTTACTGGAATTTCGAAAATACAACAAGACAACTATGTGCACATTGCGCAAAATATCCGCGTTTTAAATAATTTTTTTCCTAACCTGCCTATAGTTTCTTTCAAAAGAAATAAAAACATCAGCCATTTACAACCGAAGATAGTGATAGAATCTAGCATAATTGGGTTAAGAAAATCAATCCTGGTATCCGGATTAAAACGTGTTTGGTATTGACAGATTTCAGCGAAAGGTGGGTAAATATGGCGACCTTTGTTCGCGTGAATGGGGCTAGCTGGTATTTTCTTTTTTAAGTACCCCTAAGTCCTCCCCTGGTTAAGACTCTTCTTGTGTACCTAGTTAATGTAAATGTCGTTCCCGGCCTGTGCCAGGCTTCTCCCTACGATCCAAGTCGAGATTCCAAACTTACCCAGTTTGTTTTGGCCTGCGCTTTTCATATTGACTGGGTCATTGTTTTTTTAATTTCCTAATGCTTATAATTTTTTTTATCCTTCCCCCTCCCTTAGAGAGAGAGAGAGAGAGAGAGAGAGAGAGAGAGAGAGAGAGAGAGAGCTTCTTGATTTTTTCGAATACAGCGGCAACTATTATTTTTGAGGGTTGGACGGGTCTTACTAACATCGTTCATTTTTCACTTTGTTTTTGAGATCATCACCTCCCCCATTAATTCATAACATTGGTAGAATTTTTATACCATTATGCATATCGAAATTTTAAGTCATCCGGTGTTTTTCAGTAGGGTCCCTGTGTGCGTGAAGTATTTTGGTGTATGTAGGAGCAAATGGTAACGGATAGATTCTTATGCTGAATGAGTAAAATGTAAGGATTGAATGGGTCGTATATATATATTATCTTTATATATATATATATATATATATATATATATATATATATATATATATATATATATATATATATATATATATATATATATATATATATATATATATATATATATATATTATGGAAAATAGAAGCCGCAAACGTTTTTGGTTATAAGATAGAATTTTCGGAATATATATTATACTTTATTTTCCATGTTTTGCTACGCGAGTTTCGGGTTTTGTGACCTTCATCGGGCGAAGAGTGGTTATTTTCTTATATAAAGGAATTAATTTTTTTCTGATGTTTTCTCATATTTAACCATTGTCTTTTTTGTGCGAAAATAAAGAAAAATAAATATATATATATATATATATATATATATATATATATATATATATTATATATAGTTGATGTGAGTTTGTGAACCTCACTACGATCACAAATAGCGTGAAACCCAGGATCACAAAACTAACATAAATTCAACTAAATATACCAGCTCTATCGATGATATTGAGCGGTTTTCAATAAGTGTTGCGCATATATAATATATAAATAATATATAAATATATATATATATATAAAATGCATATATATATATATATATATATATATATATATATATATATATATTAAAGTTATCAAAATTCATATATATATATATATATAATGCATATATATATATATATATATATATATATATATATATATATATATATATATATAAAGTTACTCTAAAATTCGCTTGAGGATAAAATGGAATTAATGTCTTTAATTTAATTACAATATTAAATTCTAAGCTTTTAGCTTCCATTTTTGAAACATGGTTAGAACTTTATTGCGAAAAAACATATTTTAAATCAATCAATTTATAATATTAATGCTCTGTAAATTTACATTGACCACTATTTTGTAAAAAATAAAGATATTTTGAAACTGGATTATATATCTTATTGTTCTTTTTTTTTATATATATATATATATATATATATATATATATATATATATATATATATATATAGATACATACATTATATTTATATATATATATATATATATATATATATATATATATAGATAGATAGATAGATAGATAGATAGATAGATAGATACATACATACATACATACATTATATATATATATATATATATATATATATATATATATATATATATATATATATTATTTCTTTTGACAAAGGATAACCAATTGCTTGAATAATGATAGATCCATTTGTTACGTAAGCTTCATCAAGTTAATTTTTGTTCACTGACAAATTTCTGCTAGTTAAGCAATCTTCATTACTTTCTATTATTATTATTATTATTATTGTTTCGAGATATTTTCCAACACTTAGATGTTGCGACCGAGTGATGATGGTCATCATTTCAGCTCCTATCCGCAGTATAGACTATTTTCAACGTATTCTAAGGTCTACTTTGTTATGGCGTCGTCTGTACTCTTCTTGTGATAGTTGAATTCAGCCAGTGACAATGTGTTGCACATTTTCAGTCGGTTTTCCGCGCAGCCTGCACAAAGTGTGAATTAGCTGTTCTATCAATATTGATGGATTTTGTTATTGTTCTTTTTTTTTATATTCCGTATAATCCCTTACTCGAGGCCAGGGGTAAGGCACGGTAGTAAATATATGAGTTCTGTTTGCACAATTTCTGATGTTAAATGATACATAACATGTACAGAGTTAATATTTTATTTACGCTGGTAATATTCTCCTGAGCAAATGAAAAGTTCTGCACAGTGCAAAGTTTTGAGTTTCTTATAAACAGCATCTACTATGTATCCACTATCTTAATAGTAAACCCGATAGGTTCGACAATGTAAAACTGATAGCTGCTTTCAATCAATTATCAGGGGCAAGAAATGCCTTGTAAATTTTAACACCTCCAAAACATAAATAACATTTAACATAAATAACCATTTTTCTTTCTGTCGGCATGACTGATGCTAAGCTGCAGGAGAGAAAATCATTTCGTCTTCTTGGCCTTATTTTTCTAACTGGCACGAAATAGAGTGATTATATTGAATTCATTTCTAAGTCTGCTTGCTATGAAGGTTAGTTCACTTTGTTGTACCAGAATTTTTCCTCGTAGAATCCATCTTGCAGATTTATTAATCAACCATTTCAGTTGTGCTCCGGCTATATATCTCGAAAATCTCAACAAAAAGGATCTGTAATTTTATCGGTCCTGATCGGGAATCTCAACTTCAGTTATTTGTCCACCAATTTTACGTGGCTTCCCTCTGTATTTTTTAATAAATATTTTCATGGCAGTTTTACTGAGCTTTTCTCCTTGGTACTTTGACAGCACCAAGGTCTCAACATAGTAATGTCGAAATAGCTAGATGTAACTGTAAATTCTATTCTAATAGTTTCTTTTCTCGCACTTCTCATCCGTGGAATTCCCTTCCTATTTCTTGCAACAATTTGAATACAACGTCAATCGCCATCTTATGCCTTCTTGAAACCTGTTCTTTTATTGTCCTTTCTCCTCATTAAAGTATTTTCATTATCTTTCAATCTCAATAACCTCTTGAGTCTTAGTGGCATTATCGCCATCTTCTGTCTTCCTGAAACCTGTTATTTTATTGTCCTTTCTCCTCAATAAAGTCTTCTCATTCTCTTTCACTTCCAATAACCTCTTGCATCTTAGTGGAATTATCAGCATTTTCTGTCTTCCTGAAACCTGTTCTTTTATTGTCCTTTCTCCTCACTAAAGTCTTCTCATTATCTTTAACTCCCAGTAACACTTTGACTTTTAGTGGTATTATGACCATCTTCTGTCTTTCTGAATCCATTTCTTTTATTGTCCTTTTTCCTCACTAAAGTCTTCTTATTCTTTTTCACTCCCAGTAAACTCTTGCGTCTTGGTGGCATTATCGACATCTTCTGTCTTCCTGAACCGGGTTTTTTATTTTCCTTTCTGCTCAATAAATTCTCCTTATTCTTGTTATGGTGAAAACACACACCTATTCTATAGTTAATAGACTCTCCCACCTAATATAAGTAGGAGTAGTAAGATAAACGAGGGTCAGTCGATGTCGGACGACCGGCTGAACGGTTGAACTCACTGCTTTCAGGCGGGGAGGAACCCGAACGAGGCTATGCCGAAGGGCAGAGTCTCGTTCGGGGTGGTAAACCGACCCTGAACCCGTTTATACGGGTTCAAAGGTTATATTTTTTGCCGAGCCCACGGGCTCGGAGATCCCACGTTAAACCGGCCTTGTGCCACATGATACCCTCGTGGGGGTGGGGGTGACTAAATACTAGTCGATGTCGGACGACAGTTAGTCGAATACGAAAGTAGTCAGCGACCACAACAAGATTACTCTGCGTAATACCTATTATATCAAGTTCTTAACGTTTTGTACGTCGAACCTATTTTAGAACCGATTTAGTACAAATACAAGACTCCACCGCGAAATAACTCCACTACAATTCTCTTCTACTTTCAGTAAGCCCTTGCGTCATTATCGCCATGTTTGCTTTAAAATGATATTGAAATTACAGCAAAGCTACAACAGAAGCAGCAGCAGAAGATCATTAGGTTTAAGACACAGGATTATAGGTTTGTTCAGGATTATCTTTATTATAGATTTCTATTCAGCCAAGTATATTTGACATTTGTTGCTGTTATCCAACGGTTGTGAGTCAGGCAGAGAAACAGTATACAAATTAGCGTTATATAGATAAAATAACACAATAATAAACAGATAATCTATACCAGCTAAAATAATGGCCACCTGATGATGGTCAAAGTGTACTTATCTGAAACGTTGTGTTAATAACATGCGTAATAATCCAGATTAGGAAAATAGTTCGAATCAAGGGAAACATATAGTTTCTGTTATAATATTACTATTATCAATTTCTTCTTTTTATCCTTTCCTCACCCCCCACCTATACTCAGTCTGTTCCCTTAATTTCAGTCTTTGTAACCCCTTGCGTACTAGTGACACTCCCACTTTGCTTGGGCTGAAATGCTTATAAAAAAAAATTCTGGGCAGATCATTAAATATGTTTAGCTTCTTAGTCGACAATCATAGAATTGAATCTACGCATGTAAACCTTTGATCAAAATAGAACATTAGGTTTGTCGTAATATGAAAAAAAAAAAAAAAAATAATAACAGGATTAGGTAGATGCATAGAATTTAAAGGCAGATCAAAATAAATGAATAAAAAGAGGATCAAGATGTATGTAACAAAATGTCAAGCTAAGAAGAAAACAGCAGAACAAAAACACCAAAAATAAAAAAAAAAAAAAAGTAAAGAAAAAAAAAAAAAAACAAAAAAAAAAAAAAAAAAAAAAAAAAAAAAACACCAAAAAACACGAGGCATAAAAAAGAGAATTTCCAGTCAATTGCTGTTGGTTGGAGTAAATTAAAAAAAAATAGCAGCTTCGATTTTGCATCTCGTAAAAGATGAACAAAAAACTTTACATCAAGTCATGAATCAGTCAGCCAATAATGCCAGATTGTCTATACATATCTACGCCAAGCGACTTCCTTTATCAAACAGGGAAACGAAGCGGCCAGAGATCAAAAAACTTGCCAACAACTGATGCAACTCTTGTATATCCTCTTTGTCTGCAAATTGTGAGTAATAACATTAATGAAATGTATGAACTTTCACTATATCAGACACATGTCAATTTCTACGAATATTTAGAATAATAAAACTGTTTACTATGAAAAGATACGTATAAAGAAAATTAAATTAATAAGTTTTCATACAAATATTATTTGTAAAAATGAAAGTGTTGGAAAATCTTCTCAAATATAAAGAAGAAACTTGAAACAACAGAAATGTGATTCTACAGAAGGATGCTGAGAATACCATGGACTGAACATGTGGGTAACAAGGAAGTTTTAAGGAAAATGAAAACAAAAAAGAAACTTATACTTAACATCAGGAAGAAACAGTTGGAATTTTGTGAAAACAGCTGAAAATAAAACTGCAACACATTGTCATCAGTCGACTAAAATATCACCTCGCCTACATATCTCTACGCCGAGCGATTCCCTTTGCCAAACAGAGAAGCATCTGAATATTAAAAAAAAAAGACTCGCCAGCAACAGATACAAAATGCCACCTTCTCTAAGTTAATACGCTTGTATTTCCTCCTCCCTGTAAATTGTGAGTAGAGACATTAAATAAATGTATGAACTATCTCTGTATCAGACACATGTCAATTTCTGTGAATATTTCAAATAATAAAACTGTTTACTATAAAAAAAGATAGATTTTTAAATCAAATCCACCCTATGCAAGGCAGTAAAGCCGCTAAGACACAATGATTTATTGAGTGTGAAAGAATTAGAAAACAGAAAAATTACTAAGGAGTAAGACCAATAGGAGTCTAATCAGGAAGACAGTAGATAACGACTGATTTTTCATTTAAATTTTTGAAGATCAAAGTCGGTTGGAAAGTCTGGAGACAGAAAAGAATTCCACAAGTGAGATGTGCGAGAAAAGCAACTGTTAATATAGAACTTACCGCCAATCAAGTACTACGCTTAAATTGAGAAAGTCTTGGTACCTCAGCGAAGAGTTCCTTTGTAGAATTACCATTATAACATTAATAGAAAAGGGCCAGGGAAGCAACTTTATGGTGGGAAGAAAGTGAGTGAAACTGAGATGCCAGATCCATAATATTGCTGATCATTCTTTGGATTTTATCAAGTATCATTAAATAAATGTATGAACTATCTCTATATCAGACACATGCCAATTTCTGTGAATATTTCAAATAATAAAACTGATTACTATAAAAAGATAGATTTTTAAAAATCAAATTCGCCCCATGCAAGGTAGTAAATCCACTAAGACACAATGATTTATTGAGTGTGAAAAAATTAGAAAACAGAAACACTATTAAGCAGCGAGTCCAATAGAAGTGTAATCAGAAAGACATTAGATAACGACTGATATTTCATTTAAATTTTTGAAGGTCAAAGTCAGTCAGAAAGCATGGAAACGGAAAAGTGTTCCACAAGCGAGAAGTGTAAGAGAAGAAACTGTTAACATAGAACTTACGGTTACATCTAGCCAATTCAGCTATAAACTGATGAGACCTTGCCGCCAGTCTAGTACTGCGCTTAAATTCATAAAGCCTACGTACCATAGCGAACAGTTCATAAGAACAATTACCATGGAAGTATTTGTAGAAAAGACACAGGGAAGCAACTCACGGCGGTGGGAAAGTGACTGAAGACGAGACGCCAGGTCAGGACTATTAATATTGCTGATTCTTCTTTGGATTTTATCAAGTATCTCTAAATATATAGCAGAAGCACCGGACCATATGTGGCAGCAATATTCAAAGCGTGGACGAATAGAAAACTTATAGATATAGATATGTAAGAATTGTCTAGCACTACACAGCGAACTAATTTTCTTAACAGGTGACCTAACAATATAATTCAATATAGTCTTTCCACTTTATATCAACCGAGAAGGTTAGCCCAAGAAAGCGCAACGAGTCGTTCTCCTGAAGTTTAGCATCAGCCATCTCATCTCAGATGATTAATAGAGAATAGCTTTGTAGAAAATCAATTTAATCTCATCTTTACATACAAAAGCTTAGTTGTAAAAATGGAAATAAATTGTAGTTGTAAATGTTACCATAATTACTGGAACTTTAATTACTATATTATGACTAATTACCATCCCCGTTATAAATTAGTGACACGTAAAAATAACTTTAAATTAGTCACCATCATCCCTACCATGTCTGGCTTGAAAGCTGGAAATGTGTTCATTCATGCGTAGTGTGTCTTGGGCAAATAGACACAGAAAGGCCCATCCTTCTCCAATTCAAACCAAAACCGATGTCCTCCATCTTGAAGGCTCGCTGTTGATTCCATTGGGGGGAAATCTTCGACCTGGCCGTTGATTCCAGTCTAGGAAGGCCTTCGCCTAGTGGTGCTGGGTCATTATCACACTGGCTGCATAAAATGTGGTCCAGTCTACACCATTGTGCCAGATGCACGGGGCGGAAGGTTTTTCTAAGCGTTTTTAATTCTGTTAAGTATCTAGCCAGTCTCCTTACCAAAATAATTCTGGTGGAGGAATCGGTTTAGTCAATGATGACCAGGCCATGCAACGCATTTTATTATGTTATATGGTACCAGTAACAGTTGTTCGAATGACCTAGCATAATGAAACCAAGTGAAACTTTTTTGATGAAAGTCGTTTCGTTTCAACAGACTAAAAAGAAAATTTTACATATACACGGAAGAACCTCTTTAGAGTTTGGATCGACTCGACTGCTTGGATGAGGAATATAAATCAGGAAAATGAACAGAAAATACCGTTACAATTAAATACTCGAGAAAATATCTTTACACTTAAATACGAAGGAAATAATGTTACATTTAATACACAGACAATAAATTTATAATTAAATACTCAGAAAATTACATGTTACAATTAAAACCCCAGAAGTCATAGAGAAAAAAATGAATGACTGTTTTTTTCCTATTCAAATCAAAATTTCATCTTCAAGGTCTTTTCTACGTTGTTGCTACCTTACCTGTTGAAAATATTCTTCGGTGATAGATTCCTAAAAATATAGTGAATTAAAACAAACTCTATTGCTTTATCAAAAGACAACACCTAAAATATGGGGCAAGCTGATGAAGACAAATACTTTTATTCTGCCTAAAAGAAAGGAGAAGTTTATTTCTTTTAGGAAATTTTACAACTGCAAGCTTATTAAGACTATAGTGTTTATTAACTTTGCACTTTTTCCCAGACCCCAAACAGGAAACAGTAATTATTACAGCGAATACTAAGCATGGCTAAGATGTGACACAATGTCACAAGCATGCGGCACCCATTTCTAATTAATCTAGCAAAACAAGCTTGTTAAATATTACAACAATTAATTATTAAATTTAGTACAAACTTTTCTGATTGTTGTAAGTTGTATAAACAAGTTTTATTTTTTAGGCCTGACAGCGCCCTAGTCACCAGAATTTCTTGCACTTAGAATGTTATTTGGGATCTTTGACGTAGTGTAATGGTTAACAAGTTTCTCCTGCTAGATCAATTACGACTCGGTAATGACTTCGATACTCACTGAATGCCCCATACTTTCGGCTTTTTGCCACAATTAAGATACGCTTAGTAAATCCTTTAAGCACTTTGACGTGGTGTAATGGTTAACAAGCTTGTTGTGCTAGATCAATTACGACTGAGTAGTGATTTCGGTTTTCACTGAGTGCTCCATACTTTCGGCCTAGTGCCACGGCTAAGCTTCGCTTAGTAAGTCATTTGGGAATTTCGACGTGGTGCAATGGTTAGAAAGCTTGTTTTTAGATCAATTACGACTGTGTGGTGAGTTCGATCCTCACTGGGTGCACCGTATTTTCTGCCTTGTGCCACAACTAAGCTATGCTCCGGAAACCACTATATTTGGTTGTATAAACAAATTGTTCTTTTTTTTTTTTTAGGCTTGAGAGCACCTTCGTCCGTAGGATTTCTTGCGCTTTTTTATTCGTTGATAGTAAACGAATTTACAGGGTGGTCTGAAAGTCTTGTCAGCCCCTACCAAAAAGTCATTAACTGGTTTAGAAGCATCGACAACAAAAACAGCTGTACTCCTATCCAGTCTGATATCGTCGATTTCTACCCTTTTATAACCAAGGACATCTTTACATCTTAGTATTTGCTAAAGTTTATTCCAGTATCTCAAGTGAAGAGATTAGTATGTTAATGAACTGTAGGAGATCTGTTATCATCCACAATAAAGAAATGGATAAAAAATTCTGATGATAACTTTGACATTTCAATGGGGTCATTGGATTCTGCTGAGTCTTCTGACCTGGTTGGTTTATATATTTTGTATAACTTTACTGCTTATGAGGAGATCACTCTACATAATATATAGAGATGATGGTCTTATTGTATAAACAAATTGTTCTTTTTTTTAGGCTTGAGAGGATTTCTTGCGCTTTTTTATTCGTTGATAGTAAACGAATTTACAGGGTGGTCTGAAAGTCTTGTCAGCCCCTACCAAAAAGTAATGAGAACAATAGACCAAGTAATACGGGTAATATAAAGCCCATGTACTGGATTCAGTTTATTCACTTTCATTGACGCTGTCACATATCGAGAAGATCTGTATGAACAACATCATTTTCGTATCAGACATCTGAAATAGAAAATATTATTATGTACGATGACAAAACTTTCGGACCACCCTGTAGATTCATAGATGAAATTGCAAAACATCCTTCTATGTAATCAAATTAAAGGATGATAAAAAGTGAGGGATCAATTTTGTATTGTTCTTTAGAATTAAACACATTCCCCATTTCTTGGCCATGGTACAGCGTGGTCCGAAAGTTTTGTCACCCGCTACCAAGTAGTAATGAGAACAATTGAAGAACAAGTAATGCAAAGCACATGTACTGGATTCAATTTATTCACTTTCATTGACGCTGTCACGCATCGTGAAGGTCTGTATGAACAGCGTCATTTTCGTGTCAGCCATCTGAAATAGAAAATTATATTATGTAGGATGACAAGACTTTCGGACCACCTTTTAGATTCAAAGATGGAATTACAAAACATCCTTATAAGTAATCAAATAAAAGGATAATAAAAATTGTGGGATCAGTTTTATATTGTTCTTTAGTATTAAACACATTCCCCATTTCTTGGTCATGAAACAGCGTGGTTCGAAAGTCTTGTCACCCGCTACCAAGAAGTAATGAGAAAAATAGAAGTAATCACATGTAGTGGATTCAGTTTATTCACCTTCATTGACGCTGTCAAACATCGAGAAAACCTCTTCGAAACTGTTGGAGCTCGTGTCAGCTATCTGAAATAGAAAATTATATTAAGTAGGGGTGACAAGACTTTCAGTCCACACTGTACTTTTGATTCTAAAAGGCAGGGTGTATGTGTGTGTGTGTAATGAATGCACGACTGCAATTTTCGACGGATTTGCATCAAAATTTACATGCATATGCTCCAAGTTTGCATTTCCCAACTCCCATCGATAGTGGAAATAATCGATTTTTTCATGCTTCTATGTAAGTTTTCATGTAGTTTGCGGCCATTTTCTACTGGCCTGAGTGAGAGCCTATAGCTGGCTGCCACGAATACGCAGGAAGATTCTATTTGCCAGCGTGAGAGCCAACAGCTGACTGACACGAATGTTAACTAGCATGCTAGCATGCAAAAAAAATCGATAGCGGCATTCGTCACAAGTGGGAAAAATTTAAATCTGTATTGCACTTTACTTCAATTGGCTCATTCGCTTGTTTAAACTCAACGTTGATTCTGATTCCGCAGAACTGGGTTGGGTGTGAAAAAATATTTGTTGCTAACATTCTTTTTTCATTCGGTTTTTCCAGTTACGAGTCCCTTTTTTAAAGCTGATCGTTTTGTGTTCATTTTGTTTAGTTCTTTTTTCGTATGAGTTTTAATGTTTAGTATAGAGCTTAGAAAAAATTCGCAGTGTGAGATAGGCAAGAAGTAAGGCATATAGCAACATCAGCACGGCAAAGGGTTCTCCTTTAAAGGCAAGGAAGGCAAAACTATTTTAAGTCAAGTGATAGAGATTGCTGTATGAGTCGTACGATTTTTGAATCAAGCACGGGAAACGCCGGGCCATGCTGCTAGTATTAATTAAGCTGCACCTTGACTTCTTCACATACGATATCATAAAGTGCAAGAAGTTCCGGGGACGAGATCAGGTATCACAGCTGTGGTTGTGAAAAAGCGTTTAAAATCAAAATTTCTTGATCCTTTAAATGATTTTTCTAATCCCCCTTTTATTAGAGAGCTATTGTTTTTAACATATTGAGAAAAAATCCCATAATTATTAGCATTCCCCTCTCCTTGTATTAAGCAACTAAGAACAAAATCGCACGGTGTCTATCAGTTTATTTTCAAGAGATGCTTGCGGTGGCAGATCGTATCGGCGTCGGGAGAGAAATAGAACGATATAAATTTCTGAAAGGATTAACTTCCACCCCTAAACCCATAAAAACTGACCCCTAATCAGTAAGGGAAACGAACAGATTAATTATTGGATTTACTGAATAGAACCCAGAAAGAATCTCTATTAAAAAAAAGAAGAACTGATTCTGTATCTGTCACAGGGTCAGTTCTTAACATTACCGGCTCCCCCATGCCACCCCGACAGAAGCGGGTGGCTCAAGCAAGATTGGGGTGCCTCGGGCAGTGCTTTGTGACCTTCGCTTATCTTAACACTTGCTTTTTTTCTGTCTACATTTATATACGTTACGAATTAAACTAAGCAAAACTGGCGATATTATATAGGATATGGCCTGTGCGACCAAGTAAATGAGTCACAGGAGACCCGCAAATATTTAAAAAATAAATGACGTAAATCTTGATATGTCAACAAGAGGACAACGAAATGACAAACTTAAATTAATACAAAATTTATTTACATAATATACTAGCAGTAGAGCTCGGCGTTGCCCGGGGATGTAACAGTAAGAGATAGATCAAGTATCGACCATCATAAAGACTGAAAAATAAAATTGACAAAGATTATTGCTTAAGGTTGACGGACACGCATGTCTTAATTAGTTTTTTTTTATATGAATTGGTCAAACACAAACACAAACTCAAACAAAAACATCGTTTTCAATCGTTATGAGTCTACCGATTGAATAGAATTTTATTATAAACAATTGTCTTGTAAATGGAATTTTTAAAGCATTCTGAATGTAAAAATAACGAAAAAAGTGTGCAAGACAATAAGAAACACTACCTGCCAAAAAAAAAGAAGTTAAGTTTTGTTGAAATCAGTTGAAAAATGTAGGAAATCCGATCCCATATATAAACGAAAACACACACACACACACACACACACACACACACACATAAACAAACAACCTGGGTTTTATAATAAGTATAACTCGATATGAGTTGTCCCCCTTTCTGTCTCGTGATAATCGCGTCTCTTAATCGTGTTTTCAAATTGATTTCGTGCAAAAACAATTGTGTTTTTCCAATTTTTGGCGCTGTCAGAACCACCGCAAGGTAAATTTTACGTAGTCCTGTGAAGTTTTGTTGAAATCGGTTGAAAAATGTAGGAAATCCGATCCAATATATAAACGAACAGACACACACACACACACACACACACACACACACACACACACACAACTTGGGTTTTATAATAAGTATGATAAAAGAAGTGTTTCGGTTAAAGAAACAGGAACAAACAATGAATCAAGTAAATGGAGGAAAAATTAATTGAATGGAGAGATACTGACCAAATAGAAGATCAAAGGTAATATAACTAACTAGATGTTAGAAGTAGAGTCCCGGTAAACTATTTAATTTATTCGGACTATAGTCTTCATTTTTATCGCGGAGCGTACAACGGCCGAAACGTTGTAATAAATATTTATTACAACGTTTCGGTCGTTGTACGCTCCGGCCTTCATCAGGTGGTTGGAATGTCGAACTGAACCCTTAATTTCGCACACTGGGGTAGACTGTTCTAGTTCCACGTGCCATGTTTAATGGATGTCAGTTGTCAGTTATTTGCTGTTAATTCCCCTTCTACAAGTTCTCAACTACCTTAACCGGGTATTGAACTCACACTCTTTGGGTCCTGTCACTGGATCCAACTAATGCCTTTATCCACTATGCCATGTGTCCTTAAGTGTGTGAATTTCTGGGTATTATAAACCTAATGTCTTCAGCAATCATTTTTATCAGCGCTCATATTGCAATTTTTGCTGTTATCATTCCTTTTTTTTTTTAAACATAGCTCATATTGCAATTTTTGTTGTTATTATCACTTTTCTCTGGCACTCCTTATTACTGGTTCCCATATTGTATTCATTTCTATAGACAGAGTCCCGGTAAGTTAGGTTTGGCAGAAAAAACCAAAGTGGGAAGAAATGTTCAGTTTAAATGTCCGGTGCTGGTGTTGAATAGTTGCTGGTTAAATCAAACGATGGACCTTCCGCAGTATTTAACCCAAGTATATGTAATAGCTTGTTTGAAATCTGAACGATATTCATGCAGCAACTTCCTAAACCAGGTGAGTTACGTTGACACGAAACGCCGGTTGTAGGAAAAGTCCGGTAATGCGTTGAGTGAACCAAGTAAGCTACGTTCAAAAGAAACACCGGAAGTCCGGTAGTTGAAAATAGGCCTGTACTGTCCGGTGCAGGTGTTTTAATGAACCAAGTGTGTTAGATTGAAATAGCAACGCCAAAAATGTTTTTTCTATGCGTAGTCAAAAGTAAAGAGCTGTGGTGGCCATTAGATGTGCAAGTCTAGAAAAGCCTGCAGTAAGGGTCTCTTGAAGCCATTGTATGAGCAGGTCTAGAATAGCCAGAAGTATGAGGGACTGTTGGTCATTTCAAGTGCTGGTCAGTGCAGAAACGAAAACCGGAAGTAGAAAGTTGATATGACTGGAAGTATGCGCAGGTCAGAATCGGCGGAAGTAAAGTAAGAACGCCACAAGATAAGGGACTGTGGTAGCCAAAAGTAATAAAAGCCAGGAATGCCGGAAGTTAGAGTAGACAGGAAAGTTTCCAACTAGCGTCCAGTTGGCAGACAAAAAAAAGTGGGCTGTAACTTAATACAGAACCCGTCTATTCGACCGATCACAGGGACCAGGGTCCTACGCTCTCTCCCTCTCTTTATCGGCGAAAAGTTGCCGGTTTATATGACAAATGTGTAACATTGCAGAGCTTGATAGGTTATTAATATCTAAAACAATTAAATCTTGAGTTGCAATAATGTATAAAAAAATTCAAGAGCGGTATTATGCAACTAAGTGAAATGTGGTTGATTATAAAATATAACTAAATTTGTTATGTTGCATAGAAGAAAACGGGGTGATGCAACGAAGAAAAGGGCAAAACTCTCGAAATAATATCGTGTTCGCCAGACCACATGAACAGAGTAGTGAAGGGCTACGATATATTAAGGGAGGAAAATTTTTGCGGATGTCATTCTAGGGCCTTTTTTTTTTTCGTCCAAATCCGTGAATTTGTTTTTCTTTTTTCGAAAAAACGCTATATAATATTCAATATTTTTTTTATCCAAAATGTTGAATGTGTTTAAATTATTCAACATTTTGAAAAGAAAAAATCTCAAGTTGATGTTAAATATTGCTGCAAAATATTCCTGATTTATTTAAGATGGAATGAACTATTGTATTTATTTTCATTTTTTCTGCTTGAATTACTAACGTATATTTCATATGATCCATTATTGTACATAATTAGGTTACCATAAAATTTGTATTTTTTATATGAATACTACATTGTTAAAAGTGTGATATAGAATAGTAGGGGCCCCGTGACATAGATTGGGTGCGATACGAGACACTTGCACCGGTTCTGGTCCGTCAAACACTATTAATGTATGGCACTGCATACGCATATATATATATATATATATATATATATATATATATATATATATACGTTACGAACGTTAGATTTTGTATTCGATTCATTCTCATTTCATATGGATATATTGCTCCTCTAAGATCGAACACTGTTTACATTTATTTTAATACTCTAACATGAAAAAAAATCGGTTTCGTAATTTCGTTAAAAAACATTCCTACCAGAAACAAAAGGGAATATTTCTAAAAACTGGTTTTAAAGATTGAGGACTTGATCAGAAGAATGAGATGGAAAGCCTTCTTCTTCCTTCTGGATCGGAATGTTTTGGATACAGCTGATTCTTAGGGATTTAGAAATTTAAAAACTGCACCTCCCGTAGAACGCTTACACGGTTTTGAAATGGATCTTCTAAATATTATAAATGATATCACTTTCCATAAACACAGGAACCAGTTTCAGAAGCGTTTAGATACCGCAGTCAAGGGTATTATTAAATCTGACCAAATATTTGTGAAATCTGACAAAACTACTCATTTTTATAAATTTTATCATAAGGATTATATGGCACTAATCAGAAATAATTTACGTAAGAAATATAAAAAGTTAGATATTAACAATTTTATTTGTATCGATCAAATCAGAATGGCTTCTAAAAATATTGCTGATAAAGTAAAAATAGGATTGGAAAACGTTGCACTAAGGAATCCTATGTCCTAGTTAAGGACGATAAGCCAGAGTTCAAGAACAAGCTTCATACAAGAATTATAAATCCCACCAGATCGGGGATTGGAAGATAAGCAAAGTTATCCTTGAACGTGTCAATAAACAGATGCAAAAAACGGCTTGGACTTATTTAATGGATTGGTACCACAGAAGTCATTAACTGGTTTAGAAGCATCGACAACAAAAACAGCTGTACTCTTATCCAGTCTGATATCGTCGATTTCTACCCTTTCATAACCAAGGACATCTTTACATCTTAGTATTTGCTAAAGTTTATTCCAGTATCTCAAGTGAAGAGATTAGTATGTTAATGAACTGTAGGAGATCTGTTATCATCCACAATAAAGAAATGGGTAAAAAATTCTGATGATAACTTTGACATTTCAATGGGGTCATTGGATTCTGCTGAGTCTTCTGACCTGGTTGGTTTATATATTTTGTATAACTTTACTGCTTATGAGGAGATCACTCTACATAATATATAGAGACGATGGTCTTATGGTTGCAAAAAACTCTACCAAAATTGTAGATAAACTATGAAAAATGATTCATAGGGAACTTAAATGTTTAGATCTTAAGGTTAAAATAAGCACCAATATTAAACAAGATGATTTTCTCGATGTAATCTTAGATCTATTACCAGCCTTATATGAAAAATAATTCTAACCCAATCTATATTCACCTCAATTCCAATCACCCCCCCCCATCTGTAATTCGACATATTCCTTCCTCTGTAGAACGTAGGATCAGCAACTACTCATTGGACAAAGATGTGTTTTAGAAACATAGCAGTGTGTACTATAAAGTTCTTAAGAATATCAGGTATAAGTTCGCCGAAATTCAGTTTAGAGAATATGATGATAGCAATTCAAAAAAGAAATAGGAATAGGAAGATCTCTGGTACACGCCCCCATCAAATCAATTAGTTAGTTCTAAGTTATGTCATAAGTTTCTCAAATTGATCGATAAACATTTTCCGAAAAGCAACCCTTTTATTAAAATATTTAATAGGAACACTTTAAAACTTAGTTATAGTTGCACCAATAATTTCGAGAACAACAATAAAACTCTAAACCAATTTAATAATTTTAATCATAATACAAATATCAATGAAAATATTGTTAAGGATTGTGTATCTTTGTTATATCTATACAATAGAAAATCAGAGGGTTGAAATGTTTTATATTGATAGCACTAAGAATTCTTTCAAAACCTGGTGGTATAAACACATATCTTTTACTAATAATACTTATAGAAATAATACTTCACTTTCAAAATATTTTTAGAAGTTGAAAGATGTAAATAAAACTCTTAAAGTTAAATGAAAAATTTTAAAACTGTCAAGAACATGTAGATCCTTATATGAACCTTGTTTTCTGTGTTTACAGGAAAAAATACAGATTATCAGGTTTTTGTATAGGGATGATTTATTAAATTAAAGATTTGAATTAACTGTTAATTGTAAACATATCAGACCATTTACTCTACAATCTTGCTAGACATTGAATATTGACAATTGCTTCTTATATGTTAGAATAACCTCCTTGCCACATATAAAGATTATCTTTTGTCAATGAGATCAATTTCGATGTAGTAGAATTTGTACATTATTCTTCTAGTATTGCTGATAATATTTAGTCTAGAAGTATATGCGTTTGGGTGGGCGTAATCTTAGCAATATAAGATACGCTGTTGACACTGTACTGATGACAAACACGGAAAGAAAACTACAAGACTTCCTAGACAGGGTGGTAGATGAAAGCGTGCAATCAACTGCAAGAAGACAGAAAGTATGGTAATCAGTAATAGAAAAATAGCCAAGAAGCAAGTTATGAATTGGAGATATCAACATCAAGCAGGTGCAGAATATTTGGGAAGCTTTTTAACAGGGGACGGGAAATGCGATACCAAGATCCGAACACGCATTGGACTAGTGAAAGAAGCATTCCTAATGGTAAACTAGATGTTGAGAAGCAGAAAAAATCGTTAGAAACAAAGAAAAGAGTGTTGGGTTGCTATTATCCATCCTCTTACCTCGCAGTGAATGCTGGACAATCTACCCGCGGATGAGGAAAAAAACTAGAGGTAGCAGAAATGTGGTCCTACAGAAGGATACTGAAAATTCCATGGACAGAGCGAGTAAGCAACGAAGAAGTCTTAAAGAAAATGAGATCAGAAATAACAGGAAAAGACAGCTGAAATTCCTTGGATAACCTTAACAAGGAACTAAGGTTTGGAAAATTTAACAATCAAAGTATATTGAGAGTAAAAGAGATAAAGGAAGGCAAAAGCCTGAGAAGCTTGTGTTAATGGATGGCAGAGCGAGGGTGGGTCCTTAGCAAGGGGGAAAAAACTGCTGTGAACCATACGAAATAGAAAGTTGTGGAGAGTCACGTTCACTAATGTCCTGATGGGACGTGGCACATAGAAGAATAAGAAATTGCTGTCCCTTTGCTCTTTCAGTATCTGTCTATATTTTTGAGATGAGGTATTATGTACACTATTTACATTACTCGGACTATTGTCCTCATCTTTGTCGCCACATTTATTACAACGTTTCAGCCGTTGTACGCTCCGGCCTTCTTCAGGTGGTTGGAATGTCGAACAGAACCCTTCATTTCGCTCACTGGGGTAGACTAGTTCTAGTTCCACGTGCCATGTTTAATGGATGTCAGTTATCTCCTGTTAATTCCCCTCTCCAAGTTCTCCACTGCCTTAACCGCATTACTTAGATCCAGTGACAGGACCCAAAGAGTATGAGTTCAATACCCGATTAAGGCAGTGGAGAACTTCGAGAGGGGAATTAACAGGAGATAACTGACATCCATTAAACATGGCACGTAGACAAAGATGAGGACAGTAGTCTGAATAATGTAAATAGCCTTTGTTCTGTGTTTGCTACAACTGTTTACAGTGAAATGAAAGATATCTTAAACACATCTTAAACATATCTTATGCACATCTTAAACGCATCTTTACATCGAAAATCTCTGTTGTAAATAAAGTGCAGTTTAACATATTAGAAGTTTATCTACGGTATTATATAACTGTTACTAGCTTAAAAGCTGCCCTATCTGGCGTCATTTAAGCTAGCTGCTTTGGAGGTCTCTTGAGTAGGCCTTCGGCTTGTTCAAGAGTTTGAGAGCCTCTAAGCCTTTGCATATTCTCAGCATTGGAAGTTCTACTGTTTGCCGTTTGATCTGGGTTTTCATTTGCACGGGCCTTTCTTTTCCTCGCTGCAGCCTTGGCACTTTTGATTGCAATCTGGTCCTCTGTTGGCGGAGATTTCTTTATGTGAGACATACTGCTGCCGTATGAGACAGACAACAATAAACTACAGAAGAACTCAAAATTGATCACTGCATTTAAGTATTGCATTAATTTTTCAAACTTATCTTTTAAAAGTTCAACAATAATTCTTCTGATGCCACTTAATTTAAAAAAACAATTTGATGTGCATAGGTCCTTACTGTCCATACAGACAATTATTTTTATTTT
>CAHIKZ030005570.1:462500-467500 GCA_903632075.3 Acanthosepion pharaonis
CGATTAGCCACAGTACTCACAGGGAACTCAAACAATTGATTTGTTTTTGCTTCTGTTATTATTAATATTATAAAAGTACCGAAAGAAGGAATCGTACACATGAGGTATGCTAGAAGTTTTCTTCAAACAATTTGGTTAGAATTCATTGCTACTGAACTTGAAGCAAGTGAGTTTTTTTTTTCCTGACTTGTTTTTATTTATTAATTAACAACATTTTTGTTTTGTTAGGGGCATATTATCGAGATGTAGTATTAATTATCATCTAAAAAAAATATGTATTAATATCTTTAATGTTTTTTTTTTTTTTTTTTTTTTTTTTGCTTGACGTTCTAATGATCTAAGTCTGTGCTTGTTTATATGTACAAATAACTGAACATAATGTATCGACAATTGAACAGGGTACAAAAAACCAAAACCAAAAAAAAAACAAAAACAAAAAAAAACAATTCCTTCTTTATTTTTTCCAAATTGATACCAATACGGCTTTACTTTTTAAACGATGAAGACCGAAAAGAATTTTTACATACATACATACCTGCAATCTCCAGATGCTGTGATTTATTATAAGAACGTGAAAGTATATGTGCCTCTAGTCTATTTATATTTTTTTCATCTTACCACCCCCCATGGATAGCTGCTCAGATTGAGGAATCGGAGATCTGAGTTCGAATTCCATTCCAATCCATTACATTCACTTACGTGAATACCCTTGGAAAATGTATTAATCCTCTTTCTTCTTCTTCCTCCAGCTATGGCAGGACAGACTGTGTTCTATAGCCTTGGATCTCGAATAATCGAGAAATCTAAAAGAAAATTATGCGTTCTCTCTCCAGTCAGAGTCCCTTTAGCAGGAGAAACCGTCGTTAGATTCGACGTGATTTAGAGACAGTCTCGTGAATAGCGCCTTAAAAACCCAAATCTCGAATGTCTGAAAGAGTTTTGCATTTATAAGTCACCATTTAACATTGCTTGATCGTCGACGCACTCTGTAGACGAGACAGTCTAAAACACATCGGATCTTGCCCAGTGAGACGCAGGTTCGAATCTTGCCGATGAGAGAACACATATGTTTCTTTCAGATTTTTCGTTTATTCAGGCCGGTAGACGAAAACAGTACATGATCCCTCGATTAGTGCGACTAATGGGTACATCGGTAACTATAAAAATATCAAATTTTAATTACTATTGTTAAACTGAAAAAAATGTTTTACCGCACTAATCGAGTACTATGCATGCACTCATCGAATTTTTGTATATAAAAATTTTAGCGCACTAATCGAAAACGCATTATTGGAATGCACATTAATCGAGGGATGTCTGTATATTTATTTAAATATCGTGGTTAATAAACAGCGCCTCTACTCAAATATGGGCATCCACTAAAAATAAAGTTTAATTGATAAAAGTATGTTTGTGTGTGTATTCGTGTGGTTGGGCACCTGTCGTAGAGGTGATAGTTAGAAAATTAATTTCGCAGATAATTTTTAGTTCAGTGTGCGGGGGTTCAATCCCCACATTTCTCGTAACAGTTTTTCAATGTTTAAGGAGAATCTATATTTTTCTCTCTCTATTGTTCGGTTTCTTTTCTTTTTCTTTTTTTTTTTTTTTTTTTTACAGCTTATCGACTTTTTGCAGGTGATTTAAAAACAAAAAAATATTATTAGTTTGTAAGAATTTTTCGGAGATGAGAATGATTTTTACTGATACAATGTATCTATGTATCACTGTTCGAATGAATCTATCTATCTATCTATCTATCTATCTATCTATCTATCTATCTATCTATCTATCTATCTATGTTCATATCTATCTATCTATCTATCTATCTATCTATCTATCTATGTCTGTTCATATTTATCTATCTATCTATCTATGTCTGTTCATATCTATCTATCTATCTATGTCTGTTCATATCTATGTCTGTTCATATCTATCTATCTATCTATGTCTGTTCATATCTATGTCTGTTCATATCTATCTATCTATCTATCTATCTATCTATCTATGTCTGTTCATATCTATGTCTGTTCATATCTATCTATCTATCTATCTATGTCTGTTCATATCTATCTATCTATCTATCTATCCATGTTCATATCTATCCATGTTCATATCTATCTATCTATCTATCTATCTATATGTCTGTTCATCTATCCATCTATCTATCTATCTATCTATCTATCTATCTATCCATCTATCTATGTCTGTTCATCCATTCATCCATATATCTATCTATCTATCTATCTATCTATCTATCTATCTATCTATCTATCTATCTATCTATCTATCTATGTCTGTTCATATCTATCTATCTATCTATCTATCTATCTATCTATCTATCTATCTATGTTGTCTGTTCATATCTCATCTATCTATCTATCTATCTATGTCTGTTCATATCTGTTCTATCTATCTATCTATCTATCTATCTATCTATCTATCTATCTATGTCTGTTCATATCTATCTATCTATCTATCTATCTATCTATCTATCTATCTATGTCTGTTCATATCTATCTATCTATCTATCTATCTATCTTTTTTTTAATCCTTATTCTCATAAAGGGTATTATATTTCATGCACAGCATTTTTGTAGCTTCCATTTTTTGTTAACAGAATGATTCGATTAGATTTTTAAACAGTCATAAACAGTTTTAAATGCCATGGTACGAGTTCCGTAAGCCAGTTAGTGTTGTAAGGGAACTATGTGTACTGCATCCATAGTATCCTTGGTGAGTCTAGGCCAAGATAGCCTGACGGAGTCCATCCCTCTTCTGGCTTGTTTTGAATTCAAAGTTCTCCTTCAAGATTGGATGGCAATTTAATTCAAGAGAGCCAATTCTGCCCTGGTATTTAATCCATGGCTTTCCATTGTTAGTGCAGTGTGTGGGGTTTCATTCCTCACTCTGCTCGTCCCAGTTGTGAGGGTATGCCAGAAAAAATTATCTATGGTTTGTTGATCGTTTAAAGTGTGACACTGCTCAGACACATTTTCTTCAATACCCAATGTTGCCAGTTTTTTTTTTTTTTACTGCAACTACAGACCTTAGCTACAGTTTCTATCACTCAATTTAACAAGGCTTGGGGTATCTCTGGGTATGGTTTTCATGCAGTTCTCTACAATGCCGCACATTAGGATCTTCTCTAAAAGTGGATATCATCAAAATGTCACCTTGTCAAATCGAACACGTTGAGATTCGAATCGAGGCTTATTGTTGGAATAATAATGTTCTACCTCTCTCTCTCTATATCTATCTATCTATCTATCTATCTATCTATCTATCTATCTATCTATCTATCTATATATATATATAAATATAAATATATATATACAGTACAACTCCTCTAAACCGAACATTCGAGGTGTTCGGTATTGACAGCACTGTTCGGATTCGAAGAGAAAAGGCTTCATATTTATGTCAGTAGAAAAGTTCGGATTTGAAGATGAGTTCAAATTCGAGGAAGTCTAGATTATGCTATGTTCGGATTTGGGAGTTCTATTTTTATATATATATATATATATATATATATATATATATATATATATATATAAGATAGATAGATAGATAGATAGATAGATAGATAGATAGATAGATAGATAGATTCAAATATGTTTCATATTATGTCTAATTATTTTTTATGTCTATTTATTTTACAGTAATCCTTTCCAGGTCTCTAATCAATTTCTTGAGAAAATTCCTCAAGGAAGGCACCGTAGTTTTTTACTATCCAAGTACACTCGATCTCTTTCATTGATGAATTTCATCTTAATACCAAGAAACTGATTAGAGAACTAGAAATGATTATTATAAAATAAATAGACATAATATATCTATATTATTCAATGAAACATATCTGTGTGCATTTATATATATATATATATATATATAAAGTGTGTTTCTGTGTGTGTGTATTTGGGCAGAAACCATTCTTTTAAACGACTTTCATTAAATACGGCAGACAAGGAAGATTTAATTATTTTTTTAGTTTTTCAAGCATCCTGACGTTTTCTCGTTTTGTAGGAGTAAGGGAGTACAGAAATGTACACACACACACACACACACACACACACACACACACACATATATATATATAAATATAAAAGTGAACATAGAAGTCAACACTTAGAGGCGACAGTCTGTTTCATGCTAGATGCAATCGTCAGGCCACCGATTGCATATAGCATGAAACAGACTGTCACCTCTAAGTGTTGACTTCTTCACTTTTATATTTACACACGTTCTATCTCTGATATTGACCACTTTATCCCATAAATATAGCACATCTTAAGACTATATTTCTTCATATATATATATATATATATATATATATATATATATATATGAGAATTAATGCATTTATTTGTAATCTGACTTTTTTTATTACTCATAACATATCGGCAAGAGCATTCAAGATATCTTAGTAAATCCGACAGAATAATTAAATAAGAACAAATATAAATTTGACATTTCGCTAATTATCTAGCTTGATAAAACACACACACACACAATTAAATCAAGAATAAGTACATCTGCGTATGATTAAACCAGGAGTTAGCTAGATAGTTAGATAGGTCGATTTATACGAACGGTAAGATAGATAGATAGATAGAAATGATTTCGCTATTTATTTAGCTTCATCGGAATATTTCTCTAAATTTCTAACTTTCTGTCCTGGAGTAACAAGGTGCCTCACACATTTCATGTACGATTTCATTTTCAGTCATCTTCAGGTATGGAAATTATTTTGTTTTTGGTAAAATTCAAGTAGTATCCGAAACGAAATTTTTTTACCAAAAACAAAATAATTTCCATGTCTGAAGATGACTGAATGCACAGTCGAAAGTAGTTTTATTGCATTTTTTATTTTAAGATTCAAAGCAGATTTTCAGTAACTGAGGGTCCCGCTTTATGAAAAAAGAAAAAAAAGAAAAAAATGACTGATTTAAATTCCCCAAGTATTTCCGTGTATAATTAATATTACTTCCAAAGGTTGAAAT
>CAHIKZ030005570.1:475000-545000 GCA_903632075.3 Acanthosepion pharaonis
GGTTAATTTTATGATTTGCAGGAATTAGCAGCATCAACCACATGTCGAGCAATTTGTAGACGCTTTAAACCAAAAAAGGTCTAAATGTTTGAAACTAGGACGTTGGTTCTCTCTTTTCCAATAACCCCTTATCAAAACATACCAACTTATCACGCTTGTTGAGAACGATGAAGCAATCAATTGAAGCTTAAATTTAAAGAATAAATTAAAAGGAACATTTTAATTATCTTATTCCATTTTTATGATATTTTTACGCCATCTTTCTAAACTGCAAAAAAAAAAAAAGAAGAAAATAAAAATGGAAAAAAGGCCCTTCTTGATTTTTTTTAATGTCATGTCTCTTCAAGAAGTAGACGATCATGCCTCTCCACACGTTCCATTTAATAGTGAGAGAGCATGATTTTTGCAAAAAAAAAATGATGGAGAATTTGTTACCCATAATTTTGAATCCTTTACCTGGAATGACTGGCAATCAAGTCTACAGAGCCCAGTCTACCCTGCTACTTAACCTAGGGAAAATTTCATTATTGATTAGGTTAAGATAAATAGACTTTCTTATGAAGTGTTTTTAGATTTCATAATTTCTATACATTTAACTCTTTAATACAAGGGGATGTCTTAATAATCATGGTTGTAGGAATTTTAACACTATGCCTTAAACTGTCGTCTTAATAAAGTGTGGATCAGAAAATCATTTAAAGTAGGCACCTCCACAAATTCGCTAAAAATGTGCATATCATGATGAAAAAATTCCCAAAACTTGCTAAAAACATAGATTTATCGTCAAAAGTTTTACGTTATTATTAAGGGGAAAGACAGGAGAATTTTTTGATTATAAAAATATATTTTTTATACTTTTAGAACGTTGAAGTTTTTTTTGTTAAAAATCTTGTTTTACTTGCGTCGTGGGTGGGGGTGAGGGAATACCAAATATTAGT
The DNA here is from genome assembly GCA_903632075.3 of Acanthosepion pharaonis. Classification (NCBI taxonomy): domain Eukaryota; kingdom Metazoa; phylum Mollusca; class Cephalopoda; order Sepiida; family Sepiidae; genus Acanthosepion; species Acanthosepion pharaonis. Next base: position 475,939 of record CAHIKZ030005570.1, read on the forward strand.
ATGGGAAATTTTAGCGTCTTTTTTGCGGTGAAAAACACATGAATTTCGAAATTCTTGCAAATATCAAATAATTGTCAGATTTTAATGAAACTTTCAGGACTTATTCACAAATGAGTGAAATTATTTTAGAAATGTTTTTTTTTTAGAAAATCTTTGTAAAATTTTTTTACAACTGTTATACTCGACTTACTTTCACAAAATTTTGAGAAATTTATTTTTTAAAGAGAATTTTGAATTTTATTTTTGTATAAACGTGCCGATATTTTAAATGAAGGCGTCCGTACACGATATTATTATAAAATAAAATCGATAAGTATAGTAAATTTAAAGCCAAATTAGCTAAAGATTAAAAAAGACATTAGATTACGAAGAATATTTCCTTAAATTTCTAATATTACTGGATAGTTAAATATAGAAATTATAGATATAAAAAAGGCACTCACGTTATATTCCTCAAGTAGTTTTTAAAGATATGGCCACTGTAGAAAAAAATAGATAAACTTCCGTTTGTCAATCAAGTTGTCAGTCCTGTCAACACCTCATATAAATACCTACCACCATTTTAAAAATGCATTTCTGTGGAATTTTAAACTTAAAGTAATTATTATTTGTTTGAAATCAGATTAATTAATATTTAAATCAGCTAATATTCCTCAAATAAAGTTTCAGAAACGTATAATTTATTTTTGAAAATTTCTTGATAAAGAGGTGGCAGATGGTAAAACATGGTGCTAATATCAGCGATTTTAGCAATTAAAAAAAAAAGTCAATTTAAATTAGTTTTGATTTGCAGCAAAATATTTTGCTTATTGGAAATATTAAAATTTTTTTTAGCTTGAAATTACAATAACAACAACAACAACAACAACAAAACAAAGAATGATTTTTCATTTTAAAAAAATCATTTCAAACTCTAGGTATCGCATTTCTGTGGAGTTACCTAATTTAAAGGGACAAAAAGTGTGCAATTAATAAACGGGGTAGTTTTAATTAGTTCGGGGAGGAGACGGAATATTTGTCCCGCACCCCGATAAAGAAAATTAATAAGAATAAATACACACTTCCCGCCTCTGTTAGGCTCCAATGAGTAGTGAGTCTCTTGTTATAACTAGCCAAATGCTGCCCCCCCCCACACTCAACCAGAACCACAATATACATCAGCTTCAAAACTACAAGATCACCATGACTTGAGTTTCAACATTCGACTTATACATGAGTATAAACGACCTTTTGCTTAGTGAGATAAGCACGCACATGCAGACACGCTCATTTATATGCATAACATTTGCTGGAGTTGTCCTGCAACCAGTGATAATCTTTTTGGAGAAATCAAATGCTATGAGTATATTTCTCTTGACATGATCAATTTACAATGATCTTATATAGAAAACTGAACCAAATCCTCATTAACTTTTATAAAATTTAACTTAAAAAAATACTATTTGTGATCTGGAGTGCTTAATTATGAGAATCTGAGTGCTTATATATATATATATATATATATATATATATATATATATATATATATATATATATATGTACGTGTATATATATATGTATATATATATATATGTATATATATATGTATATATATATGTATGTATATATATATATGTATATATATATATATGTATATATATATATATGTATGTATATATATGTGTACATATATATATATATATATGCATATATGTATATATATATATATATATATGTGTGTATATATGTATATATATATATATATATATATATATATGTATGTATATATATATATATATATATATATGTAAATATGTATGTATATATATATATGTATGTATATATATGTATGTATGTATATATATATATATATATCTGTATGTATATATGTATATGTATGTATATATATATATATGGATATATATATGTATATATATATGTATGTATATATATATGTATATATATATGTATGTATATATATATATATATATATATATATATATATATATATATATATATATATATATATATATATGATGAATATATATAATATGAATACATAATTATGAAAATATATGACAAGAAATATATATATATATATTTTTTTTTCAAAGCATATTGTCCAACTCCACCATATATTCCAAATGTAATTCGATATAGAAAATGCGTTGTTATTTAATATTTATATTACTTTCTATTTACCGCCCTTTTTAGTCACACACAAGTTTTTATTTATTTACACATGTGTCACTTAAGCATACAGTCTTTTTCACCCGTAGTGCTGTTAATGCTAAAAAGTCTTTTGCATGAGCAATACGCGTGTCGACAGCCGCAAATTTTCGATGTTAATTAATTTAACTCGTTTAATTCTGGAAATAAGTTAAATTTAGTTTTGAAAATATTCCGCCGTCAACAAAGGCAGACGAGAAAAGGAAGCAGGTTCAGAAAGGATGTCGTGTGGAAAGTTTTCGTCTCGGCAAAATACAATATGAGTATGGTTACATCTTTTTTTTTTTTGTTTTCCATTTCTTTTTCTTTTCTATCGTTCACGTTTCAATGTTTGTACAATTTATTAATGTCTTCAGTGAATATGTTCACCCGAAAGACTGAATTTATTTTCGTAATTATGACTTCTGCTCGGTGGAGATATACAATAAGTAATGTGACCCGAATAATAACAATTTTTTAATTAAAATTGTAAAAGTGAATAGGCGGGTCAAATTTGCTATGTAAATTGATTTCCCCCACCCACTACACAGACACAAATAAATATACTCTTTCGATGTGTTTTCTTAAAATGTTTAAATAAAAGAGCATTTTTATAAATTCGTAATCTACAGTGCTTAAATCGATTTGTTAATATAAGGAAAAAAAAAAAACAAAAAAAAAAACAAAAAAACTCCAGATTACGAATTTAAAAATTTAAAAAGAATTGTCTAAACATTTTTAGAAATCACGTCGTACGAACATATTTGTTTTGGCGTTCGTAGGGAGATGATGAATTCCCCCACTTAAATTTTATAAAATTTATTTTTTTATATTCGTAAACAAGTGTGCTTAATTCGTCGTAATAGGAGAAAAAAATGGAAAAAAAAATAAATGATTATTTTTTGTTGCATTGCATTGTTATTGAATAACCTCCACCGGAGTTACATCGTCTCTTGAAAAAAAAAAGTTAGAAAACCTGACATAAAAACTTGGCAGGAGTGTCTTTTTGCTTCGGTTTCGTCATTATCCATTATGTTTGCGTTGTTGAGTAAAAAGAAGAAAAAAATGTTACTTGCGTCCTTGCCAACGTGTTTGCAGAAAAAAAAAATCAGTAAAGTTGAACGAATCGTTAATGAAATCATGTATTTTTGTGTCCAGGTTGTTGAAGAAAAAAAAACAAAACAAAACAAAAAAGAAACATGTTTAAATAAATGTACAATATGTTGGGAAATTTGCAATCGGAAATTTATAATTCATAGGATATTTTTTTCCACCAATCCTTTACAATTTTTTAAAGCAAGTTTAAATTTTATATATAATTTCCGTTTATTCCTAGTGTAAGCAAACGTCCACAAATTTCAAGTACGGAAGTCTTAAAAAGAAAAAAGAATTTTTTTTTTCTCTCCGCATAAAAGAAAATGCTAAATTTTTGTCGATAACCAGGGTCGGATTTAGATGAAGAGAGGCTCCTCCAAATCCCCAACCTTCGTTCTCACGAGTAGAGGAAAATGGAAGTGTTAAACCATTTGAGTAAAGACGATAATGATGACGGGTGTTTAAAATTACTGAAGAATCTAGAATGCGTTATGGCAGCATGTGAAAGAAAGGCCTATGACAGTGTCAAAAATATTATACACCTTGGCTCGAGGTCCGTTAGATTTTGAGGTCTTAGTCTTCATCCTGCTAAGTCTATATAGGTAGATCCCGCACTTCCAGCAACAAAAATCTACGTGTCACATGAGGGTCTGTGCCACGACTTCCTCTCACTTGTGACCCTTTTCAAAGTTTCCCGCCTTCTCGTCCTGCCGTCCATTCGCGCAAGCTCGTCAGTTAAGTGGCTCGCAACCCTCACCCATAACTCTTACCCTCAATATGGCATGTGAGGGTTAAATTATTCAAGCCCCCCCCCACTTTCTCATTATGGCTTACGGCCACACCACGTTGAAAAACCGGTCCCAGTACGATCACTGAAGTTGAGCAACGTCGAGCCTGGTCAGTACCTAGATGGGTGACAGCTTGGGAATACCACGTGCTTGAATGTGTGGTGGTGTAATGGTTAATGATAAGGGATTGGAAATCAGGGAGCCGAATTCCAATTCCCGTTGGGTTCGTTATATTCACTTGCACTTGAGAAAGGTATGGATCTATCTTCTCCTCCCGGCTATGGGTTAATTAGTAAGACTCGTGTCACTAAAATCATTGTTATTAATTAGTAAGACTTGTATCACTAAAATCATTATTATCTTAAGAAATTCCTACAATCTAAAAATATTTTCTTGTTTCAAATAATTTGCAAGGGGTTGATAAGCCGTATAAAACGAATCAATCAATCTATCTCATTATGTCCATAATTTCATCTGTCTTTTACTGATTTCCAATATAATTGTTCTTTTTGTTGACATTTTAATTAAGATTTCCTTGTTCCATATTTGCTCTCGCTCCGTCCATGGAATTTTCAGTAACTTTCTGTGGAACCACATTTCTGCTGCCTCTAGTTTTCCTCTCATCAGTGAGGAATTTTTTCCAGCATTCACTGCCATATAAAAGAATGGATAACACATAAAAAATCCAGCATTCTTCTCTTTGTTTCTAACGAAAATTTATCGTTTCTCCACATCTTGCTTAGTTTTTGGAAGGCATCTTTCGCTAGTCCAATGTATTTTCAGATTTGGTGTTACATTTTCCATCCTCTGTTAAAAACCTTCCCAGATATTTGAACTTTTGTATTTACTTGATGCTGACATCACAGTTTTGTATATACGACTATGTTAATTTGTACAAAAATATGTTTATTTTTATAAAGAATAAGTTAGCATTAAACTCCATTAATTGCTTAAGTTCCAAGAGATGTATTCTTCTGAAAAAAAAAGAAGATAAATGAGATTTGTTTTGTTGTAGGAACCTCTGTAGCCGAAAGGTAATTGATTCAATATAATCTTTCCACTTCATGTCAGCAGAGAACGTTGACCCAAGAAGGTGCAAACGAGTCACTGTTCTGGAAGTTAGCATCGGTGAAAAGCAGAAAAGGGTCTCCCTGACGATTAAGAGACATCACTTGGAGGCAATAATCTTAACAAGCTATTCCTTACTCCAGTGTTCTACAACTGTTAATAGTACGGAAGGGATTCGTAGATTTTAATTTTGGATCCGACATAATTTCTCATTACCCCCCAAAAAAACAAAAACAAAAAAAACAAACAAACAAAAAAAACAACAATGACTGACAAAAAGATGTCAGCAGATATGGAATTTTGGGCGAATTTTTGAACTTGGAGAAAATCCGAACGAGAGGATATGCATTCTTTAAGAACGTAATTGAAGAGTAGGGAGACAATAATTGGAGGGGGAGTGCTTCAGACATCACGTGTCTGTTGGTCACGTGTGAATTCAGCACTTTTTTATTTTTTTTATTTTTTTATTTTACAAAACTGGCTTATTAGGGACTGGCTTTCATTCGTTGAACGGTTGACATCTTCCTAATTTCCTGAAGTCCACACACGTGGAGAACAGACATTTGTGTTCACTGCTTTTTGCGGCTTACGGTCAAATCACTCTGAAACACCGGTTCTCGTTCGATCACCGAAGTTAAGCATCGTAGAGCCAGGTCAGTACTTAGATGGGGGACCGCTTGGGAACACCTGGTACTGTAAGCCCCCAAAGTCCAACCCTTACCTCACAGTCGGTGGGGGTGTAAACGGTAGTGTCAGAGCTATGCCGCCCGGAACTTCGTTCCTGGTAGGGCCACCCAAGGCGGACAGGTCTGACACACACGCCGGCTAACAAGGGCTCTGGTGAAAATCCAAGGAGCGTCTGCATCGGTAACCAGCGGCTTCTGGTCGTTCCTGTCTCTGCGTCTGTGGGAACCCCGCGGCAAGCAAGAACGTTATCCGAGTAGGCCTGGGTACCCTACTTCTGTAATTTATCCCAAGAATCTTCTTCTCATAACAGGAAGAAGCCGGCTCAATCCGCCCAGGGTGAATGCCGCATCAGTACAGTACAGTACTTTTTGCCGAGTTGAAAAAGAGACCTTTGTCCCCAACTTCGGCGAGGCACTTTATTTCACCTTGTTATGGAAACCAGAGATTTGTGTTTATCTTTTTATGTACCTCAGTTCAAACATACTTGTTCTTGGATCAATGCGTACATTCATCTGTTATGGGACATCGTGAGGATCGTTGTAACTTTATTGTGTAATATAATACGTACTTATTAAATGCTTTAATCGTCTACGGGTGTTTAACTCGTCTTTCATTTACGTTTATTCAATATTAGTGTATCAATAGGTACACTAATACTAATATTAGTACCTGGTGAGTGGGAAAAGATTAAATATCTTTCCTAGCACCAGATTACCGGTAAGTTATGATTAGCACATAAAAATCATAATAATAGATGCTTGCTGAGCTTAACGCTCTCTGTAGACATGCGGGCTTAAGTACGCCAGATCAAAGGAGACGCTGGTTCGAACCCTGTCGCAGAGCATATTTTCTTTGATGAGCCTCTCGAAAGCACTCTCCGATAGATGTAATTCACACTGTAGGAAAAAAAAAACAACAAAACAAACAAAGCGTTTACTGAAACACTAAAATAACGTTTAGAGCAGAGATAGTAAACCCTTGATCCGGGGTTCATGAACTGACCCACCATCAACTTTTAAATGACCCATGAGGAGTTGGTGAAATGACGTCATGAAATATGGCTCACAACGATCAATATTAGAATCAACCACCAGGAATTGACTTGGTGTGGATATGAGTGTTCCATGTGTTAAGCTGAAGACAATAAAGTATGAACATTGAATTAAAATATTAGTAACTAAGATGTAGCAGAGTCTGTCTATATTTCTGAGATGAGGTACAGTATTTACATTAGTCTGACTATTGTCCTCATCTTTGTCGCCATATTTGTCACAACGTTTCAGCCGTTGTACGCTCCTCAAGGACACATGGCACAGTGGATAAAGGCGTTGGTTAGATCCAGTGACAGACCCAAAGAGTGTGAGTTCAATACCCGGTTAAGGCAGTGGAGAACTTTCAGAGGGAAGATTAGCAGGAGATAACTGATAACTGACATCCATCAAACATGGCAAGTGGAACTAGAACAGTCTACCCCAGTGATCGAAATAAAGGGTTCAGTTCGAAATTCCAACCGCCTGAAGAAGGCCGGAGCGTACAACGGCTGAAACGTTGTGACAAATATGGCGACAAAGATGAGGACAATAGTCCGACTAATGTAAATACTGTAAGATGTAGCAATATGTTTTTTTTCCCCGTTAAGAATATATAGGTAAGTATATAAATAATCCGTTTATGTTTATGAAAAAGTTTAAAATACCAAAAAATGACCCTGGGATTATAAAGGTTCGCCATCTCTGACAAAGAAAAAAAACTTGTCCGTGAGAATTGAATCAGTGTTTCAATTACATTCCTGGTTGATATTGTTAATTTCATCATTAGGAAAAAAAAACGTAGAAATCTAAATTGTCTGGGATACAATTCACTTACTGCATTTATTTTTTGATTATCTTGTGTCAGTTTTGTGCACATTAATTAATAAAAAGGGAAATGCTGAGTGACAGTGGAACAAGATCATTCATATATATATATATATATATATATATATATATATATATATATATATATATATATGACAAGTTTCATTAAAGACGTTTGACACAGTATTGCGATTAAGTTTTTTAATTTAATTTTTATTGTGCTCGTATAAGTAATTTCTTTTCTAGATATAATGTGTGTAAAAACTGTCCAAATGTTTTGTATATCCGAGCGCTTTCGGCTATTCTTCTAGCTATTATCAATGACGATTTTTATTTTTAATGGTTGGATTTTTCATGTATGTACCTAGAGTTATACAGATATTTTTTATTTTCCAAACACGGTCAGCACATTGTGGCCGTGTTCATAATTGATGTTATTGAGTGTTTCTTTTTTCTTATTAGTGCTTCCATTATTTTTAGTCTTTTTTTTTTATACATGTGGATGAAGTTACTAGTGTGTGTGTATATATATATATATATATATATATATATATAATGTGTGTGTAAAAAAAAAGCAAAAAAAAAAACACTGTTAGTGTGACTAACGAACCACTTGCCATAAGATCTAATACCTTAGATAAGAAAGAATCCTGCACAATGTTTTGTATTTTAAAAGTTTTCATTAGCATAAATGGGTGACTCATATAATTATTGATATTTTAAATGACCCCCCCCCCAAAAAAAAAAAAATTGATAATACATGTTCGTTGTTAATGTGTTAATTAGATTACCTAGATTACGAATGATATTTTCTTAAATTTTTAAGATAACTTAGTGCTTAAAAATGATATATTATATATTATATATTATATATAATATATTATATAATATATATTACAGTGTAACCCAGATATAAGAGACCCGGATATAAGAGAAACCCGGATATAAGAGAGATTTTCTCTGGTCCCAAATTAGAGCCCTTACTTACCTAAACAAAATAGACCAAACCCGGATATAAGAGAAACCCGGATATAAGAGACTTCGTCACCGGTCCCGACAACTCTCTTATATCCGGGTTACACTGTGTATATAAAATGATGTATTTTTATACTTTCATAATTTTCTTGTTCTTTTGTCGGGGGAATTCACTATTTGCTCATAGCTGAGACCCTAACAGGTGCCACCATTCTGGGTTAGGGTGGACCTGGGAACAATAGCAATTAAGTGATGGTTCCATGCTCCTAAAAAAAAAACTCCAATATCCCCAATAAGAGGCCTTGCCACCGAATGTCTCTGGTTTTGAATAATACAAAATTAAAGTGTACCATAGAATGGTGGCAAAGTGTTAGCTTTATCCTTAATGTAAAACAACATTTCTATTCAAATTGTCGAAATACCACGAAGCTAACCTCGAGGCCAAATGTCATGACTGTTTGCCATAGAAACAAAGAAGAGATAGTGGAGGAAAATGGTAGGATACGAAACAAGATCGGTTTAATGGGAGGTGTCATATATACAGGTCAAGGACAGTTGCTCAGTTCCTGCGATCGTTAAGGTTGGTATCTACCAACCCGGTCATTTCCCAATCATATTTTAAGTTGCGGTTTGCGCTCTGTCCGAAGACACAACTAAGAGTTAAACTGCAGTTTATCTGTCCGAGAGCAGACACTATACTTTAATCCCAGCCTGAAGGCCGGATATGTCAGTTTACATTATTTACATTATTCGGACAGTTATCCTCATCCTCATTGCCATATTCACAACGTTTAGGATTGGAATTTCGAACCGAACCCTTTATTTCGTCCACAGGGATAGATTGTTCTAGCTTCGCGTGCCATGCCTCTTCCGGATGTCTCAGTTATTTCTCAACTCTCAAAGTATTTTGGTTCACCACTGCTGTAGCCTAGTATTGAACTCACAACACTTTGGGTCTAATCACTGGATCTAACAAACGCATTTATCCACTAGGCCATGTCCAATCACCTGAAGAAGGCCGGAGCGTACAACGGCCGAAACATTGTGAATATGGCAATGAAAATGAAGATAACAGCCCGAATAATGTCAATAATAATACTTAATCTCAGAGATTTGAACAGATATCGAGTATGTGAAATTTCATTTTTATATCATTTTATGTGGAGACAAATTTACATCAGGTAAATAAATACATTAGTCGGAAGCCGCTCGTTATCCTCTGCCCTTATAATCTTTATCCTCTCTGATGGCGGTGGAGATGGGTGTGAAGGCCCAGCCCACTCTTAAACAGTCGTGAGCAGGAGTGCGGGTGGTGGACGCGGCTGTGCGAGTCGGGCTCTCCCGACAGCCCGTCGCAGATAACCTCCATGATGACGGCTGATCTCGAAAGTCTAATCCCACCCTCGGATTATCCTACGTCAGGAAGGCCGATGGGCAGCATGTTTTCCAGGTCTCAGGGTCGATGTTGGCCTGTGTCAGGGATGCCTTCAAGAGATCATTGAAGCGTCACCCAAACAGGGTGATACGTGAGTCGAGTGGGACGAATTCTAGATACGTTCCGGAGGCGATGTTGAAGGATATAATTGCATTATATCCTCTTTAAATCCGAAATTCTGGTCACAATTCCACTTAACAGGTATCAACTGAGAGATAATTTTTGGTGCTGCTAAATCTAAAGTCCATAATTTTAAATTAAGGAAGCTTGACAAGAAACAAAAAAAGATTGTTATATTTTCTCGCCGACTAGAAACTTAATTCCTGCATTCGGTTAGGGCCAAATTTGATCTTGAAAAATAAAAAAAATAAAAATCAGCCTTTCTCTAGAAAATCTATCATTGAATATCTTAAGATGGATTCAGGATTGGTTAAGGTGTCTTTTTTATTTTTTTCTGCTTTACACGAAGAAGCGACTACTTTTTTCAAAAGTGTAAAAAAAAAAAAGAAAAAAAAAAAAGAAAATATAGAATACAGCAGTTATGGCGCCAAAAAATAAAGTTTGACTGGTGGGGAGTGAAATCTAATATTAACTTCCCGTATTAATGGCTGGTTACACTTAAATAAAATTTTATAGGATTTTTTTTTGTTTGTGTCTGTGTGTATTTGAAACTATAGCTTAAGTTGAAAGCTGTTAAAAGAAGCCTTCTTCAAATGTTTGTGGGTGGTAAGTTAACTCTAGAAACACAATGAAAAGGGAGTGTTTAGCCGTATAATAGCCTTCTCGGAATTAAATGCAAGTTTTAAAACGTTCACAATTTATTTTTATTTATTTATTTTTTCACGTATACAAATGCCGTTATACTCAAGAATATCTTATTGATCAATATCTCTCTCTCTCTCTCTCTCTCTCTCTCACACACACACTCTCTTACTCTCACTCACTCTCTCATTCTTTTTCACTCTCTCACTCTCTCTCTCACTCCCTCTCACACTCTCTCACGCTCCCTCTCTCTCCCTCTCTCTCACTGTCTCTCTCTCTCTCTCTTCAACTCTCTCTCACTAGAGGGACTCTCCCTCCTCCTTTTGTCTCTCTCACCTCTCTCTCAGACTCTCTCTCTCTTTGTTGCCTCTCTCTCTCCACTCTCTCTCTCCTTTGTCTCTCCTCTCTCACTCTTCTCTAAATTTCTCTCTCCTCTCACTTTCACTCTCTCTCCTCCTCTCACTCTCTCACTCTCTCTCATACTCTCTCTCTCGCACTCTCTCTCACTTTCTCTCACTCTCTCTCTCACTCTCACTCACTCTCTCTCTCTCTCTCACTCTCTCCCCATATTTCTTTTAATCGGTACCACCCTATGCAAGGCAGTAAAGCTACTAATTCACAAGGGACTACAGAGTGTGGAAAAAATCAGGAACCGAAACATTAATAATTTAAAGACAATTTGAAATTCGTAGGTCCTTACTTTCCGTACAAACAATTATTTTATTTCATGGGTTACTTTCGTCGCTGGATTTCGCAATTAATTTCGATTATTCCCAAGTTTATTTCCATTTTACAAAAATTGTTATTGTACAAAAAATTCGTCCTAATAAATCACTTAAAAAATCGCTGAAAACAATTGCAGTAATGAAAACTTTGTATATCCCAAATTTCAGGATTTCATGTCCGGATCGGGCCCGGAATGTCTTTGATTTGCTCACGGAGTCGGCCTGATTCCAAAATGGTATGATATGTTGGGCTACGGCCTCTAAGAGTAAAGTTGAAAACACGGACAATTTTTATTTTGAAACATTGTAATTTGAGAACAGTAATATTTTTTTCATTTGAACATGAGCTATTGAAAGTTAGAAAGTTGTGTCCCTTTTAATTGTTTTTATCAGTAGAAGCCAAGATTACTAAATCCGAAAACAATCGTACTAATGAAAACTTGGGAATTCAAAAGTTCAGGATTGCGTGTCCGGATCTGGCCCGGAATATTTTTAATTTGCTTACAGAGTCCGCCTGATTCCAAAATATGATATGATATGTTGGGCTCTAGGAGTAAAGTTGAAAGTTCACTGAATAAATAATTATAAATGCACTAACATTTATACATACTCGTAATAATGAGAAACAGCGGGACATAAAAACAACAAAATGAAAATGTTGAGAATCAGTAATCCCAAGTAAAAATGTGAGTTTGGGGTGAAATGAAGATCAGATATGGAGTGGAATCCGACAGGATGATAAAATAAAGAATAAGCAAAGCGTATACAGTCTTTCTCGTATGTTATATATATAAAATATATATATATATATATATATATATATATATATATGTAATATCTGTACAGATAATTTGGTTAGAAAAATACAAGTGTCTAAGGTTTTGTCACCTTGATTTTTTGTTGAGTGCTAAAAGATAAATGTTACTCTTATGGCCTGAATAAGGAAAAGGAGCTGAAACTTTCGTTGACGCATTTGTTAATGACCTGTCCGTGTGAACTGCTTTGCGGTAGTGTGAATGCCACGTTTTTGTGTGTAGAGGAGAAAAGTAAGGGCGATTCTCACCACAACTGCCAATTTCTCCCAGTATTCGAATTTTACTCACTTGTATTATATTTCTTTGGTATTCCAGAAATTGTTTTATTTCACACTAAGATTGTGTTTAAGTTACAAATGAGCATTTGTTTTTTTTTTCCACATTTATAGTGACCAAGCCCTGGGAACCTCGGTGTAGTGTAATGGTTAGCAGGTTTGTCGCATTAGATCAATTACGACTGAGTAGTGAGTTCGATCCTCACTGGGTGCTCCACACTTTCAGCCTTGTGCCAAATCTAAGCTACGCGTAGAAAATCATTTTTAGTCACTTCGACTTTGTGCCAGGGTTAGCAATGTTGTCTCCCTAGACCAGTTACGACTGAATGGTGGGTTCAATTCTCACTGGGTGTCCCGTACTTTCGGCCTTGTGTCATATCTAAGCTACGCTTCGAAAATCATTTTGGGGCACTTCGACTTTGTGTAAGGGTTAATAAGTTTGTCTCGTTAGACCAATTACGACTGAGTTGTGAACATTTAAGCTATGCTTAGTAAATCACAATAATGACCTAGCCCGAAGAAAAAAATGATCGTTCTTTAGATACGATATATTATTTTGGGGGGAGGAAAACTAAAACTTACGGATGGAAAATGGATGCTGTGTTTGGATCCACCTTCCCAAGATTGTTTAAAATTAATCAAAATATGCCATGCATCATTAAAAAATACCACTGTACAACTTTCTCATTAAGCCCATTATTAATATCATTTTCATATAGTTATAATATCGATTCTATAAATAGAAAGACTTGACGTTAAACGTGTAGCAACAATAAAGAACTCGAAGAAAACAAGATGTCGTCATCAACGATAATTAAAACTGTTAGTAGATACGGTAAAACTGTCAAGTGGACGATCAGAAAAGGTCGTAAAACGTGAAGGTAAAACGGGAAAAACAGCTGCATAGACATTTTAAAGAACTTCATATGAGATGACAATATGACGGTTGCGAAGACGGAAGGTAGCGAAATTGAATACTGTAATTTCTCGAAAATAATACGCATCTTTTACTGTAAATTACAGGTGAGAGTAGAGGTGCGTATTATAAATAAGTTTAAACAAAAATATTTTTTCGTTATTGATTTATAATAATAAATACGTACTTGTTGTTCTAAAATAAGAAAGTTATTATCCCAATTTTCATTTTAAATCCAGCAATAATAATTGTAACATTTTGTTGTCAATGAATTTAAGTTTCTTAGTGACCACATTTTTTATTTGGTGAAAAAATCAAAAAAAATCTATGAAAAGGCTAATTTTGATAAAAAAAAACAATTTATTGAAATTTTAATTTTAATCGTCATCACAACTTCTATTATAGAATCAATATCTAAATTGTCATTAAAAAAAATTATCATCTATCTATCTATCTATCTATCTATCTATCTATCTATCTATCTATCTATCTATCTCATGTTGTCTGTCTGTGTGTCTGTCGTGGGCGTTGTTACCTCGCCCAGGCCGCATTTCTCACCCGATTTCGATGCGGTTTTCAACACAAGTTTGCTGCCGTATGGACATGACGGAGCCCGATTTTTGAGTTTGGAATCAGGTTCCGAAAAAATCGATAATCGAAAAAATTCTGCTTACAGAAGGAATGATCGCATTTCAACCAAATTTGACACCTCTTAGAGTCTACCATTAGAAGTGTTGTCCAGAAGTTTCATGACCACGGACCCCTAAACAGCGCGGAAAAATCGATAAAACCCAAAACCGATACGCCCAGATTGCGTCTGAACCGCATGTCGGTTTTAGCGAAACCGAGCGGATTTATGAAGAGGCCATTGGGAGTCATCATGTGAAATTTCAACTCTGAGTACCCCCCAAACAGAGTGCAAATCGACAATCGGTCAACCCTTAAAAATGTTTTTTTCCGGTTTTTTAAAGCTGATCGTATTGTGTTCATTTTGTTTAGTTCTTTTTTGGTAACAGATTTAATCTTTACTATAGAGCTTAGAAAAAGTTGGCAGTGTGATATAGGCAAGAAGTAAGGCATGTAACAACATCAGCACGGCAAAGGGAACTCCTCTAAAGGCAAGGAAGGGCAAAAATATTTTAAGTCAAGTGATAGCGATTGCTGTAATAGTCATACGATTTTTGAATCAAGTACGGGCAACGCCAGGCTATGCTGCTAGTTCCCAATATTATCTTCGTCCTGTTCAAAATTATTTTCCGTCTCTTCATTCTTTTGCCAAAGAATGTCATCTTCAGAGCCATCCATGGCTGTCGTGAGACAATACATCTTGTTATATTTATCAGCAAAACCGCATGGTAATTTTCAACATTATTTTAGCTGCTTAGTTTCGATTTTATTCTTAATGTCAAGGTCGACAAAATGTCTTCGTAATTATTATTATTTTTTTGACAAAATTTATAGATGCGTATTATACATAGGGATAGATATGTTTTTTTATTTTTTGGATCATTTGTTGGGTGAGTATTATTTATGGGTGCGTATGATTTTTGAGAAATTACGGTATTTACTAATGACATTTCAATGAGAAGCAACTGCATTAGACAGAGAACAGTAAAACAGGAATTTGACGGGGCCACCAATTCTGGTTAGGAGACCAGATATACTCATCGTCAACTATGAAAAGAAAACTTGTCAGATCGTGAACGTTGCTGTTCTAGTAAACAGTAAAATAAAATTGAAAGAAAGGAAAATATATCAGGAACTTTTCACAGAAATAAATATCATGGAACAGGAAAGTGTTAATTGTACTCATCATTATTGTCGGTAGCATCTCGATTATAAAGTCTTGTTCTCTTTCATTAACTTAATATTCTTCCGATCTATCGATTTTACTTACTCTCTTGTCCAGTCTAGGAAGTGTTCTGAATGCATCATAACTGATATAGTTTACGAGACTTTTTTTTTAATCTGTTTCTTCTTTTCTTTCTGCTTTATTAAATAACGTTCCAGTACTGCAATGTAATTGTAGCGTTTTTTGTGGTTAATTCTCTGATCGATTTGTTCTCAGGAAATTTACTTTTATCTATTTTCTCGAGTCTTCCTCTGTGAATCACTGGTGCAGAGCGTTTCTCTGTAATCAGTTAAAATTATTTTTCCTAATAAAGAATAAAAGTCCATGTTTCTGTAGAAAGCATCTGATGATGTCTAAATAACGTTTAACTTTAAGTGTTCATACGTCCTTAAAAGAAAAGACTGTCGCCAAGAGACTAAGTTGCAAGCATCAAGTAACACATCTTAGGTAACTGTGCAATAATAAATTTCCAAACTCACTCACACACAGATACTCTAGAGAAAGTGCTTGTAAGTTCTCAGTTAGTCCTCACCCATCGAAAATATGTGACGTTTGGTAATTTGACCAAATTTTTGGAAAAGGCGTCGAACCGAGAAAGTTTCAGAATTTTCTTCTTATTCATGGTGAATGAAAAAAAAAAGTAGGCATTAAAAATTAGTAATAAAATCCATATTCCTATTACAAATTTATTGAAACAAATGATACATGTTCTTATTACATGGGAAAATGAAAGTAAATCTTCATATTTCAACGGAAGCACCGGTGGCGCCAACCAGTTTCCTCAAACGGCCAAAGATGGAATGAATAACCTTCTGAAGGATGTCGTCTGGGATATCATTGGGAACCTCTTGAATCCGTGTCTCTAAGTCCTTCAGTGTGCGGGTTTTTGTTTTGTACACACCCTCTTTTGTGTAACTCCACAGTTAATAATCACGTGGACTACTTGGAGGCCATTTCAAGAGGTCCGCATCGTCCCATCCAACGTCCAGGAAAATTTTGATCTCACCACGCACGTACAGTCACAGCAACATTGGGTGGTGCACCATCCTACATGAATATCAGGTCACCAGTGTTATCCCAGCCAGATACCGTGGGCCACATGTAATTTTCGAGCATCTGAAGATAGTGGCTCGTATTCATGGTGCCACGCAGAATATATGGGCCGACGACTCTTGTAGCCGTCATTTCGCACCACCCGGTCACTTTTGGCCGAGCTTGCATCCTCTCAACCGTCATGTTCAGATCGTTATCACACGACGTCCAGTAATGGCAGTTATGACGATTGATGAAACCACCAATATAGAATAGAGCCTCGTCACTCCAGAGAATGTTTTCAAACAATTCAGGTCAATCTTCATGCTAACCTAGTATTAAATCTCGATATTCCATTCTGCGGTCACAGACTTCAGGTTCTAGCTCTTGTACGTAAATAAGAAATCCCTATTAGTGTGGTTTGTTTAAAAAAATGTTTTCGTCATGGCTTGAGAGATACTAAAATTTTCATGAGCAATTTCTAATGCCTAGTTACTTTCCACCCATCCTGTATATGATACATTTATATTTGTATATAGTGTAGAACTTGTGAATATTCCGAAGAGATTTGCAAAACGTTTGAAAGAACTGGAAATCCGAGGAAGAATTGGAACCGTCCAAACGGCAGCATAATTACGAAATGGTACTGGATATTGAGATGTTGCTGTAGGATTGGAGAGACTAGCTCTAATTTGATCCCCCGTGTAACCACCATGATATATAGTAATTGTTCGGGTGTGCACTTCTCTGTGGTGCAAAGACGTTTTGAATTTAAGCGCATAATTAGACTGGCGTCGAGATCTCATCAATTTATACAGTAACCTAAGAAAGGTTTTTAACCAGGAGAAATAAACTACATCCAATTTCAAAATTTAAATCCATAATCCCTATTCAACATAAACAATATTTGAAACTAGTATGGAGTAGGTCCTCCATTTGCTAATTTCAGTGCTTGGATTCGATTTGTCATGGATTTGATCAAGTTATCAACAATCGTCTGATCCATATTTTGCCACTTTTTTAGCAATGTTTCTTTAAGAGTAGCCATTGACGTGATTTTGGTTACACTCTCTCGAAGACTTCAGTCAAGGTGCTCCCAAACGTTTTCTATTGGATTCATGTTAGGATTTTGGCCCACCCATGGCAGTGGCTTGATTCCTTGCGATTTCTTCCAGGCCTTTGCTACTTTGCTCGTATGACATGGCGCTCCATCTTCTTGAAAAAGATAGACATTCTTGATAATCTGATTGGTTTCAAATAGTGGGAGTAGTCCTTTCTCTAATATTTGACAGTATTTTGGGCCATTCAACCGCTCGTCAACAAGGATCAGCTCAGATTTCCCTCCAAACCAGACAGAGCCCCACACAATTACCCTTATCCCTCCATGTTTCACAGTCGCCTGCAGACATTCAGTGTTCCAAGTCTCATTCTGATTTCTACAAACATAAAGCAATCTAGAATTAAAATATTGGCAGAATTTAGTTTAATCTGACCAAATTACAAACTGCCAAAATTCATAATCTCAGCTCTCGAATTCTCTTGCCCAGTCCATACGCCTGTTCCTGTTAATCTCGGAAATCAAGGGCTTCTTTCTTGAAACTCTTCTTTGATAGCCTAGCTCTTTCAGATTCTTTCTCACCGCATATGGCGACATTTCCATGCTGTTGGCGACATCTTTCACGCTCTGACGACGGTTTCTGATGACTTCCCTATTCAGTGCCCCTTTCGTTCGCCCGGACACGATGATTGGTCTTCCTGAACATTGTTCCACACGACAATGGCCTTCTTCATTAAATTTCTTGACAATATTATTAACTGTTTGATGATTAACCTGGAAAAACCTAGCAATTTCTCTATATGACTTGCCACACTGATGCCATCCTATTATTTGCCATTTTTGAAATTCACTAATTTCCTTACTTCCACGAACTTTCATTGCAAGATATATGTCAACTATTGTTCATAGATGAGAGTAGCTTGATACTAACACGGTATTGTCTGAAAAAAAAAGAAGAGACATTATTAAACAAGCGAAAATTTCTGTAATTAAGGGTGACTAAAAACTTATCATAGCCCACTGTAACCACCATTATATAAGGAACGTGAATTACACCAAAGACGATTCTCGTGATGTATAATATTAATTAATTGGGGGCGTTAACGTGTACATATTTTGCTTTGGTGAATTAAGATGGAGTTTAGTAAATATCCCGTTCAGTACCACAGATTCGCTTGTCAGTTTCCTGGCATTAACTAGTTGAGCATGATCCCCACAGTCTTACGCACCGTGCATCTCTGTTCATGAGCGGGAACATCAAAGCCGGGTGTCAAGAAGATTTAAAAAAATGTTTTTAACTTAAGTTTAGAAGGAAGTGGCAGACAAGTAACTTGGCAAATTAATTCAGATAATTAGAACGTCCTCAATCGGAGACCATCTGAACGGACATTTCGACCTACAGGTATTTTTAACTGGGTCCCACCTGCAAGTATATACGACGTCTTTGTAAAAACCTCCACAGTGTTGTACATATCTGGCTATAATACATGTGACTGATATACCCTTATCGGACTGGGTGTCATGACTGATATACCGGGCATTGTATGTTCGTACTTCGGCGTTACTTTGTTGACGTTCTGCAAACTCTAATAATGTTAACTAGTAGTACCCGTGAGAATTTTACGATTTTTATATTTGAATGTTCTGATCTATCATAATTATAATCTATCATAGTATTTAATGAATAAATAAGCTCCCTTCAAGTTTTAAGACTAAAAAAGACCAGTGGAAATGTCTGGATTGCATCGTTAAACGTCCCAGTTTAACAACTCCAAAAATATATTGCAATAACGATCATAAATATGAATGCATGTCATAATTTAAAGAAGTAAGAGGACATAAATAAAAAAAAATTGATATTGAAAAGTTTTCCCATTCCACTGAAGCAGACGATAAACACATGAGAGCATTATCACCTCCTTTTCTCTTCTCTTTTCTCTTCTTTTTTTTTCTCTTCTTTTTTTTTCTGTTCCCTTTTCTCTTCTTCATTCTCTTTTTCCCCCGTCTCTTTTCTCTTCTTTTTCTTTTCTCTTCTCGTCCTTTTTCTCTTCTTTTTTCTTTTCCCTTCATTTTTCTTTTTTTATTCTCTTTTCTTTTCTTTTCTCTTTTCACTTTTCTTTTCTTTTTTGTTTTCTATTCTCCTTCCTTTTCTCTTTTTTTTCTCCTTTTTCTTTTCTCTTCTCTTTTCTCCTTTTTCTTTTCTCTTCTCTTTTCTCCTTTTTCTTTTCTCTTCTTTTTTCTCTTTTTTTTCTCTATTATTTTCTTTTCTTTCTTTCAACATATTCAAACCAAACAGCATTTTTGATGTGTTTCCTCCTCTTTTCCTCGCGATCAAAACAGAATAGTTCATTATTTATTATGTATTGGCAGGACGTAACAGGCGTGCTAATAAACAAACTAATTAAGGAACAAATATAATTAAATTAGAAAATTAAATATAATTAGAATTTGCCAGGTCTAACTCGATCACCACAACTAATACCAATACTCTAATACAGTCCACCCTGTTTTACTTGAATAATAATAATGATAATATTTGTTTTCCAGGGTTGAACTTAAAAAGCCGAATTTTGACCGGGAGCCTACTTTGTCGAGATGCCCAAAAGCAAAGTGTTGAACAAGCATGTATTGGCTGCCCTTGTGCCGGGTGCCCGAGTCGACAACACCACGTTCGAGATCGACGTGGAAACAGATGCTGACGCCCCGACAGTCATCTTCAATGTCGGAGGGGTGATATTCGAAACTTATCGTTCGACACTTTGTAGACACACTGACACTAACATGTCAGACGAAACGTTTCTGGAGAAATTTTACCGGCACACACAGAACGATTACTTCTTCGATCACGATCCTGTTTGCTTCTCAGCTGTACTGGAATACCTACGAACCGGGGAACTTCACTTGCCGCCCAATGTGTGCGGCCCAGCCCTGAAAAGAGAGTTAGACTTTTGGGGCGTGAGCGAGCATTTAATTCAGAATTGTTGCTGGAATACTTACGATTCTTGGAACAATAGCTACGAATCTTTACAACAACTGGAAAGAGATCGGAAAAAGATTTTTGTCGAATACGAAGCAACGAATCTGGATGAGTTGACAAAGTGGCAAAGGTTTCGGAGACATACTTGGAATTTACTTACAAATCAAGCATCGTCTTGGGGAGCTAAGGTGAGTAATGTTTTGGATAATGCTTGTTTGATCGATTTAGCTCACTTACATCTCTCTCTTTCTCTCTCTCTCACTACACATGCACACACACACACACACACACACAGAGACTCACAGACCTGCTTGCCCGCATATCTCTGCCTATTTCTATCTATCTATCTATCTATCTATCTATCTATCTATCTATCTATCTATCTATCTATCTCAGTTTGTTTGCATCTATCTATCTATCTATCTATCTATCTATCTATCTATCTATCTCAGTTTGTTTGCATCTATCTATCTCAGTTTATTTGCATCTATCTATCTATCTATCTATCTATCTATCTATCTATCTATCTATCTATCTATCTCAGTTTGTTTGCATCTATCTATCTATCTATCTATCTATCTATCTATCTATCTATCTATCTCAGTTTGTTTGCATCTATCTATCTATCTATCTATCTATCTATCTATCTATCTCAGTTTGTTTGCATCTATCTATCTATCTATCTATCTCAGTTTGTTTGCATCTATCTATCTATCTCAGTTTATTTGCATCTATCTATCTATCTATCTATCTATCTCAGTTTGTTTGCATCTATCTATCTATCTATCTATCTATCTATCTATCTCAGTTTGTTTGCATCTATCTATCTATCTATCTATCTATCTATCTCAGTGTGTTTGCATCTATCTATCTATTTATCTATCTATTTGTTTGCATTTATCTATCTATCTGGTTGCATCTCTTTCTCTCTCTCTCTCTCTCACTACACATGTACACACACAGAGACACACAGACCTGCTTTCCCGCCTATCTCAGCCTGTTTATTTCTTTCTTTCTTTCTATCTATCTATCTATCTATCTATCTATCTATCTATCTATCTATCTATCTATCTATCTCAGTTTGTTTGCATCTATCTATCTATTTATCTATCTATCTATTTCAGTTTGTTTGCATCTATCTATGTATCTGTTTGCATTTATCTATCTGGTTGCATTTCTTTCTGTCTGTCTGTCTGTCTGTCTGTCTCTCTCTCTCTCTCTCTATATATATATATATCGTTTAATTAATCTCTCGCTCTTTCCTTTACGTTTTCTCTACCTCTCTTCATATCCCTGATGGGGTCTGTTTCCGTCCATAATTATCTCTCAACCCAGCCTGATTTATCTTAGCCTGAAGTTAGCATTTTTAATAAAACTCTAAGGAGAATACAACCTACAAAGTAACTACTGCTAATAACGGGAATAAAAGAAAAAAAAACAACAACAAAAAACTAAAAATACTGGAGGTACATAAAACATAACAATGGAGGCTTGAGGAATTTAACACTCACAGGGCATATTAACTGTTAGAGAAGCAGCACGTAATCTACTTAACGAGTCTTAGTAAACGGATAGCAGATTATGAGCCATAACCGCAAAGAGTTGTGGTAAAGGAACAAGAATGACTTGGTGCAACAAAAAATAGGATGTGGTGATTCATGATTGTTCAGAGAGAGAGAGAGAGAGAGAGAGAGAGAGAGAGAGAGAGAGAGAGAGTTGGGGAGACATACACACACACATACACATAAACATACACACAGAGACAGAGAAAAATGGATGACTCCAACCAACTGTGTTTGATTCCGTTTCATTGAAAAGAGGCAGTTATATCCTTTGCTGATTATGACTGAACATAAGAGAATCCCAGAAAAGCAATTATTCAAAAGCCGAAACGTAATTTCTCGATCCTCGCCAGTGATTCTCAAAATGAGTTTTGAAATTGGATATATTTAACAAAAAATTACATTGGCTTACGCATAAAAATAAGATCTTCTTTGTCCGTAGCATGGTTACGTGAAGCTGACTTTCAAGGCAGACACATTTTTACAACGTGGAACATAGGTGCAAAATCTCCCTAAGCGCAAACAATAATTCAAAGGAAGTCGAGTCGAAAGCGCCAGAGAGAGAAGAAAAAACAATGAATCAGCAAAAATAAGGACCAATAAGGGACTGAGAGTTAAATAAGATACAGACGACTCAAAAGTCGAAAATCTTCAATTGATAAACAAACTTAGAACAGAGCCCAAATCCTATACACAAAATTACAAAATTTCACTGTGACTTCGAGTTTCATGCTACGAAGTGCTCCTCAGACGGTTTTATATATATATATATATATATATATATATATATATATATATATAAGAAAATATAGAAAAAAAAACAAAAACAAAAAATCTTAATATGTATTTATGCTGTATTAATGTTAATATAAAGTCAACGTCGGACGTTTCGGTCTATTTTAGAACATCTTCAGGACATTTTCATTTAAACATAATTAACATTAGAACATATTAAAATTCAACACGAAAAGACGATGGACATAAGAGCACAACTAATCCAAACAGATAAATTTTTTAAAATTGTTCCATCGTTCTGATATTTTGAAATCATTTTTGATTTGCTTTGTAACGTGGAGGACTTCAAGCTTGTATGGAGATATAAGAACCTATTGATCTCTGCGTATTCCTATATCAACGGAAGGGATTTCTTGAACTGTTTATATAAAATAGTTCAATCGACTTTTTTAATATTTTAATATTTGGAAATCATCTTCGAATACGTTTTCACACCATCGCCCACGTGACGACGACGTGATCATATTTAAACGGAACGCTGATCTTATATAAAAATTTCAGTTATCTGTTTGGATTAGTTTGTTTTTTCTGTATATTTTCTTCATACTGTCGGATCTATATCCATATATTTGCTTACATATATATATTGCCTATTTTTTCATGAAAATGTAACCCTTTTTTCGGCCAACACTTCATTAGAAGAATCATTGGCAACTAGAAAAATGTTAACGAGAATGGTGGAAACATAGACAATTTCTTAACATAAAAATTTTAAAACTATTTACAAGTTCTGTGGAATCAGACGTATATATATATATATATATATATATATATATATATATATATATATATATATATATATATGTGTGTGTGTGTGTGTGTGTGTGTATAAATATATGATTAATAGAAATATGAAATGTGTGACTTAGCTGATTGATGTTATATTCAACACTCCGACTCGAGAGTTTCGGAGACGAACCTTGTTGTATTCATACGCAAATCTCCAGCCTATAAATAACAGTTAATACACCCCGTGGCTAAAACTAATCCTGACCTTGAAGACTAAACTACTCGAGAAATAGTAGTGAATAGAATATCGTAAGGTATAATTAGCTAGAAATATTTTTATTTCTCGAGTAGTTTAGTCTTCAAGGTCAGGATTAATTTTAGCCACCGGCTCTATCATTTGCTATTTATATGGTGGAGATTTGTTTATCATTTTCGTTCTTTTTACATTAAGTTAAAAAATAATTTATTCACTTTTTATTGGTGCTATGTTGATTTTGTTTTCTTTTCTTTTAATCGTTTTTTCTAAGTTTGACGACTCGTCGTTTAACAAAATTACTTCTTAAGGTGTAAGCCTCTTGTTGCTCCCAAGCGTCCTGCCTGGCTTATATTCTCATACTCGTCATAATCCATTTTGCATATTTATAAACTTATCAGTCGTCCGTGCATTGAATATTACTGCCATATTTACTCTTGTACTCCGGCTATATATCTCCAGATTCTTGACGAAATCCAAAGATGGGTCTGTAATGTTCTCTGTTCCGACCTGGCATCTCGACCTCAGCCACTTTCCCACCTGTCTTTTCTATAAATATTTTTCATGACAATTTTTCTAATGAACTCTACTCCTTGTTTGTTTTATTTTTAGTTTCTTCTATCAAGCTAACTTAACAAGTTGATGTATGCTCTTTTTATTTCTGTCTCCGCTTTCTTTTGTTTAATTCCCCCGCCCCTTCTCCCTGTTAGGTGACGCAAATGTCAGATTTCTGGCAGATCCGGGGCATTTTTCGTTTTACGAGTTTGTATTTCGTATTTGTTTTTGTGTCAGGATGTGTGTGTGTGTGTTTGAGTGTTTGGTCAAATGATTCTTCTTTATTATCTAGTCCTGCATTAATTTCATCCAGTTAACTGAATTTTCTGCCACTTTTAAGGATAGTACGGGTTTTTATTACTAACACTATTTTCGCTAAGTTTCTAGTATATAAATTATATTCATTGTAAATATCCATTGTGGTTTCATTTTTTTTTTATTTCCCCCGCCCAACAAATTGTACATATGCGGACTAGTTAGGACTACATAGAGACTCTGAGGTATTATGGTGACTGTAGTAAGAATGATCTGTAAGAATGTGCTATTTTGGTATAAAGAATACAGCGGTATGTTTAGGTCAGTAATTGTAGCTTGCTAAGTTTATGATAACACAAACTGAAGACCAGTCTTGACTTATCTCACCTTTTGGCCTTGTGCCACATTTTTGTATTTTTCAAAATAAATATTGCTCTCCTCATTGTTACCTCGACGACATTAATTTAAATTTACTACTAAATTGGCACATAGGTCTCATCGTTGTAGTGTTGAAATAGCTAGATGTAACCATAAGTTCTATTCCAATGGTTACTTTTCTCGCACTTCTCGTCTGTGGAATTCTTCCGATTTCCTGCTTCCCTAGAACCTACGATTTTCAAAAATTTAAATGTCACATCAATTGCTATCTTCTGTCTCCCTGAAACCTGTTCTTTTATTGTCCGTTCTCACTAAAGTCTTCTAATTCTCTTTCACTGTCTGTAACCCTTTGCGTTTAGTAGCATTATCACCATCTTGTGTCTTCATGAAACCTGTTTTTTTTTGTCTTTTCTCCTCACTAAAGTCTTCGAATTCTCTTTCACTCCCTTTAACCTTTTGTGTCATAGTAGCAGTACTGCCATCTTCCGTCTGCCTGAACCCTGTTGTTTTTTTTATATATTGTTCTTTCTACTGAAGGAAGTCTTCTCATTCTCTTTCATTCCCAGTAAACCTTTGCATCTTAGTGGCATTATCACCATCTTCTGTCTTGCTGAACTCCGTTCTTTTATTGTCCTTTTGCGTCATTAAAGTCTTCTCATTCTCTTCCGCTCCCAGTAACCCGCCCTGTTTGGTGTGAAATGATTAAAAACAAAGCAAAAATAAACTACCTTACGAGTCTGTATGAATGGATTGCAGAACAAAAGGCAACGATGGATGGTAAAGATCAAAAGTTATTTATAGTAAGAAAAAATAGGGAGTTGTGGAGAGGACTTTGTACACAGAGAGACACAAACCCCCAGTCTACAACCGTTATATCTAATATTACCTTAACTATTTTATTAGAGGAAGCATTTTTAACCATTACACTAAGTAACAATATTGTATGAAAGTTGTTACGTTCTTTTTTGGAGTTTCTCTATCAATTTTGCCATGCTTAATAAAAAAATTATTTTGTTTACGCCAACAAATATATACTTAAAAAATTAAACAATATTATTGTCGAAATCAATCCAATACATCTAACAATAGCTATAAAACGGAAGATGCCTGTATGTGTGCCTGTCTCTGTGCGTGTTTTTATGTGTGTATGTTATATATGCACGTCCACATTTCTCGACCGATTTCGATTAAATTATAGACACATGTTTCAAATTTACCAAGGTAGGTCAAAACCAACTTTTCCATCTCCAGGTCCCCCAACCCGAGTTTGGCAGAAAAATCGATAACACTGAAGGTGGGTACAACTTTTTGCGAAAACCAAAGGCAAAGTTACAGGCGAACAAAATTTTTACTGGATGAACTGATGTTCTTTGCACTTAATACAAAACAACTGCTCATGTTACGAGATTTATGTAGAGTGCTTGACAGTTTTTTTTTCTGCGACATTGGCTTCACACACATACACACACAAACTGTGAAAAAATCGGGTTTTTCGTTCTATCTCAAATAAAAACTTCATCATTTTTTATCCGATTTTCTTCAAACATGTCGCAGAAAATTGCTATTGTTCAAGAAATAGTTCAAGAAAGTGTTTTTAGTTCAGCTCGCTTCCACGGGTAAAACAAAAAACCACGAAAAACTTAAAAAATCCAGTTTTTCGGCCGTAAATCACTGGTTTTTGATCAGATGCTTTCCAAATTTGCCATGTAATTTTATATGAGACACACAAATTGTCTTGCGTGAATGTTTGGTTTAGATTATTTCAGTAAAGTGGAGGAAATCTACGACAAACTAGGTCCAAAATCAGCTTTTGTCACTTAGCCAATAGTTTCTTCATATGATTCTAATCCTAAATTGAACAACCTTTGATGCAAAGATTGAGAAGGATTATTGAAGCGTTAAAATAGAAAAACTCCCGATGAACCTCTTATAAACCCTATCTTTACAGTAATCGTGCAAAGAAGGAGGGGGCGTTCATACGTTTGCACTTGCAGTTGAATCAAGCTCTGACGCTTCATTCCTGTTTTTGTTTGATTATTAGATTTGTGAACAATGTCATACTATTTGAAAGGACATAGGAAATTTACTGAATATCTAAAACATTGAAAAAATTTAACCCCGAGTAACGACTACACAAGATGGTTTTATCGATGGAATCCCTTTATTAAGAACAATCAAACACTTGCAAAGGACATACCGTATAAAAGATGAGGAGCTGGGGAGTAGCTTAATATACCAACGTAAGATGCATGCAAGCGGGGATGCAAGCAGACATGTCTAGACAGGGGGTGCGGTTATACAATTGCAGCTATGTACACCTGGACAACGCCGGGTATCTCGGCTAGTATAATAATATAACGATATATTATATGGTGAATAAACAGAACATAATAGTGCTTAAGCTACTAGAGTGGCAGCAAGAACAACAGTAGTAATTTTCCAAGCGTAGATTAGATGTTGCACAAGGCCGAAAGTAGGGGGCACCCAGTGAGGAACCAAGAAGAATAGTAAACTCAAAATGCTTGCGTCTCCAAGACTCCGGAGATAAAAATGGTAGCTGTAGAAACAGAGAGTTTGAAATGTTGTCAAGAACATTTTTGGGTAACAATAAAGCGGAGAATTTCAAAGCTGTTATTGATGAATTGCTTGAAAGTTCCAAGCGAATCTTGTTTCTATGTTGGAAGAGCATTGTCAACGACTTCATCAGGACATACTTTTGTGATATAATCAAAGTAACAGAAACTGTATCTTGATATAAGTGACGGATATTCTGATCAAAATAAAGCTACCATCGAATTCACCATGCCAGAAATATACTTAAAATATAAATTGAAATATTTTTTTTTTACAGAAATGCGAAGGGGCATATTTTTTACATATTAATTTA
This sequence comes from Acanthosepion pharaonis, assembly GCA_903632075.3. Lineage (NCBI taxonomy): Eukaryota > Metazoa > Mollusca > Cephalopoda > Sepiida > Sepiidae > Acanthosepion > Acanthosepion pharaonis. Next base: position 503,855 of record CAHIKZ030005570.1, read on the forward strand.
TTTTTACTCGTAATTTTTCATTTAATTTTCAATTGCTTTTTATCGCTACTACCCAAACCGCCTGTCTACGACCATCGGATATATCTCAGATTATTTTTTTGAATGGATGAAACATTGTCAACAAGGATAATGCTAAATTTATGTGTCCTTTTTTGTGATCAGGTAATAGTTATTAGAGTTTGACTGGTAGATTTTCTTTACTTTGAGGTACTCAAAAGATTACCATTTTTCTTGTCCTTATTGGGAAATATTTTTCCGGAAGACTGCAATAGAGCATCTTGAGTAGTTCTTTGCTGAGAAAGTTAAGAATTCTGGGATGATGGAATGATGAAGTTGTTCAGAAGATGGCTAATAATGGTAGAGATCACTAAATAAATTTAACGTAAAAAATATTTTATTTTAAAAAACTTTTTTCGGGATGTTGGTGATCTTCGCTCTCCATAGATTACTGTTCTCTAACATCTATGAAATTCCATGACTTCTTAGGGAAAAACAATCGAATGGTTTCTCGATGATTTTTCCATAGTTTTAAATTTAGAGTCAACCTTCTACAAGAGGGACTATTACCCAAGGCGGGCGTGTTCCCTCTTTCTGTTGTTTAACCCAGAGCTGAGGGGAGAATAGAGAGATTAATACATTTTCCAAGAGTGAAAAACGACCCTTCTCAAGTCAACTGTTAATCTTTATCTACCCTTCTTGTCTTCATAATTTCCACTTTCTACCAGCACTCCTTTCATTTATATCCCGCGTCTCATTTAGTAATCCTCTACTTTGAGTGGCTCACCAGCCTTGTACTGGGTGAATTCTAGTATTAAAAAAGACTGAAATCGACACTCTGATTCAATCTGTCGCACCGATAATGGCTTCATTATCGGTAAATACTTTTTAAAAATTAATAAATTCAATTAGCATTTTAATCAACTCAAATAAATACAATCAATTCTGTTTTTGCAGCGTCCTGGGTAAGACGTTAAACTACGTCCAGCAGCAAGGCCTCTGATCAGGAGGTTTTGAGAAGCGTGGAACCACATTTTATTTGCTGATGTTCCTAGGTCCACTCTGACCCGGGGTGGTAGCACCTGTTAGGGTCCCAGCTATGGGCAAATAGTTAACTATTACTAGCAATATTTTTTGAAAAAAAAATTACCAGCAATACATTTTTGAAGGAAAAATATTACCAGAAAGATTTTTGACAAAACAAAATATTACCAGAAATAATAAAAAAAAAATGTCATTAAATAACCCATTGAGGTTGATATGTCGTAAAATAAAACAAACCAAATCTATTTTTTCACGGTTTTGAAATAACACGGTCCAACGAAAATAACCGGTTATCGTTTGCACTATTTTTTTTTTACTTTAACTGCGGTTGAAACATCTGTCCTTGTGTAACCACCGAATGTATTGCAAGTGACAAATAAACGATTAATCAATAATAATTTACAAAATGCTGAAACTCTACGTAACATGATTAAGTAACAATTTAGTAAAGTAAAATAGAATCCAATCTATTTTTCCGTATAGCGATCTCCCACTTTCCGGTGTGGGCGAAACCTATGCAATGTACATACTTCTGACTGCGTGTTACCGCTCCATCAAACGGCGCGCGGCAGCAGTTGTTAGCATCTAGAAGGGCCTCAAATCGCTTGTAAACTAGGGAATCATTTACAAAAGATAACAATGTTGAACAAGTTCTGTGATTTCAACGTGATTTGAAAATGATTATGGCACATAATAAAGAAATAACAAAAACAGAACTACAGCGTCTGATCACCGAATTCGTATTCAAAACCAGTGAAACAAAAGAAACACAAGATGTTCATTTTATTCAAGATACACATGAAGATATATCGCCATTAAATATTTCCAGTGACGAGAGTGATTTTGAGCCACCGAAAAACGGCAAAAAGCGGACACGTTTATTGTCTAGTAATGACACTGAATGATTATACTATACATATATATGTACGTATAAATAAAATAATTCAATTTATTTGTATATGAAAATGAACATTTTTATTACATATATTTGGATGGAACCTATCTTTAATTTTCATATGTAAACTGTATATTTTTTAATGTTTTATTTTGCACGGTAGTCTCTGGAACCTATCCCCCGTGCAAAAAGAGAATTGAGTGCATTGCTTTCCACTTGGTTCATTTGTCTAAAGCAGAGGGTTCCTTGTGAGGATCGAACTCACTGCATTACTGAACTGATCTGTCAAAAGTAAATATTGTGCTGCATTTAGAGTCCCTATATACAGAATGTCTAAACACACGAACGCCTAAATCGCATCTTTTTAAATCGTTTCTCCCAAAGTCTTTGTGGCCCAGGGTCAGATAGGACAAATCAGATACGGCTTAGACTTATCAAATCTATTTTGTTTTACCAATGACAAACAGCCTCAAGCGCAGTTTTATTTTGCCTGACACACAAATATTATAGATGAGTGGGATGTGGAAGACAACATTTTTTTTTTAAAGCGTTTCACCCCAAGCAAGGAAATAAAGCTACTAAGACGCAAAGAGCTACTGAGAGTGAAAGAAGATTAGAAAAAAAAGGACAATAAAAGAACAGCATTCAAAAATCGCTTTACCACCACCGAAACGGACCTTCCTCTTTTACAGTTGAAATGGATAGAGGTAACCGTAAGTTCTATGCTAACAGTTTTTTCTATCGCACTTCTCGCTTGTGGAACTCTCTTCCGATTCTTGTTTCCCTGTCAACTTCAAAAATTTAAATGAGATGCCAATCGTTATCTTCTGTCTTAATTCTTCTTCTTTTATGTCTTCGCTTCTTAATAGTATATTTTCTCTTATTCTCTAACACTCAGTTACCCCTTGCGTCTTAGTGGCTGTATTGCCTTGCTCGAGGTGTAATGATTGAAAAAAACAAACAAAAAAAAACGGTGCCGAGTGACGCTGCATATAAATATTTATTAGGTTGGTGCAAAAATAATATCGTTTTTTGACGTTCGAACGTCAAAAAACGACATTATTTTTGCACCAACCTAATACCTACCTTCCTTATCCTCGTAATCTTCACTTCGTACCAACTCTCCTTTAATTCATATCACACATCTCATTCAGTAATCCTCTACTTTGAGTTGCTCTCTAGCCTTGTATTGGGTGAAATGTAGTATTAAAAAAAAAACCTTCACTTGAATCGTTGATAAATTACGGCACCGATATCCGTAACGCTACCCATAAATTCCCTTTTTTTTAAATCAATAAACCAAATTAACATTTTAACCGCCTGAAATAAATATTGCCTTACACTAGGTGCATATGGTATAAAACTAAATCAATGGATTCCTAGTTAGGACTGAACTACATTACTGAGCTGACCTGCTAAAAGAACTTAGTACACATTTTTCTCGAGTCGGAGGTCCTGTATACAGAATGTTTAAGGGCACAAAAAGGCTAAATTAGATCGAGTTTATTTTATGGACGTCATTTCTAAATTATTTCGTCTAGATTTTCACATATATTATCAGATTTTGTAGGTCGTAAAATGCTTGTGTTGAGGTTAGATCTTGTCAGATTTCCTTTGTGTCGAGAAATAGGTTAATTACAAACGATCGTTTTACTAAGTCAGCCACATTTATATAATCCAGTCATTTTTACGATCCCAGATTTAGAATTATTGGGATATTTAAACAGACCTACAGGGGCAAATGAATATTAGTAAAACATTTGATTGCTTTTTTTTTTTATTACTGAAGCACGAAATTCTTTTCATCTTAAGTTATGATGGAATGATAAAAAATATCTGATTTTATGAAAAAATTCTTTGACACTTTGAGAGTGTCACGCGATAAAACAACAATTTTTAAGCGAGAATAAAACTCTTAGTAAAATGAAAATAACAATGAAGGGTGTGTCTATTGATTCAGCTTGCGGCCGTACTACGTTGAAACATTGGTTTTCGTACGATCACCGAAGTGAAACAACGTTGAGTCTGGTCGGTACGTAAACTGATTGGATGTGCGAGTGGTGTAATGGATAACGGCTCAGAATTGGAAATCGGAGAGACGAGTTCCAATTCCAGTCGAGTATATTATATTCGCTTACGCGCAAATATCCTTGCGAAAGGCATGAATACATCTTTTCTCCCCCCAGATATGGGTTAATTAATAAGACTTGTATCCGTAAATCATTATTATCTCCAAAGAATTATTTAAATCTGAAAATATTTGCTGGTTTTAAAATAACCTACAAAGGGTTGATAAATCGAAAAAAAGGTAGATCATACAGTCTATTGATCCAAAATATATTAAGGTTCCAATACTGTGTAGAATGTATATTTATTGCTTGTTAACAGAACAATTGTGACTCAAGATCGAAGGTGAAGAGGGGAAGACTGGTTTACACTAACTAATTTAAACCTGTCTATATTTCTGAGATGAGATATTATGTACACTATTTACATTATTCGGACTATTGTCCTCATCTTTGTCACCATATTTATTACAACGTTTCGGCCACTAGGACACATGGCACAGTGGATAAAGGCGTTAGTTAGATCCAGTAACAGGACCCAAAGAGTGTGAGTTCAATATCCCGTTAAGGCAGTGAAGAACTTGGGGAGTGGAATTAACAGGAGATAACTGACATCCATTAGACATGGCACGTGGAACTAGAACAGTCTACCTCGGTGAGCGAAATAAAGGGTTCAGTTCGACATTCCAACCACCTGAAGAGGGCTGGAGCGTACAACGGCTAAAACACTGTAATAAATATGGCGACAAAGATGAGGATAATAGTCCGAATAATGTAAATAGTGTAATTTAAGCCTAGCTAATCAGAATCACGACCCATTTATCCATTACAATTTACTCATTCACAACAAGAACTGATCCATTACCATTCAATTCGACATATACCAATATGCCATATATTCACAGGGATTCTACAAAATATATGATATATATGATATAAATATTTTATAATGTAAAAAGTTCTGTATGGAGTCATTGCAAAATACTTCCCCGTCCCCAATTTACAGACAGAAGCACACAAATGCATGCTGGGATTTCTTCCTGGCCAATAAAACGGGCCAGTTTTTGGTTTCATCTGACTCTGTCCCGATCTGTCTTGAAGTCAGAAGGCGAAGTTCGCTTATCCTATCTTGTGTATCAACCCCAATTCTTAGTTTGTAAACTTTTTTTTTCACATTACTGTTGCTTTGCCTTATTACTGTTAATTTGCCTTGCATATATTTTTTGTTTGCCTTATATTATTTTTTTCTCCTGTTCTTTTCATTTTTTTTGTTATCGCTTATTGCAAAATTTGTCAATTCTGTTTGTTGAACAGTTCTGTCATTTATTTTACAATTAACCATGGCCACTCCTTCTACAATTATATATTTTCTTAAAACAATAGAAATATATTAATGTTAAAAACTGAAACTTAATCTGATATGTTCTTGTTATATTGATTTGACATCAGAATTTTTTTTATTTGGAGTCACTTCATTTTTAAAAGATAATATTTTCACAAGGAATTATAAATCGTGAAGTGTTTGACAACATTCTTTAATTTTCGGGATTTAGAATTTTAAAAAAATCATAGCAACATTATAAATCTATTTTCAGGAAAAATAAAAACGTGTGAAAATATCAAAGTATAATAGCTGTTATAAATTGTGCTTGTTTGATTTTGGTATCTCCATATTGTAATTTGCATGTTGGACTGTTCCTTTTGCTAACAACCATGTATTCTGTTTTTTGTTTTTTTTTTGTTTTTTTTGTTTTGCAATTGATGTTTAGTCCTTTCTTCTCGCTTTCCTTCACTACCTTCTGTAGGATTTCTTGTATTTTTTGTCTGCTATCAATACTGTCCAATCTGTATATCTTATGTTGTTAAGATTGTGGCCTCCAATAATGAATCCTGGTAGGACTTCTAATTCTCTCAGAATTGCCTCATTGTATAGGTTGAACAAGTCTGGTGAGAAGACACATCATTGTCGTACACCACTCTCTATTTTTGTATATTTACTGAATAATTTTCTGTCCGTATGAAGGTGGTTAGATGACGGAGAGTGTGTCACCAAAATCCAAGGGCGAATTTAAAAAGTGAAAAATGCCTTCCAAAAATTAAGTATTGTATTAAGAAATATGAAAATTCCGTTAGACAAAAGAAAAGAATACTGAACTGATATATAATATGAGTTATATATGGCAGTGAATAGTGGACAATGTCCTCACAGATCAACAAAGAGATTTGATGCAAGAGAAATGTGGTTCTACAGAAGGATGCTGAGAATAGCACGGACCGAACATCTGAGAAATGTAGTTTTAGAGAAAATGGAAACAAAAAGGATACTGATATTAATATCGAAAAGCAACATAAAATTTATAGGGCACATAATGAGGAAAGAGGGCTTAGGAAGTTTGATACCCACTGTTTGGGTCCGGCTAGCTTTCCTGAAAATCTGTTTTTAGAGTTCATGCGTTTGGCTACTGGAGGATTTGAATTTAGTTTTAATGAAATGATGTAAGTCCAGACTGATCGTGTTGCTATGGGTAGTCCTTTGGGACCTATTTTGGCCAACATTTTTGTAGGTTATTATGAGCGACTTTTTTTGGACAAGGTCCACAAACCCTACGTTTACATGAGGTATGTTGATGACACCTTCTCAATTTTTGATTCTGCCAGTGATGCTACTAATTTCTTCGCAGAACTTATTTCTCTCCATCTATCATTTCAGTTTAATATGGAAGTTGAGAGTGATGGGACATTACCCTTTTTTGGATGTTCTTATTGAGCGTAAGAATGGGATATTCTACACCAGCGTCTTCCATAAACCCACATTCACAGGCTTATACCCATGTTGGTATTCTTTTGTCCCCAAGGCCAGGAAAGTTGGTCTAATTTCAACCCTGGTTCATCGTGCTTTGATGATCTGTTAGATGAAGAACTTGCTAGTGTCCAGAAAACTTTTGAAAGTAATGGATATCCCACTAATATCATCAAACGTGTTATAGAGAGTAAAATTAAACGTTTTAGGGAACCAGTGGTTCTGGGACCTAGTCGGTGCCCTATTTATTTAAAGTTGCTTTGGCTTGGCAGGAAGTGTCAGCTGTTGTCTGACACAATTTCAGCTTGTATCGTTTCATGTTACAATGCTAAGTTGCGTTCCTTTCCTTTAGTAAGGATCGTTTGTCCTATTTTCAGTAAAAAAAATAGTTGTATACAAATTCAAATGCCAATGTGAAGCGGCGCACATAGGACAAACGTATTCCTGACTATTTGCATTCAAGTAGTCGAAGCCAAGTTTTAAGAAACTACTCAACCAGCCCACGATTCGTTAGCATTTGCTGGACAGTCCTGACTGTGCTGTTGAATATCAAGACACATGGTTTTCTATTCTACACAGTGCTCGCTCAGTTTATTATCTCTGAGTTCTTGAGGCAATATAAAATTTCACCAACCGAGGCTATGGAGCATTTCTTGCGCTCCTTACGATTTATCGAGGGACTGTGAGTTTCTTTTTCCATTTTATACTCTTATGGAAATTGTTAATCATTTTATTAATTATTTACAAATAAAATTTATTTATTTCAATTGCGTTCCAACTTTCCCCCCTCTTTCGTTATTATTGCTGTCTCGATTGTTTTGCATTTCGCCAACGGTTGCTTTTGAAAAAGTGTTGGCTGAAAAGATCCTAAGATAGAAAATGACGTCAATTTTGTTTAAATCTGTTCTATTTCTGTGGTACAAGTCTGTATATATATATATATATATATATATATATATATATATATATATATATATATATATATATATATATAAGTTATGAAGAACTTGGTAATCCGTATGGGTAATCCCAAGGTTTTTCGTTTCATTTCATTTTTGGAAATGCTATCTGATGATCCGGCGTCCTTTAAAAAGGGCTCTGGTGAAATAAATTATTATAATGGTAACTTAAAGTGGTCTGCTTTTCTTTTAAATATATATATATATATATATATATATATATATATATATATATATATATATATATATATATTGTCATCCACAGACAGACTGTTTTGCTGTATCATAGCTCATCAGTGTGGGTAGACGTCCGGTTACATACACACAAACATATATATATATAGACACACACAAACATATATATATATACACGTATATATATATATATATATATATATATATATATATATATATATATATATATATATATATATATATATATATATATATATATATATATATATATATGCAATATATTTGTGCAAGAAGGTTTTCATTGTGGCAAGAGGTAAAGAATTGAAAATTCGCAAAAAGAACTGATTGATAAGCTCTGGAAAGAAGGTAAAAGTTACAGGAAAATCTCAGACAACCTGAATATTCCATTTACTACGATTAGTACATTCACTGCAAGATATAAAAAAAACTCAAAACTATTGAAAACCAAAGAAGAACAGGTGCTCCAGGGAAGATTTCTGCAAGATCTTCGGGGAAATGAATGCGTCAAATTAAACAAAATCCAATGGTTATTCGTCAAGTGTTGCAGGGTGTTTTGCTTTCATCAGGAATCTATGTCACTAAATGGACAATAAGCAACGAAATTCATAGGAAAAAATCTAAAGTTGCCCCCTCCTCGGAAAACTCCACTGCTATTGAAAAGACACAGAAAGGCCAGGTCGAAATTCGTTCATGTACATAAGGCTGAAGAAAAATCGTATTGGAAAAAGGATTATAGACAGACGAAATCAATTTGAGTTGTTTGGACGTAATTCTAGAAATCATGTATAGAGGAAAGATGGCGATGCCTTCAAACAAAAGACACAATTCCAACAGTGAAATTTGATGGTGGTAGCCTCATGGTTTCGGGATGTTTTTCGGCAAAAGATACTGGTAACATGTCAGTAATAGATGGTAGAATGAGTGCCGCAGCATATCAAAATATTTTGGAAGCAAATTTAATGATTTTGGTTGAAAATCTTGAACTTTCTCCTGACTGGATTTTCCAACAAGATAATGATCCTAACCACACTGCAAAATCTATTGATGATATGGCCAGCTGAAAATAATGTAAATATGTTGAAATGGCCAAATCGGTTTCCATATTTAAACCCAATAAAAAATCTGCAGCGTGATTTGAAAATTCAAATCCAATCGAGATCTCCAAAAAACATCCCGCATATAAAGACTATATGCGTACAAGAATGCAACAAAATACCGACTAAAATTTGAAAATCATTAATTGAGAACTACAAGAAAAATTCGGTTGCTGTAGAAGTGAATAATGGCTATTCTACAAAGTATTAAATGAGGATTGTGTAATATTTTTTGCCATGTACGAATACTTTTTTCACCATTAAAATGGGTAAATTTATTTATATTAAATCACATTTTTTTCTGTTTTCTCTGCATATTTAGTTATCATGCATCTGTGTACAGTTAATTATAAGAAAATTATGTTTACTCATTAGTTGGAAATATAATAAATTAAAAATTTGTATATGTACGAATATTTGTTTCCCCCCACTGATATATATATATATATATATATATATATATGTTTCTTTAAATAATATAGACAAGTTTTGTCTATTTTAAGTAAGTTCCTTTCATATTGTCTGAAAGCTTAATAAAATTATCATACAATCTCCCAAAGATGAAAATATACTAAAAAAATTAGTAAATACTAATATATCTACAACAGATCATAGCAAAAAATTAGGTTAATCATATACTACACTAAATCTAGTATATCCAACTTGATTATTCGCAATGATTCTCCCCCCACACCCCGTTAGCGATTTGCAAGAATCCAACATAGTTTACAAATTCAAGTGCCCTTTGGGATTTTGTATCTCCAATGGATTAAATAATATTTATGTTGGTCTCACCACAAACTCGCTTTCACGACACTTGACTCTCCATTTGAATGATAACTCTAACATTTTTAAGTATTTAAAACAACGTGCCTAGCCGCGTACACAATTCCGGAAAATCCTTGTTGAAAACACAACTATACTTAAATATGAAAACAATAAACAAAAACTAAAAATTCTTGAAGCTATATACATAAAACAGTTGAAACCTAACCTGAACAAAATAAACTATGAATATTCTTAAATGCCTATAATGGATAACAGAAGACATTGGTTTATACCAATGGCTTCCCATATTTAATACTTCTCGTTTTCACTCTCACGTGATGATGTGTGACGTCACGAGAAACGACGCGATTTTCGCTTCCACGTCACGTATACACAAGTTTGTCGTTGCTTGGAAATTTTTAATGCAACAAAAACAGACTATCATTATTGTTTCGTCCGTGTATTGTTTGATATATTGAAATATAAGTGTCATCTTTGATAATGGCTTATGTAAGCCGAAAGCTTTGATTGGATTTAAACATGCATCAATATGGTGATTTCCTTTCGTCTTTCAATGATAATGTTATTAAGCTTATCAGACAATATGAAAGGAACTTACTTAAAATAAATAGACAAAACTTGTCTATATTATTAAATGAAACAAGCATCAATGAAAAATTGCTGCTTAAATATACACAATATATATATATATATATTGTATATATATATATATATATATGAAATGGGCAAAGTCCGACAATTATTTTAAGACATTTTTTATGTTTATACGTTCTTTTTATAAAACAGAGCATGTACATAAATATTTGTATCTATAAAAAGAACGTATAAACATAAAAAATGTCTTAATATATATGCGTGTCTATATATATATACACACACAAACATATATATTCACACACACACATTTATTCAATAGATTTTTATGTTTAACGCTCTTTTTATAGATACAAGTATTTAAGTAAATGCTCTGTTTATAATAAACAGTATTAAATAACATTTACCGGCCTGAATGTCCGAGAAATTTTCATAGAAAACATTCGTCCTTTGACAGGATTCGAACCTACATCCTATACGGAACCGTCATTTACGCTGACGTGCCTTGACCGATCGGCCACAAAGGATCGTTCGGTTGGCAAGGTTGAATTTACTGCTTATAAGCTTTAATCATCCATGAATCTCGTACATTCATAACTGCTCATGGCGTATCAAATGTAAACAAATGGTCTTTTTTTGTTTTTGCTTTAGAAATGTTAAAATTTGAATATTTTCCAGAAAACATAAGCCACAAGATTTCGATGCTGCTTTTGGAGCTGGCGTTGTTTTTACTTTTTATTTTTATTTTCTATTTAGCTATAGGATTTGTCAGTTTTATCATTATAAATATTTAGACAACGTTGTACTGCTTCCATACTTTTCGTTATTAAAATATGTTTTGTGATTGTAAAATCTTTCTTTTAAACGACTTTCTATGGCTTCTAAATAGACAGTTATTTAGTATATTACTTTTTTTTTCTGGCATCTGCCATTAATTGGACAATCACATTTACATGTGCGATTATAGGGGGGGACTATTATGCTCAGTCTCCCACATAACTTCACAATTGTGTTTTATAATGTTTAGTTAACGAAAAAGTTTCAAGTAGGAAATTTACTTATGAACCGAACAAACTTTTTGGTCAAACACTTCATATTGAAACCATTGCTAGATCATTTGCTAAATAAGTTGGTTCACTGCGTCGTGTTAGACAATTTTCTCTACAGAATTTATCTTGCATATCTATAAGTTTACTACTATTCGTCCATGCTTAGAATATTACTGCCACATATGGTCCGGTGCCCCTGCTATTTACCTTGAGCTCCTTGATAAGATCCAAAGAAGAATCAGCAATATTTTTAGTCCTGTTCTGGCATCTCGGCTTCAGACACTTTCCCATTTGCCTCCCTGGGCCTTTTTTCTATAAATATTTTCATGGCAATTGTTCGGGTGAGCTCTTCGGCATCGTATCTTGACTTTATGAATTTAAGCGCAGTACTAGACTGGTGAGGAGGTCTCACCAATTTACAGTTGAGTTGGCTAGATGTAACCGTAAGTTCTATGCTAACAGTTTCTTCTATCGCACTTCTCGCTTGTGGAACACTCTTCTGGCTCCATACTTCCCAGTCAACTTTGATCTTCAAAAATTTAAAAGCAGTGCCAATTGTTATCGTTATTTATTGCCCTTTGTCCTTAATATTAGTTTTTCTCATATTCTCTAACACTCAGTATCGTCTCGCGTACTAGTGTCTTAATTGAATTCCTTCGGTAAAATGATAAAAAGAATTATAGTTGTAATAGCATCTATTGATATACGTAAAATTATATAATTCAGTGTATATAAAGTTGAACTGAACTTCTGCGAATAAATTTTTTGATAGTTATCTAGCGCAATAGACATTCTTTAACTAATCATTCTTATCTGTGATTTGGGCGAGGAGAAATCACGAAAATCCGAGTCGACTTTTGATATGTATTATTAACTTATATATATGAGAGAGAAAGAGGAAAAGCGTTTTATATATGCGGATTCAATTTTTTTTTTTATTATTTTGAAAGTAAGATAGGATTTGGTAAAATTATACATAATCAAAATTACTCCGGACATAATATCTGGTACCAGGACTCCATTTCTTCAATTTTTCTTTTTTAGTTTTGAATTCTTTTTTTTTTTCAATCATTCCTACCTTTATTAGGAGCCAGGCGTGATGCATACTTGCGGGATCATTTCGCGTTACGATTCATGATTGATGCAGAAGAATTGCCGCAATAGGCCGGTGGACCGGTTGCCAATCAAAGTTATCTTGATATTTAACCCATAGCTAGGGGAAGGAAGAGGGTATTTGCGCGTAAGTGAATGTAATCAACTCGACTGGAATTCGATCTCAGCTCACTGATTTCTTACTCCAAACCGTTATCCACCACACCACCTGCAATTCCAAGCTTTTTAAAGGTACTAATTTATGATTTTTTTCACATGCTTTATTAGCATGAAGCAAATTACTTCTCTATGTTTCGATTTGAACAGCTCACGTATGCACAAAATGAATAACCAAACGACGCTGATATGTACAAAGGCGGGAACAGCGAACCATACATCAGCACGAGGAGAATGAAATAGATAGGTTTCAGCTGAATGGAAGACAAAGTAATGTAATCGTTTTTCTTGATTTTGATCAGTTGTTTAGCGTTTTGTTAATTAATCTTGAAAATACACCATGCAATTTCTAAATATTTCGAAATTTAGAAGAAAATCAACCTTGAAAGTAGTTCTAACAATTCGTTTGTTATTTTAGTTGCCTTTTGTTTTTTTTTCAGAAGGATCTTGAGCTCTTAGGTTTGGTTTGGTTTGGTTTGTTTTACGGCATATCAACCTCAATGAGTCATTTAATGCCGACATCTTTTTTTTTTCCTGGTAATATTTTTGTTTTGTCAAAAATCTATTTCTGTTAATATTTTTTCCTCAAAAATGTATAGCTGGTAATATTATTTTTTTCAAAAACGTATAGCTGGTAATATTATTTTTTCAGAAACGTATAGCAAGTAATATTTTTTTTTCAAAAACGTATAGCTGTTAATATTATTTTTTCAAAAACGTATAGCTGGTAAAATTATTTTTTCAAAAATGTATACTTGGCAAAATTATTTTTTTCAAAAACGTATAGCTAGTAATATTTTTTTTCAAAAACGTTTAGCTGGTAATATTATTTTTTCAAAAACGTATAGTTGGCAACATTATTTTTTTAAAAAACGCATTATCAGAGGCCTTTTTTTTTTTGGACTTAGTTTATCGTCATACCCAGGACGTCTTGAGCTCTTAGATTAAGAATAATAATTTGAATGTTAAAATTATTGAAATGAAAAAGGAACGCTAAGAGGATTTCAAAATATCTTGTGTTTATTTGAAATTCCTAATTTGTATCCCAGAGCTGGGTAAGCTGTTTTACTGACACGCGTTCGATGATGAAGCAAATTGCTTCTCTATGTTTCGATTTGAACAGCTCACGTATGCACAAAATGAATAACCAAACGACGCTGATATGTACAAAGGCGGGAACAGCGAACCAGACATCAGCACGATGAGAATGAAATAGATAGGTTTCAGCTGAATGGAAGACAAAGTAATGTAATCGTTTTTCTTGATTTTTATCATATTTTGATTGATGTTCTTCTGACTTTCTCTGTATCAGTGATTCATAAACTTTTTCTAGTCGCTGTTATCCTGACCCCCCACCCCCGCCAACCAGGCCACACCACTGACGCACCGATTTGAAAACACTTTTTTCTTGGTATGCTATTTACCCCAGTCTCCCTACTGAGACAAGATGCGACACAAGGTCGGGTTTTATGAGGGGGAACCCGAGTGCGTACACTGGGGCCGGGTACAAAAATTTCCCAGGTTCTGCAACCTTTGGCTGCGCTGGCCTCGGTGGCGGGCACCGATTTCCCTCTCTAGTTCAATGAGAGGGTGCAGTCTCCGGCAGCTGAGCTCCAGCACCTCAGAGTATTATTTTCCTTAGCTGCAGACAGAGGCCCCAACTGAGTCGCACTCTGCCGGAAGACAGACGCAACTGAAACATAGTAGCCCTCCAACAGTATTGACCACCTTTCTTGGTATTAGTTATTTTAAAGCAACAACTAATCTAACACTGTAAACACACATATGCATTTCAGCTTTTCTTAGCTGATGTTAGAAAATGTCGCCAGTCTACCACCCGTAGTTATATCGCTGTGACTATAGACCTAGTATATTGCCTCCTATAGACGTCTGAACTTGCTGACCCTGTCCAGCTAACAGAAGCCAGATACAAACAAACGTTCGGACTTACACGTATTTGATATGCAAACTTCTTCATTCGGCGGCGCTCGACCGATGTTTGTACCTGAATAAACGGGTTAGCAATAACGGACAAACCTTCCATGTCACTAACATACTTGTCATCTAGTTCTTCATGGTAAAACTCGGATCTGATCTGGAAAAGAAAATTGAGTGCACGCAGTTCTTATTCTTCTATGTGCCGTGTCCCTTCAGGACGTTGACAATCATGATCCCCAGGTAGATTATGCTTTGTTTTCCTCTGTCCTTCTTGCCTTCAAGCTGTCCTGTGAATATCAAATTTCCAAAGCCATTTTCTTCCTTGTTTGCCATAGAAATTTTAACTGTTCCTTCCAGGTGTATAAGTGTCCTTTTGGTTCTCAATGCCTCTAGAACTTCGTCGTTGCTCACATGTTCGGTCCATGGTATTCACAGCATCAGTTCATAACTCCTAATGCTATCGACTGATTAGTTGTCCTTGTCGCAAACCAATATTCCGGTTCCTCTCTTTTCTGAGCTGTGTCTTTTTTTCTTTGTTTCTAAATGTTCTGCTGTTTATGAAATATCCTTGTGATCAAAACAGATGAAAATCGGTTGTTGCTAAATCTGATGAGCATGGAGAATGTGGAAGAATCTCTCATACTAACGATCTTATTTTATTTTTTTACTTTCTGGTTGCCCTACGATCATCGAAGTTAAGCAACGTCAAGTTTGGTCAGTACCTAAATTGGTGACTACTTGGGAATATCAGGTGCGGTAAACGTGAATGTGCGGTTGGTGTGATGGATAATGACTGAGAAAGGTTAATCGTAGAGCCGAGTTCCAATTCCTGTTAAGTACTTTATATTTACTTACGCGCAAATACCATAGGGAAAAGTATGAATCCACTTCTTCTCGCAACTATGGGTTAATTAGTAAGACTTGTATCATTAAAACATTATTATTCGCCGCCCCCAATTCTTACAATCTAAAAGTATTTTCTGACTTTAAATAACATGCAATGGGTTGATAAACTGTAAAAAATGAATCAACTAAACCGAATTATTTTTCTTGAGTTTGTTTTGCATAGAGTACCCTAACATTATTATGCTGAAGATTAACACGTTTTGTTGCGTTCTGTATCGTCTCGGGATCCCCGCGTTATTAATAAAAACGGTATCAACGAAAAGGATCATTTATTGTTTTGGTATTCGTTTTATTAACCTTGGCTGCTTCGATACTAAAAGACAGTAGCAAGACTGACATAACAGGAACACATTCCGTACGTTGGCTCAGCATCCTTCGTGGGTGGTATTAACCCGGTTGCAAACCTGGATGTGGGAGGCATATCGACGCTTCATAATTCTTCAAACCCTTTCTTGAATTCGTGCCATTTTGGACTCACATTCAAAACCCAGACAATCTATCACTGTCGAAATGCTCCTCCCACGAGTCACTCCGGTCAATCGCTGACCATTTTGGCCCTGGCCTTTGCATTCTGTAACACTTTTCTGTTTACCAAAACAGGACACTTTCGGTATCATGCTATTTAGCTGAACAAGTCATTGGCAATAGAACGTCTACAGATGATCATTCCATTGTTCCATTATCTCATAATGGACGACGCCCTTCATATTTCATCAGATACAAAGCAAGGATTTCCGTGAGTGTAGTCTTTGATTTGGTGTTGGCACTACTTCACCGTTTTGCGACAATCACTGTATTTTTCTTTTCTTTTTCGACACAGAAACCCATGTTTTATCATCTGTAATAATGCTAGGCACAAAATGAATGGTTAGCATTCCTGGTGGAACGTTTTATTCGGTTCTTCAGCGAAAGCTCAAGAAGAACCCAACTTCACTCTTTACAAGTTTTACCAATTAAAATTCAGATTTTAATTGGTAAACTATATGTGCACTGTTGGAATAAAATGATAAACTAATTCTAGATGCAGTTTTCCACAATCCAATCTTGTGACTGTTTCGTTTGCTTGCCTCATAATTCATAGTGGTGAAACATGTAATTACTTTCCGAACATTCAATAGGAGTAGATAGGTTTTCCGGTGCTGTCTATGATTTGAAACAAATGGAAAATTTCTAAGAAATCATAGTAATTCAGATAGTAAAGAAGAGGAATATGTGGAAAGTAATGTAATGGAATAACCTGTTACCCCCATGAGTGACTACTCTATAGGTAGTAACTGCCTATACGTGTCTGTATATCAACAGACTACAGAGACTAGCTGCGACATACGGGTTCAAAAAGAAAATATTTTGGGCCGAGCCTACGGGCTCGGAGAACCCACGTTAAACCAGCCTTGTGCCACATGCAACCCGCGTGGGGGTTAGCTAAATGTACTAGTTGCGAGCTGCTCCAAATAAACAGTCGAACTCTCTGCCTCTGAGCAGAGAGGAACCCGGACTACGCTCCGCCGAAGGGCAGAATCTCGTTCGGGGACTTAGACTGCTCCGGAACCCGTTCATATGGATTCAAAAAGAAAATATTTTTGGCCGAGCCTACGGGCTCGGAGAACCCACGTTAAACCAGCCTTGTGCCACATGCAACCCTCGTAGAGGGGTAGCTAAATATCCTAGGTGCGACCTGTTCTAGTTAGACTGTCGAACTTCGGGCAGATAGGAACCTGGACAAAGCTCCGCCGAAGGGCAGAGTCTCGTTCGGGGAAGTAGACTGACTTTGAACCCGTTCATACGGGTTCAAAAAGAAAATATTTTCGTTCGAAAGGGAATATTTTTTGCCGAGCCTACTGACTCGGATAAACCACGTTAAACCGGCCTTGTGTCACATGCAAACCTCGTGGCGGGGGTGGCTAAATATACTAGCTGATATCTGTTCCAGCTGTGCTGTCGAACTCTCTGCCTTCGGGCAGAGAGGAACCCGAACGAAGCTATGCCGAAGGAAAGAATCTCGTCCGGGGAGGTAGACAGACCTGATCCCGTTTATGCGGGTTTTACATGCATTTTTTTTTATTTTCCACTCTGCAGCCTCTTTTTCCATAGACACAACATTGCAAGCCTAACGCTACTCAACCGCTATTTCTAGTCCTGGATATGACGATAAACTACATCCGGTAGTCATCGCTTTTTAAAATAACAAACAGGAGTGAAGATAGTTAAAATAATAGCGGTGTCAAGGAAAAGACCGTGCTTTTGACACACTGTTTTTTTTTCGGGCACAAAGATCCAAGTTTGCCAACTTTTCTATCTCTAATAAGATATTCAAGATAAGATGTGTTTTTCTATACAGGTTGAGTCTATAGTTCATCCGAAATTCCAATATCTGAAAGTCTGCAAAATCTGAAAGTTTTTCAGGTGCTGATATGACTTTCCACAAATGGAACATTTCAGAAATCACTAGAAACGTTCGTAGGTGATGAGCAGCTGTTGTAAGTGACCTTATCTGCCCTGAGTGGGGGCTCTCCGGCCCGGCTACGTTGGCGATTTTTTGTTAGCGATCGCTAGCAACTTCGTTCGTGGATTACTTACCAGGTGTTTCGTGCTCAATAAAGATATCAGTCAAAACGTCAAAAAATCCTGCAGATACCCATATGGATAGCGAAAAAAAAAAAGAAAACATTTATGCTTATCAGTATCACAGAAAGTCAAACTGTAAGAAAAACTTCCCCCAGTTTCTCACACCTGATGTAGAAGTAGTGTTTGTTGGCGCATTTATGTATATTTTTGTAAGTAGTGGTCATGTCTTTTTTTTATACATGTATAGAAAGTACAAAAAATTTTTACATGGAATCTTAATTTCACCACTTAAAAATCCATGTGTGCATTACATGTCTATCGCCATTAGCTGTATCTGTATGTACACAAAATGTATTAAAATTTATAGAAAAATACTTTCTGGGTATATATCACTTATATAAAACTACGTATATATATATATATATATATATATATATATATATATATATATATATATATGTGTGTGTGTGTGTGTGTGTGTGTGTGTGTGAAAAGTGTATATAAATATAAATAAATATATATATGTATAATCATTTATATATTATATGCGCGGTACTTATTAGAAAGCGCTCAATATCAGAGATAGAGCTAACATATTTGGTTGGATAGATGTGAGTTTGTGACCCTGGGTTTCACGCTTTAGCGATCGTCAGACAAACTGATTAATGTTTTAAAAAATTTGGAGTTATGTAGATTGCGTGTATTGGTGTTATTGTGGAAGTGGTGGAGGAAATTTCGTCGTTTTGTCATTCATCGTACTAACGCAAACATCGATATATGCAGACACATATACATACTTGGTCGTCCGTCGGGACTCATACATATATAAACATATGTGGGCAGTTTCGGCTATGACACATGTATGTATACGGGTGGTGTTATGTCTATACATACGCATTTGTATGTTGAAATGTTGAAATTTAAACATTGGAAGTGTGGCGGAAATGTCTCGTTAATGTCTCGTGACTGTATCCATGTCATATTATGTATATATTTTTTTTTCGCTGAAAAATATTTTCTCGCATGTATGTATATATGTGTGGTGGGGTTTGTGTAAAATTATGATAGGTAAAAATTATTATTATAATTATTTATATTTATTTTTAAATTTTTGAAAAAAATGGGGGTTTATTTGTTATATTTAAAGCTGGTTATTTGTTTGTTTTTGGTGACTGTGTATATGTAACAGGTAAAAATTTGTAATCCTTATTGTTTAATTTATATGGTGATGTTTAATATACTGGGTGAGAGGGTAGTTCAATTTAATAATGGGTTTATATGGTATGATGTGATAGTAATGTTTCAAGGGATTGGAGACAATTATATTTAGCTAATAGTTATTGTAAATTGGAAGAAATTGCAAATTGGTAGAAATGATTAGTAACGGTGGTGGGAGAATGATAAAGCCATGAATGTAGTTATAGTGGTGGTAGCTTGAACTAAAAAGTGGTTGTTGGTGTTTTATTTTATTTTTGTTTTATTTTGTTATATGTATTAATTTATTTTGGTATAAATCCTGATAATAGGTATTCTGTGTAAAATTATGGTAGTTGGAGATTGCTATAATTTTTAATTTTTAATTACAAAATTATTATTGTTATTATATTAAAGCTGCCTGGTAATAGGTGTTTGTTCTCATGGTTACATATGGAAATTATATCTGATCATATTGTTTTAAGGTATTAAATATGCTGGCGGAGTAATAAAGATTGTAGTGGATTATATGTTAATAGTGGGTGTGATGTGTAAGTGATGGTGCTGTGTGTTGGTGGTAATGATAATATTGATAGGTAATAGATATTGAAAAGTGGTAAAAGTGATTACTAATGGTGGTGCAATTATAATAATGATAGGTGCAATTATTTTGATGGTATCTTGAAATTAAATTGTGATTGTTGGTGGTTTGTCTGTTTTATCTGTTTGGTATGAATTCGGATAATAGGTACTTGTTCTCATGCCTACATTTGGAGATTATCTCTGATTTTTTCTCCAAATGTAATTAAAATATTAAAAATTATAGCAATCTCCAATCTCTTGAAACATTACTATCACATCATATCATATAGATCCGTTATTAAATTGAACCACCCTCTCACCCAGTATATTAAACATCACCATATAAATTAAACAATAAGGATTACAAATTTTTACCTGTTACATATACACAGTCACCAAAAACAAACAAATAACCAGCTTTAAATATAACAAATAAACCCCCATTTTTTTCAAAAATTTAAAAATAAATATAAATAATTATAATAATAATTTTTACCTATCATAATTTTACACAAACCCCACCACACATATATACATACATGCGAGAAAATATTTTTCAGCGAAAAAAAAATATATACATAATATGACATGTATACATTCACGAGACATGAACGAGACATTTCCGCCACACTTCCAATGTTTAAATTTCAACATTTCAACATACAAATGCGTATGTATAGATATAACACCACCCGTATACATACATGTGTCATAGTCGAAACTGCCCACATATGTTTATATATGTATGAGACCCGACAGATGACCAAGTATGTATATGTGTCTGCATACATCGATGTTTGCGTTAGTACGATGAATGACAAAACGACGAAATTTCCCCCACCACTTCCACAATAACACCAATACACGCAATCTACATGAACCCAAATTTTTTAAAACATTAATCAGTTTGTCTGACGATCGCTAAAGCGTGAAACCCAGGGTCACAAACTCACATCTATCCAATATATATATATATATATATATATATATATATATATATATATATATATTTCTGTAGTTTACTGCCACCAGCAAGCAGAAATATTTCTTCTCCCGATGATGGCCATTTTGGCCGAAACTCATCGAGGAATCTAAATGAAATAATAAAAAAAAACACGAAAGAATATTAATCTACAACCCAGTGTGTCTGAAATTTTTTAATTTTTAATATTTTTTTTTTATTTCAATATATATATATATATATATATATATATATATATATATATATATATATGTAAATAAAAGGTGTGTTATGAAATGTTAAGGGATATGTTTATGCTTGGATTCCATTCCCAAGTATCCACATTTTATAGATGCTATATACAAATTGAATAGACGATATTACAAAATCCTTAAAAATCCGAAAACCAAAGTACTTCCGGTCTCAAGAATTTTGGATAAATGATTCTGTAGTCATCTACTGCATAAATCTTGGTTTGACGTGATTCCGATAAGTTTTCTGTTTATAATTTTCATGTTCTTTTTTTTTTTTTTTTTTAAATACGAACTTAGAAACAAAACGGGAATAAAAATCCTCATCTCTCGCACAAACCACATACATATAAAACGTAATTATTACATTGTTTATATTCGATACATTAGCCTGTTTTAATATTTTTCATTGTGTTATATCTCTATTTTATACATTTAGTTAATCGATTTGTCTATTTATAGATCTACCGTTGCAATGGGGAATATCTATCGATCTCTTCATTTCAATCTGGTTTTGTCTCGCCATTTAATCGTTTCAGGCTTGTTTATCTATAAAAAAATAATGTATAAATAGAAAATATATTAAATAATTGTAGGACTTATTCCATTTCATAATATGTTGTCGTTGTTTACGTTAAGATACGTTTCGTGAGTAAATATGATCGTCGAAGATTGTATTTATAAAACAGTAATTTGGACTTTGTTAACCAGACGTTTCCTCTGTAGCTAAATGATATAGCACGTCAGATCAAATGACGGTTTTCTTATAGTATTACATGTTCGATTCTTGTCGGAGGACTCATATTTTATACAAAATTTCTCGACATTCAGGCTGTTAAATGTAATTAATGCTGTTTAATTAAAAACAGAGCATTTACTTAAATTGTATTTATAAAAATAACGAATGAACAGAAAATATATGAAATAATTGTCCAACTGAATTCATTTAATTATATGTTGTCATTGTTTACGTTAAGATACTTTTCTTGAGCAGAGATGATCGATTGAGAAAAATCGTCGAAGATTGTGTCCATAAAACAGTGATTTGGATTCTGCTAACCAGTCACTTCCTCTGCAGCTAAATGATATAGTATATCAGATTAAGTGACGGTTTTCGTATAGGAATACAGGTTCGATTCCTGTCGAAAAATGCATATTTTCTACGAAATTTCTAGAAAATTTAGGTCGGTAAATATTATTAATACTGTTTATTTAAAAAACAGAGCATTTACTTAAATAATTTGTATCTATAAAAATAACGTACAAACAGAAAATATATTATATAATTGTCGAACTTAATTCATTTTATTATATATATTATATTATATTATATTATTATATTATATTGTATTGTATTATATTATATTATATTATCATATATTATATTATTCTATATTATTATATTATATTATTATATTATACTTTATTATTATATTATATTATATTTTTTATATTATACTATATTATCATATTATACTATATTATTATATTATATTATATTATATTATTATATTATACTATATTATTATATTATATTACATTTTTTATATTATACTATATTATTATATTATATTACATTTTTATATTATACTATATTATTATATTATATTATACTATGTTATTATATTATATTATTATATTATATTATTATATTATATTATACTATATTATTATATTATATTATACTATATTATTATATTATATATATATGTATGCCGTGATAATATTTCGTGGTACACTTAAGAGGATTGCGCGGCACGGCAGTTGAGAATCACTGCTTTAGATTAAAAAAAAAGCAAAAAACGCTGCATGTGTTTTTATCACATCACTTCTGAAGCCGTCAACACTAACAGCTTATTTTAAAGATAAATCGCGTCATGACATGATTTATAAAATGTTATTAAACTCACAAATTTGTCTCTACCTACCCTGATGATGACTTAAGAAAATCGAAAGCTTGAACCATATTACTTGTATTTTTTTTTTTCGGAAATGAACTTTGGACAATTCTTGACGGAATTTCCTCCTTATTTGAGAAGGATTATTCGTAATGTGGAAAAGACGGCCATTAGAATTTAATGAACATAAAATGTTAGTCGTTTTCAATAATATTTGTTTAAAATTATATACAAAATAATATGTACCAATTGTAATATTATGTTACACAATGAAGAATAAATATAAATGATTATCTTCTCCTATGTACCGTGTATCATCAGGAAGTTGGTGATCATGGTTCTCCACAACTTCCTATCCTGTGTAGCTTTTATCAGTTTTTTTCTTTTTGCTATCTCTTCTGATATTCTGCAAACTCGTTAGGCAGAGGTTATTTACAGATTTCCTCTCTTCCTCTTGCTCTCGATCTGTCCAATGAGTGTTAAATTTTCTATGCCTTCTTTCCTCATTATGTACCCTAGGCATGTCAACTGTATCTTTCTGATTCTAAGTATAAGTGTCTTTTTTTTTTTCATTTTCCGGAAAAATTTCGTCATTGCTACTATGCTCATGGTATCCTCAACATCCTTCTGTAGAGCCACATTTCTGTTGCTTCAAGTCTCTTCTTGATTTTTGACGAAGTTGTCCAGCATTCACTGCCATATGGGCTAATGCCACATAATAATTTAGTTTTAGTTTCTTAATACTTTGCTTAGCTTTCGGAAAGCATCTTTCGCTAGCCCAATGCGCCTTCGGTTTTCGGTGTCGTATTTTAAAAAAAAAACTTCCTTTAAATTTTTGTACTTGTTGGATTCTGCTGTTTCCAATTCGTACTTCGCATCTTGGGCTCTCCTTTTTGCTGACAATCATACATGCTGTCTTCTTACAATTAATGCTTAGTCCTTTCTTCTCGCTTTTCGGCCTAGGGACACATCACCCTAAAACACCGGTTCCATTACGATCATCGAAGTAAGTTATTTAAATTATTCAGACTATTGTCCTCATCTTTGTCGCCATATTTATCACAACGTTTCTGCCATTGTACGCTCCGGCCTTCTTCAGGTGGTTGGAATGTCGAACTGAACCCTTTATTTCGCTCACTGGGGTAGACTGTTCTAGTTCCACGTGTCATGTTTTTGATGGATGTCAGTTATCAGATATCTTCTGTTAATTTCCCTCTGAAAGTCCTCCACTGCCTTAACCGGGTATTGAACTCACACTCTTTGGGTCCTGTCACTGGATCTAACCAACGCCTTTATCCACTGTGCCATGAGTCCGTGAGGCCGGAGCATACAACGGCCGAAATGTTATGATAAATATGGCGACAAAGATGAGGACAATAGTCCGAATAATGTAAATAATGTACATAATACCTCATCTCAGAAATATAGACAGACATTGAAGTAAGGTTTGCCTTTTCGGCATTCTTCTAGACCTTGTTTTGCTATACCATTCACATAAGCTTATCAGGTACTTAACCTGAGGTTTTCCTCTGTTTACCTTTCTTACAACCTTTCTTGTGAGTATAAAATCCTCTAAGCACTCTTTTCTTATTGTGTGTTCCTTAAATTTCAGCTGTCTTCCCGTGATTCTAAGTATAAGCGTCATTTTTATTAAATCACATGTTCTGATAATCGTCCTCTCAACATTCTTCTGCCGAACCACATCTTTCTTGCCTCAAATCTCGTATTCATCAGTGGTGAAATCGTCTAACATTGAGTAACATATAGGAGGACCGATATTACGCAGCATTTCAGGACTCTATTCTTTGTTTTTTGGAAGGCATCTTTCGTTACTCAAATTCGCCTTCAGTTGTAGAATGTCGCATATTCTTACCCACTGTTAAAACACTTCATAGATATTTCAATTTAATTCTTCCTTGAATTTGGCATTTCCAATTCCTGGTTCGCATCTTGGATTGTTCGTGTTGCTGCCAAGCGTGCCTTCTACCATTCTAAAATTGGAGTTTCGTCTTTTCTTCTTTATTTTAGGATCAAATGAAAAGATTCGCTCTCTTATTTACACGTGTCTCTCTCTGCCTCTAACGCACAAACACAGACAAACTCACCACACGCATATGCCCAACTACACAGTATATATATATATATGAAATCAAATATGTAGCGCAGTTCAATTTATATTATAATGAATCATTCATATAAAAAGTAAATTAGTAACGTTAATGATATAAAATCGCGAAACTTAACAAAATAATTTCCATGCCTGAAAATGACTGAATGTACTGTCGAAAGTACTTGCGTATTTAAGAATGACACTATACAGCTTATAATTTAAAAAAACAAACAAGGATCATAACATTCATCGAGTGATTAGTAGGTTAATGCATCTTTAAAATTTTGTTATCAAAGGGATTTCGCCATTTTATATTATTAACTTTAATAATTTACTTTTGTATGAATGATTAATTGTAATATATATATATATATATATATATATATATATATATATATATATATATATATATATATATATACTGGGTTTGTTATTCGATATCATTTCTTATTATAAATCTTATTTTTTTAGTAGGTACACATGTTTGAGCTGATATCCCTGTTTTTTAAAAAAAATTTTAACAGTGAACTGGATATATATTCTAATTCTAAGAGCCTTCATCTTCTTTGTCCCGTGACTTTTCAGGACGTGGGCGATCACGGCTCTCCGCAACTTCTTAGCTATTATAGTTCTTATTAACGTTTGTCTTTTTACCATCCTTCTTGCCTCAAGTCTCATCTTTATCTGTGGTGAGATTGTTCAACATTGACGATCATATAGGAAGGCCCATATTACACAGCATTTCAGTACTCTTTTCTTGGAGGGCATCTGTCATTATTCAAATGCGCCTTTTCCGTGACGACTGTTGTGATCTCTGTTAAAACACCTAGATATTTAAGTTTAATACTTGCTTGACTTTGGCCTCACCAATTCATATTCCGTATCTTGGTTTATTCCTTTTGCTGACAAAAATACATTCTGGTTTCTTACAATTGATAATTAGTCCTTTTTTCTCACTTTCCTTTACTACCTTCTGCAGGAGTACCTTTAGTCTCATTTCTATGTCTGCTATCGATACTCTACCATCTGCATCTCTAATGTTGTTAAGATTGTAGCCGTCAATAATGAATCCTGGTTGGACTTCTAATTCTTTCAAAATCGCCTTACTGTACAGATTGAATAAGTCCGGTGAGAAGACACATCATTGCCTTACGTTCCTTTCTATTTTTTTATATTTACTGAGTTCACTTCCTATCCGTATGCAGGCGGTCTTCTTCTTGGTTGTTCTAAAACCCTTTCTAAATAAATCAAGCTCACCTAACAGTTCAAATAGTTCTTTGTAATTGTTTGAATTATTATGTTACCGAGTAAAAATTGGTTAAAATAATATCAGCTAAATATGTACATGTGATCTATTAAAGATTTACAATGTCTCTTAAACCCTGAAAGGAATTTACATCTCTTGTTTCGGTTAATTATAGGATTGTACATTGATACTATCAGATTTTATCTCTGTCGTTCGCATACGATTACCGAAGTTAAGCAACGGTCATTTCCCATATGTCTGACCACTTGGAAATACCAGATACTGTAAGCTTGGATATGCGGGTGATGTAATGGATAATGGCTCAGAATTGCTAATCGGAGAGCCGAGTTCGAATTCCAGTTGGCTTCGTTATATTCACTTACGCGAAAATACCTTTGGGAAAGGCATGAATCCAGCTCTTCTCCCTCGGCTATTGGTTAACTAGTAAGACTCGTGTCACTAAACGATTATTAGTTCCCACGAAATGTTCTTACAATCTAAAAAATATGTTCTCGCTTTAAATAACTTGCAAAGGGTTGATAAGCCGTAAAAAACGAATCAATCAAAATAAAAAAAAACTATTTTTACATGCTTTATTACTAATTAGACCGGATGTCCCTAGAGAAATTTGTTGTTTGTACTCAATTGCATATGGCTGCCAGGACTGCTTCTTTTGAGGCAGACATAGCTACAAATATTACGCGCAAAAAATGTAATATCATTATTTATTAGCTGCCCCTTTCTTTCGACCCTTTTCATCTTTGCATGGCTCCACCCGTTTTCTTCAAAGAGATTTGATTCATCGTAAAAATGTTTTCTCCATTTTGGATTTTTTATTTTTTTTATTTTTTAATCATTTCATCGCAAGCAAGGCGGGAATGCCACTAGTACGCAGAGGGTTACAAACAGTGAAAGTTAGAGAAAAGACTGGGATTAGGGAAGATTGAGGAATGGACAAAAGATGAACGGGATTCAAGAAGACAGAAGATGGCGATTGATGTTGCATTTACATTTTTGCCGATTGTAATTATCAGGTAAGCAAAGAAACGGAAGGGAGGTCCCTAATGGGAAGTGCGATAATAAAAACTGTTGGAGTAGAAGTTTATTTAGCAATTTCAACAATAAATGGGTGGAACTTTGATGCCAATCTAGCAGCACTTAAATTCATGTATTCAGAGCACCACATTCTCTCTGTTATCCTGACTTATTTTAAAATTTGCGAGTGTTCTGTTTACCGAGTCCTTAAAATGTGCTTTTGGTTTGAGATGTGTCTTTTAACTATTGCGCCATTTTGAATGAAGGGTACTTAAAATCTATGCTTATGTTGTCAGATTATGATCAAAGTCTATGATATGTTCCCGTGAATGAATAATCAGTTTTGTTTGGTATTTTGATTTAAAAAGAAAAGAATATAAATGCTACGTTTAACAGACCGTGATATAAGAGAACAGAATTTTGTTTTGAAGAAACATTTTACGCTTAGCTAAGTTTTTAATTGACAAAACTGTGTTTTTCTCGAAACTAGTTCTCCGTGAATAAAAGTCCATTTTCTTTTCGTCCTCCAAAGGCGAATGATTGAAGACACAGGTACATTTAAATAATGTCAGTGGGTCAAGTTTTTATTATGTGAACGGTTGAATAAGTCGTTCTCCAATTTTGAACAGTATGCATTTGGAATTGTATTTAGCACGGTTTATGGGCAAGTTAGAGTGAGATGATTCTTTCTTTCTTTCTTTTATGACATAAAGGCGCATTATGATTATGTATTTATTAGTCATGCAAACTGATCTTATCTTTTTACAAACAAGATAGTCATACTAACAGAAAGCATTACTCAATGCCAATAAGTGAACATCTCTTTATGTTACCATAACAACCGAATATCTCACTAGTAAAGAGTAGAAAAAGGTTGCTTTTGATTTCCTTTGTTACGAGCTTTCATTGATTTTTGTTTTGCGTCACGATCTTTCAGGAAGGTGGGAAATTATAGCTCTCCATGGCTTCCTCTATTTTGTTGCGTTAAGTAGTTTTTGAAACTTTACCGCCGATTTTTGTCCTTGTTCCGCCATCCATTCAATAAAACGGCATTACTCACTGTTTTCCTTTGCTGCTAATACTTTCACTATCTTTTCTTTGTTTCTAATGAGATTTTCTTATCTGTTAATACACATCTTAGTTTCTAGAAGGCATCTTTAGCTATTCTTATGTATCTCTGGATTTCTGTATCACATTTCTATCATCTGTTCCTACACAGCACACCTGTACCTGCTTGAGTTTAGCTTCCCCAAGACGTAGATCGCATTGTCGACTGTCTTCTTGACTGAGAACTATGTTTTCTCTCCTCTTACAATTAAAAGTTATTCATTCAAACAAATGGGATTGTAAAAAAGGTGCTCTTAGCCTGATACGGTATTGGGATTAAAAGGGTTAAGGAAATAATAAAGTAAATATATGACAGCGGTGAAATACCGGAAGATCTCAGTAGATTCATCTTTATAATAATAAAAAATATAGCTACAGACAAATGCGAACTCCATCGGGCAATCAACTGAGCCGCAAAACTAAACATTGGATTTAAATGAATAAAGATCGCAATAGAACCAAACTCAGAATAGAGCAAGACTAGCTTAGCTTTGTTTCAGATCTTGGAAAATTATTATATTGGATTATAATACTATCACAGCAGGCAATATAAACGGAGAAATACTTATATCAGTTTTTTATAGATTATACAAACGCATTTGATAAAGTTGTGTGGGGGTGGGGGGTCACTCACATCATAGCAGCAGAAATAGTATCGTGTTCATAGGAAATAAAAAAAAAATCACAGAATTAAAACAGACCATAGCAATATGTATATTCATATCATACAATTTATTTTCTATGTGTACTGTTGTGTGTGTGCATTTTTGGTTATAACTGTTTCATGGTGCATGTAATGAAAGGAAGAAGTTACTTCGTATTATTACACGCCATGCCACAGAGAGAGAAAGAGAGAGAGAGAGAGAGAGACAGAGACAGAGAGACAGAGAGAGAGAGAGAGAGAGAGAGAGAGAGAGACAGAGAGAGAGAGAGAGACAGAGAGACAGAGAGAGAGAGAGAGAGAGAGACAGAGAGAGACAGAGAGACAGAGAGAGAGACACAGAGAGAGACAGAGAGAGAGAGAGAGAGACAGAGACAGAGAGAGAGAGAGACAGAGAGAGAGAGAGAGAGAGAGAGAGACAGAGAGAGAGAGAGAGAGAGAGAGAGAGAGAGAGAGAGAGAGAGAGAGAGAGACAGAGAGAGAGAGAGAGAGAGAGAGAGACAGAGAGAGAGAGAGAGAGAGAGAGAGATGTTGGACGTGTCGACTGTCTGAGGGTTAACGTGGTTAAATTCAATGTCATTGGCGTAATGTTCGTATTTACGGCAGGTACAGATTTTGTTGCATGCTGGGAGAACTTTGTATTATTTTTATTCTTTATTTAATTTATTTTATACGAAGTTTTAATGTTACTATTTTATTTTTATTTATAATTTTCATTATTATTTTATATTTTATTTTTATTTATAATAATAATAATAATAATAATGATAATAATAATAATGTTCCTACAAGGTACAATACAAAAACATACTTGATATGCTAAGAAAACTTTATATGGGAAAATATTAGCTTTCAGTAACATTTACTAGTATAAAAAGCAAACACAATCTGGATCCAAATATACAGAGCAGCGTTTCTCAGCCGGTGGCGCCCGTGTGCACTAATTCGACTTGAAATGTAGCTAGGTGAACCCCAGGTTAACAGAATAGTAATTTAGGAATTATTATTATTATTCTAGTGCACCCATGACGTCAAAATTGACCGCTTATTTTTTTTTCATAACCTCGTAATATTTGGTTGTTAGAACGGACGTCATAAAAGGGAGATAACTCGCTCCTTTAATGGGAACCAAGGTATGTCCCTTGATTAGAACTCTCTAGGACAACAGAAAGAAAAGGATTTTCAAGATGGCGGTCATGTATTCTCATATGTCCCGCATCGAACTTCAATCTACTAATAATCATCGGTCATGTTTTAGATTTATTATCAAGTACTATATAAAATTGGTAAAGGTTCAAATTATGTGTTCTTTCTTATTTGACACAAATAAGCATACACCTAACAACACAACAATAGTAGAAACATTTTCCATTATATATATTTTGTTTGTTTGCTACAGTACTTTATCTTATACGTTTTAACTACGACTTGGGGTAAGTTTAATACAGACGGTTATATATGAATTGAAAATTTAATTCCTTTTGTAATCAAAAACAAACACACATGAAAGGCTTAAACAAATAGGACTGCACTCTAAGAGACGTAGTAGTACATGAACCGATTAACTGAAAGCTTCATTTTCCTCGGGAACTAATTTTGTCTACATGCAGATAAATATTTTATTTGTATAAATTATTAAAACGATTAAGGGAAGAAATCATTCATAAATTTATTAACTTAAGCTGATTTACCTCCCTTCCCACTACAGACGGGAAAGGAAATATATAAATAAATACACATTGATAATTATTATATGGTTTGATTTAGAAACATCTTTATTTTTAAAAGCTAGAAACATCAGGCTCATGGCTTTTAAGTCAAGTCTTTGCCAGTTTATATTTTTAACTGGATTCAAAATTCCTTAATCTTTAAGAAAGAGTGGATAATCCTTTCCCTTTTACCCCCCTCAAGCGATTTAAGCCAGTCATTATCAACCTCTCTAAAAAAAAAAAAAAAAAGTTAAAAGAAGCAGATTCTTCGTAAAACCCTTTAAATGAAAACTGTACCTCTAATCATCTTTGGGAATATTAAACTAAAATTTCATATTTTCAAATTTCATGACTAATTTTCTTTATTAAAATCTAAAATTCACCACAGAATTTTAATTATTTTATAGGTGTACCCTGAAGTAAAAAAAAAAAAAAAAAAAAACAGGTAAGAAAAACTGGTATAGAGAATGACTTCAGTAAACACAGAAAAACAGAAAGATTAATGAGAAAAGGGTGCGTTTTCTCTGCAGAAGATGAACCGAAAAGAGCTAGATATCCTATCGGGATTTATTAACGGTGGATCTAATCTGAATAACATGTGTTATGCGGATGATAGAGTGTTGATAGCAGATTCAGAAGGAAAACTGAAGAAAAAAACTCGGGTTAAGGTAATAAAGGATGGCAAAACGAAAAAGGAATAGAAAAAAAATAACTGGGGTAATATATTTACCGACTGAATAATGATTCTGTAAATTCATATGAATAAAAGATTAAAAAAAGGTTTAGAAATGTATTTAAATCTAATACAGTCCAACCACAAGCTATTTTATCTCTGCATATATTTGTAATGTTTAACTACAACATATTTTTGTTCCTCTGGCTTTATATGAAGAGACGTAACTGGAAACCAATAGTTTTTTTTGTTTGAAAAACATAAACTGTGCGGGATTAATCGATCAGTGTCGATACAAGCATATCTATCTGTCCCTTTTTTTCTTTTTCTTTTCTTTTGATGTGCCGTGTCCTTTCAGGACGTAAGCGATCATGGCTCTCCACTTCCCTCTATCCCTTGTAGCGCTCAATAAGTTTCATCCCAGCCCACGTTCCGTCATCCACTTGCTTAAGCCCGCAAGGTATGTCATGCATTGCTTTCCCTTGTCTCTTTTCCCCTCTATCCGACGTGTGAGTATCCGATTCTCCAGGCTCTCCTTTCTCATTACTTGTCCCCAAAACCACAGCTGCCTCTTCCTGATGTTAAGTATAAATCCTCTTCCTTGTTTGCATGCTCTCCAAGACCTCATTGTTGCTCACACGCTCGGTCCATGCATCCTTCTGTAGAACCACATCTTAACATCCTTCTGTAAAACCACATCTCTCTTCGCCCTTAGCTTTGGACCGACTGATGGGTAACCCATTTATTCCGTGCACTTAAGTCTCTTCTTCATCTACCAAGACTTTTTCTCCTTTTGAACCGTCCTCATTCTTGCCTCAACTACCCCTGGGGAGGATAGACATCCTTTGTAGACAGCAGTCAACTCTTTGTTCCTTAATGTTTCACCAAAAAAAGGACGGTGAACCTGTCTTCACTCTGTCCAGTACTCTTTTGTTTGTTAAAGCGTTTTTGGTCTTGGGATGAGTTACTTGTTACCTGTAAACAGATCTCTTTTGCATTTCTCATAATACTCTTGTCGGTAGCTTTGGAAAGGCGTTTTTGGTCTGCAACAAGCTCAGTACTCTTTTGTTTGTTACCAAATAAATTGTCCAGCTTTTGGAAAGCGTTTTTGGTCATCCCAATACGTCTATGGATCTCCGTATTGCACTTACTGTCCTCTGTCAAAACACTTCCCAGATATTTGAACTTCGGCACCTGCTTGATATTAATGTCCACGACCTGTAAATCGCATTTCGGGCTCATCAATTTACTGATGACCATGCATTCTGTCTTCTTGTAGTTTATGCTTAGTCCCTTCTTCTCGCTCTCCTTCGCTACTTTCTGTAGATTTTGTAATTTTTTTTCCGAGTCTGCTATCAGTAATGGGTCATCTGCGTATGTTATGTTGTTAAGATTGTGGCTGCCAATGCTGTATCCCGGTAGGATTTCCAATTCTCTTATAATTGCCTCACTGTATAGGTTTAATAAGTCCGGTGAGAAGACACATCCTTGCCTTACGTCCCTTTCTATTTTCGTATATTCGCTGAACTTATTCCCCATTCGCATGCATGCTGTTTGCTGCCAGTATAGGTTCTTTATTATTCTAATATATTTCCCAAATATATCAATGTTGCTGAGCAGTTCCAACAGGTCCTTGTGGAGTACTTTATCGAAGGCCTTTGCCTAGTCCATGAAAAAACATAGGTGCACGTCCTTCTGCATTTGTATTGCTGTTTCTGATAACATTCTGAGCATGAATATCGTGTTCCTTGTTCCGGTGTCTTTAACGAACCCTCACTGTTCTCGTCCTATTTCTGGCCTGATGCAACTGCGCGCTCTAGTCATCAAAATACGGATGATGAGTCTTGTAATGTGACTCATTAGGCTGATTGTTCAGTGGAGTTCACATTCTTTTGCTCCTGATTTCATAAGCATTGCTATGAAGATAGATCTGCTGGGATCTTCTGGTATATCCCCACTGTTGTAGATTTCATTTATTATTTCTGTGATTTCGTCTATGCCAAAGTCATCTAAGGCTGTCAACATTTCCGTTACAATTCCGTCTGGCCTTGCCGTCTTGTTTCTGTTCAATTTAGCCAGTGCAACTTCTTCCGTTTTCAGGATTTCAGGTCCGTTTATAGTTCTGTGTATAGTTGGTTGTTCTCTTTTTGCCGTAGAAGAGTTCTCCAATATACTCGTTCCAGCGTTGAAGTGTTTCTTCCTTCTCCAATATGAGCGTTCCATCCTTTGATTGTAAGCATGTCTTCTGTGCTGTTAGTTGCCTTATTTGTTTTATGCATATCTCATATGGTTGGTAGTACTCAATCTCTCTATTTTTGCACATTTTTTATTTAGCCACTATTCTTTAACCTACCTGCATTTGGTCCTTATTCCATTGCGTAATTTTCTGTATTCCGTTCCGTATCTTGGCTGAGTTTTCTGTCTCCTTTGCATCATGTCGAGAATCTCATCAGTTTTCCGTTCATTTTTTCTTCTTCGTCCCTTCTTTGGAGTAATATCGTTTGCTGATGTCACTAAAGTGTCTCTTAGTGCGTCCCATTTCGAGTTTCCACTGTGTCCCTCTTATCTTCTTTTCACATTGTCCATATATTTTTCTTTCAGGTACGGGTCGCTCAGGAGTTTGTTGTATTGCAATTTGGGTGCTGCGTTAGGCTTCTTCATTTCCGCAGTTTCACTCTTAGTCAACATATAAGAGGGCAATGATCACTCCCGCCGTCGGCACTGGGGTAGGTTTTGCAGCGAATCATTGCATTCCTGAATCTTTTGTTGATAGTTATGTCAATTTGTTTTTTAGTTTCCCCTCCTGGGCTCCTCGATGTCCATAATCGTCTTGGATATTCTTGGAACCATGTGTTGGCTATTACTTTGTGATTGGCCATTGCACGATTGGATCCATTTTCGTTCCGGATTCCTAGTCCAAATCTTCCTGCTATATCTCTATATATCTCTCTCTGTCTACTGTTGCGTTTAGGTCTTCCATGATTATGGTGAATTCTTGTGATTTGCAAAGTGCCTTGACATTGTCTAGCATGGAGTAGAAAATTTCGATTTCTTCTTCCTTACTTTGTGCTGTCGGCGCGTACACTATTATGATTAATATGCTGAAAGGTTTTCCTTTCAACTTGACTACCAGAATTCTTTCGGATAGTTTGTAGTATCCCAGAACGCAATTCATAAATGTTTTATCTAGTATTAATCCTCCTTATCGTTTTTCTCTCTGCCTGCATAAATAATCCTGTACTTGTCGCTGACAAAATCTCTGTTTTTTGGCCATCTGGTTTCACATACACATAGGATGTTGATTTTTAGCCTGATCATCTCTTGTTTCACATTATCTAACTGGCTGCAGTTGCTCAATGTCCGGCCGTTCCATGTCCCCAGAGTTCTTTTATGTTTGATGCTAGCAATCGTAAGATAATGGGTCAGTGACATCTGCCGCTCATGTCGTCCCTTTCCGCGCGACGGATAGATTCCAAGGGATTTTATTCCCTTTACGCCGTTTATGCTAGCAGTCGCTGGATGATACCTATATGTATCTCTTATAATTTGTCCATATATATATATATATATATATATATATATATATATATATATATATATATATATAGTTGTATATTTAGGCAGCAATCCTTCCTTTATGCATGTTTCATTAAAAACGACAGACAAGGTACTACGGTTGAGCTTTTTATTTAATTTTTCTTGTGTTCTGACAAGAGCTTTCTTTTCGGACACAGGGTGTGTAAGAACTGTCCGAATGTTCTATATTTCCGAGCGCTTTCGGCTATACCTTTAGCCATTATCAAGGATATTCTGTGTATGTTCAGTGTGTGGTAGTGATGTTTTTAATTTCCGAATGCGGTAGGGCTCATTATGGCTTTGTTCATAGTTAATATTGTTAAGAGTTGGCTTTTTCTTTTTTTATTATTAAAGCTTCCATTATTTTTAGTCCACTTGCAAAAAAAAAAAATGGAAGCTCTAATAAAAAGAAAAAATATTAACTATGAACAAAAGCCACAAATGTCCCAACTGTATTCGTAAATTAAAAATATCACTACCACACTGAACATACACAGAACGAACACACACTCTACTAAGCTGATAATCGAATCATCCTTGACAATGGCTAAAGGTATAGCTGAAAGGCTCGGAAATATAGAACATTCGGACAGTTCTACACACCCTTTGTCCGAAAAGAAAGCTCTTGTCAGAACACAAGAAAAATTAAATAAAAGCTCAACCGTAGTAATTTGTCTGTCGTTTTTAATGAAACATATATATATATATATATATATATATATATATATATATATATATATATATATATATATATATTCTATTTATACATTATTTTTAATAGATACAAATATTTCAGTAAATGATCTGTTTATAATAAACAGTATTAACTGCATCTACCGGCCTGAATGTCCGTGAAATTTCAGAGAAATTATGATCGGACCTGTATCCTACACAGAACCGTCATGTGGCCTGATGTGCTATACCATTTAGGTACAGAAGAAGCCTCTGGTTAGCAAAATCAAATTACTCTTTTAAAATAACAAATATATATATATATATATATATATATATATATATATATATATATATATATATATATATATATAATAGGTTGGTTAATAAAAGAAGGAAAAGGAAAGGGTACTAATGTGAGCAATGCGAAAAATTATATATCATATATTAATTATTAACAACAAGACAGAATTGAAGCACGGAGATTAATGTTATTCGTCCGGAATTTTCGGGCACGACTGTGTCCTTTATCAGCGGTGCGAGAAATAAACAGAGTAACGGGGAAGACTCACCAACTGTTGTCCTTGTGGCTGATGTGAATTCGTTGTAGATGATATTAGTAGTAAAAATCCGAAACTTTTTTGAAAATGATCGGAATCTGTTTTATCCTCATTGGTGTGGGTAGTGTGATTTTGAACAAAGGAGAAGAGGCTTTGAGGATCTAGGGTGAGAAGACGTCCAGTATGTGGGGCCAGTCTTAATAGATTTGACAAGATGGGGAAAGAGTGAGAAGGCAAAAAAGTAATAAAAATAAAATGGAAGGGGAAAAAAAAATGGATAGGAAGCGAAAAAAAAAAAAAAAGAAAAAAAGAAAAAAGAAGATAAAATATTTTGATAAAAAATTCTTTTGGAAAACCATAGTCAGAAAATAGGGGGTGCAGAAAAAAAATAAACAAATAAAAACATAATTATAGTAATAATAATGCAGGGAAAAAAGATGGGGAAAGGCGTCCCCAAAAATAGATGCATTGTGTAATAAGTGTAAATATACACTAGCTATCTCATAAACTTTTGAAATTATAGGTATCAGAGGCGAAAGATATAGTGGGGGGGGAATAGCTGTTAAAAAAAAATTGATTTAAAATGTTGGGGTGGGGGCTACTCATTCGTGGAGTGGTGTCGGTGGTAATGGGTTTCCTTGTGGAAGGTATACTCTTTGAGTAAACACAAATCTCTGTTTAGACCTTTTATGTGGGAGTTTACTTATTCCTTATTAACCAACCTATCTATTTTAAATGCTACAAGAAGCACACGTGGATTCTTTCTTCTAAGCATATGTATATATATATATTTTATTTTTTGAAGTGCTATCTAATGATCCGGCGTCCTTTAAAAGGGCTCTGGTGAAATAAATTATTATAATGGAACCTTAAAGTGGTCTGTTTTTCTTTAATATATATATATATATATATATATATATATTACAGTTTAAAAGTTTGAGGCCACGCTTGGTATTTTTTAAAATTTGCCAAAAACGTAGTTGTTTTGTATTTTAAATAAGAAAAAAATTATTATACATGGTTAAAATAAACTGAGACATGACAAGTTTTGATTAGAAATTTTATTATGACAAGAAGAAAAAAAAAGCATTTTATGATTAAATTTTGCTCACATCAAATTATTCTTCTTTAGCCTTGATTACTGCAGCACAAATTTTGGGATTTCGCTGCAAAAAATTTCTCAAAGTATAAGTTGTCTTCAAACTTTTGGACAGTAATGTATATATATATATATATATATATATATATATATATATATATATATATATATATAATATAAAATATATTATAAAATACACATAATATGTCTATATTATTCAATGAAACATACTTGAATATATATATATATATATATATATATATAGGCTCTGAAAAAATTAATTTCAGTTGAGCTCTATGGGGAAGAGGTGTGAGTTTGTAAACAGTGACTATTATAACTGATATAGCGAGACTCTTCGGCAAAAAATTGAGTCACTGTCGGCAACCGGATGTCTAGCCACACTGAAGAGCTGCGAAACAGTCTGTCTGCTGTGGAAGACTATATATATATATATATATATATATATATATATATATATATATATATTTAAGTACGTTTCATTGAATAATATAGACATATTGAGTCTATTTTTTATAATCATCTCTAGTTCTCTAATTAGCTTCTTGATGTTAAATTAAAATTCATTAAGAAAGGCACCGTAGTTTTCGTTAACCCAAGTACTTTCGATCTTCTCCCAGATCACCCTCAGGGGTGAATTGTGAAGATAAACTTAATATAAGCCTGATCGTTGTGATGGTGACTTTTTGTAAACGCGCTCTGTTTATTTTCAAATTTGAAATTTATCCGTTGTAGCTTGTAGTTTTTGTAAACAAGCGTACACAATGTATGGAAGCTAACGAGAGTTAGTAAAATGCATCATGACGTTAAATGTTGGTTAAATGCATTTTAAAACATTGATACTACACTCGTAATAAATTTGGTTCAGTGCTGGTTGGTTGATTTTGATATAGACGGCCCCGAGTATTTGAAGTTTTTATTATTATTATTTTCTTGGTTTAATATATGGTTGTTGTCAACAAGTATTTTCCTGTATTGTGAAGGTGGATTGGAATGTGTCTTTAAATGTTGTGCAATAGAGCTTGTATCCAACAAATGAAGTGTAAAACGTCTTGATAATGTTGTGGTTGTCAAACCAACATATGTACTTACTTTGTTAGAGATACAATCTCCCAAAGGACATTTAAACAGATATACAATGTTGGTCATTTCCAAAAGCACTAGTTGACGAAAGATAGTTATTGCGTATGGTTAAGTTGATTCTGTTAAATTTTGTATAGTATATAATTAGCTTTATTTTTTTTTCCTGGGATCAGTGGGGAATATATTAGTTCTTATGAGATTTTGTTTTTGTTAGAATGCATTTGTATAATAGGTTGATATGTTTAGGGTGATTATGTTGTTTTTTTTTATTTACGTTAATATCCTTAATGGCTCTTCTAATTTGTTCATTAACAATGTAATTATAAAAATCATTATTAATGAGAGTTTGTTTTAATGTTTTTTTAATTCTGTCTAGAAAATCTTTTTCGAGGAATAGTTAACATTTGAACGGTATATTAAATTTTGTATAATAGCTATTTTGTAATAGTCAGGACATTTGCTTTTTTAGTTTAGAGTGCACAGGTTTATGCTAGTTGGTTTTATATGGGGAGGTGCTAAATGTATTATTATTATTAATGCCGATCAGTGCACCAAGAAAAGTTATTTAATTCTTATTGTTAAGTTCATATGTGAAGTTAAGAACGGAGGTTATTTTAAGTTTTTTGTAGTTCATATATTTCATCTATGTTTTGGAATAAGATGAGAATATCATCTTAGGTAGATGAATTTTTTTTTTAGTAGTTCTTATATATATATATATATATATATATATATATATATGTGTGTGTGTGTGTGTGTGTGTGTGTGTGTGTGTGTGTGTGTGTGTGTGTAAGTATTGAAATGGACTAAGTCCGACAATTATTTTAATATATTAATGATGCTATTTGTTTACGTTAAGATACGGTTCGAGCAGAGATGATCCTTCGAGAAAAATCATGGGAAATTTGTAGTTTTAAAACAGTAATTTGACTTTGCTAACCAGACGCCTCCTCTGTACCTAAATGGTATAGCACGTCAGGCAACATGACGGTTCTGTGTAGGATACAGGTTCGATTGTTGTCGGAGGACTCATAATTTCCCTGAAATTTCTCGGACATTCAGGCCGGTAAATGCAGTTAATACTGTTTATTATAAACAGAGCATTTATTTAAATATTTGTATCTATTAAAAATAATGTATAAATAGAATATATATATTATTTTGGACTAACTTTTAAAATTACTGGATTTTAAAGGCATAGCAAAAAATCAGATAAAATTAAAAAAAAAAACAGTAATTTTAAAGTTAGTCCAAAATTCGCTTGAGGATTAAATGGAACTAATGTCTTTAATTTAATTACAAAATTAAATTCGAAGCGTTTAGCTTCCATTTTTGAAACATGGTTAGAAATGTGTAGCGGAAAAAAACATATTTTAAATCAATTAATTTATAATATTAATGCTCTGTAAATTTACATTGAGCACTATTTTGTAA
The DNA here is from genome assembly GCA_903632075.3 of Acanthosepion pharaonis. Lineage (NCBI taxonomy): Eukaryota > Metazoa > Mollusca > Cephalopoda > Sepiida > Sepiidae > Acanthosepion > Acanthosepion pharaonis. The sequence continues at coordinate 543,905 of CAHIKZ030005570.1, forward strand.
AAATAAAATATCTATAAGAACACCAGATTATATATCTTACTCTTTTTCTTTTTATTTATATATACATGGATATATATATATATATATATATATATATATATATATATATATATATATATATATATATATTTTATATAATGGAAGAAATGGAAGAAGACAATTATTTTAAGACATTTTATGTTTATACATTATTTTAAAAAGACAAATATTTAAGTAAATGCTCTGTTTATAATAAACAGTATTAAACAACATTTACCGGCCTGAATGTCCGAGAAATTTTCGCGGAGGACGAATATTTTCTGTGAGTGTGTTAATGTGTGTCGACCAACCTTTTTATGTCTGTCTATCATAGTTTAGCCATGTTTATCGATTATAGAGTTTCCATTTGTGTCATCTGTCTGTTCGTTATCTATCTATCTATCTATCTATCTATCTATCTATCTATCTATCCAGCCTGTCCAAGGCATAGTTATCGAAATATCACCTGGTTATGTCTCAGGTCCCCCGCAAGGTGCAAATAGTCGAAAAGTATTTTGCCAGAAGAGACGAGTTGCATCCTGATTGCACGATCGTGTTTGAACACAAGTCTCAGAAGCAAGCGTGTTTAATTAAATATAATTGTTTCCATCCCTGACTTGTCATGTGAGAGTTTTATATTTGTTACATTCCTGGACTTCTGTCATGCGAGCAAAATTAACCTTCATCATTCATGGGTTATGTCCAATTTTTACTAAACACATCCAAAAGGAATGAGGTATGTATGCGAAAACAGCACAAATATAAAAAAGTTTTACATATGAACGTCTATTAAACCTGACCGGAATTTATTTGCTCTTTATTTTTTCTAAACCTCAATATATATATATATATATATATATATATATATATATATATATATATATACCCAAGTATATGATTGGTGTATATGGAATGAATTCAATAACCAACAATTACTATTCTTAAAAGAGTGCTCAATACAAAGTAGAGCAGATATAATTATTTATTTAAAATAATTTATAACATAAATATGTTATAAAATCACTACAAAAATAGCCATTTTGTTTCAACACGCTCAGTGTCTTATCAAGTGATGATG
>CAHIKZ030005570.1:550000-582500 GCA_903632075.3 Acanthosepion pharaonis
TAATATTTCGTCCAGAATTTTCGTTTGTATGAATATTGCATCAATATATTTAACATATACTAGCAGTAGAGCCCGGCGTTGCCCGGGGATGTAACAGTAAGAGATAGATCAAGTATCGACCATCTAAATGGAATTTTAAAAGCATTCTGAATGTAAAAATAAAGAAAAAAAAAGTGTGCAAGACAATAAGAAACACTACCTGCTAAAAAAAAAAAGTGAAGTTTTGTTGAAATCGGTTGAAAAATGTAGGAAATCCGATCCCATATATAACCGAACACACACACACACACACACACACAACCTGGGTTTTATAAGTATAACTTGATATGAGTTGTCCACTTTTCGTTCTCGCGACAGCAATGTCTCTTAATCGTGTTTTCCAATTGATTTCGTGCAAAAACAATTGTGTTTTTCCAATTTTTGGCGCCGTCAGAACCACCGCAAGGTAATTTTACGTAATCCTGTGAAGTTTTGTTGAAATCGGTTGAAACATTTAGGAAATCCGATCCAATATATAAACGAACAGACACACACACACACACACACACACACACACACACACACACACACACACACACACCTGGGTTTTATAATAATATGATTACAAGTTTTGAGAAATCATTAAAGATTTTTTTTTACGTGTGTCTTATAGAAATCAGATAAAGTGGGATCGAGAGCACTACACTCTCTCGTGGATTAACTAGTTACTTACTTACTTGTCGAAAGCATAATTCATGCCCATATTGATCCCCACATTACAAACAGCTAAAATAAAAATATTTAACACAGACAAGGAAAGAATGAAAATACTCTCTCTGTACATTTTTTCGCATATAAGATTGCTCTCTTTTAAAACCCGATTCGCCCAACGGAGGATAATGAAACAAGATAGGAGGTGAATTGTGAGGATAAATTACATATTATAGAATTCAATGACGTCTGTAATCTGTTGAATAACGAAATAAAATTACTTTGAACTGACGGTACACCAATGGATTACTTTTAAAAACTTGAAAGGAAGTACCATAAATGTGTTAAATCACTCACCATTTTGAAAATCGCTTATGGTTAAACAACAATGCCAAAATAAAGCTAATGGTATTACATTTTAAGTATTATATATAATACAGAGTTTGGGTCGTATTTGTATGTTTGTTTCACAGCATATAAAGTCCTTATGGGCCATTTAATGACGAAATTTATTTTTTGAGTCAGCTTTGAATTAATAAAAATGTTATTCTGAATACATGGCAGATGATACTTTTTGTGTGGGGACATGATTACTAGAGCGGGTGATAGATGTGTTTTATGTTGTTTTGTTAAAATTATATTCTGGAATATAGATTGATTTCTTTAAGAAATTGTAGGATATTATGTGGATTAATGTCATGAGTGAGTTCTTTCATCTTGTTATGTTGATTTCGTTTACTGGTATATCAATAACTCTATGGCTTATTTAATGCCGATATCAAAATATTTTGAACACGATCTTATGGCTTCTTCTGAATATATTTTAAACGTAATTATAACTTCAACTACAGATTAAACGTATTGTTGGTCATTCTATAAAATTGTATTTTTATGCTTTCATAGTGTTTTGTTTTTGTTTTCACTATTTATCCATAGTTGGGACCCTAACAGGTGCTATCACACCAGATCATGGTGAACCTGGGACCAAAAGCTTTTAAGAGATGGTTCCACGCTACTCAAAAACTCAAATCTCCCGATCAGAGTCCTTGCTGCTGAAACTAGTTTATCGTCATATCCAGGACTGGAGTTTAGATCGTGATCTATCTATCTACCTATCTATCTATCTATATATATATATATATATATACACACACACACACACACACACACACACACACACACACACACACACATATATATATATATATATATATATATATATATATAATGAATACATAATTAAATATTTATTTAAATATCCATTTTATGGACTCTAGTCCACGAAATAAATTGTCATCTGAACGGAGTTTTAAGGATTCTGTATTCATTATTATATTGCTCTGTTCTTACATTGAGCTCTCTCTGGATTTATATCCTCACTAGCAGCATGGCAACGCGTTGCCAATGCTTGATTCAAAAATCATTACGACTCATACAGCAACCGCTATCACTTGACTTAAAATATTTTTGCCCTTCCTTGCATTTAAAGGTGTGCCCTTTGCCGTGCTGATGTTGCTACATGCCTTACTTCTTGTCTATCTCACATTGCAAATTTTTTTTAAGCTCTATACTAAACATTAAATCTGTTACAAAAAAAGAACTAAACAAAATGAACACAAAACGATCAGCTTTAAAAAAGGACTCATAACTGGAAAAACCGAATGAAAAAAGAATGTTAACAACAAATATATTTTCACACCCAACCCAGTTCTGCGGAATCAGAATTAACGTTGAGTTTAAGCAAGCGAATAAACTAACTGGTGTAAAGTGCGGTACAGATTTAAATTTTTTCCACTTGTGACGAATGCAGCTATCGATTTTTTTTTGCATGCGAGCATGCTAGTTAAATTTCGTGTCAGTCAGCTGTTGGCTCTTACGCTGGCCAATAGAATCTTCCTGTCTATTCGTGGCAGCCAGCTATTGGCTCTCACGCTGGCCAGTAGAAAATATCCGCAAACTACATGAAAACTGCCGTAGAAGCATGAAAAAATCGATTATTTTCACTATCAATGGGAGTTGGGAAATGCAACGTCGGTCTTGGCTTTTCCACTAACTTGGAGCATGTGCATGTAAATTTTGGTGCAAATCCGTCGAAAATTGCGGCCATGCATTCGTTACACACACACACACACACACACACCGTTCTCTTGATGGTTCTTGAATCAACTTTGAAGATGGAACCAGATTATGAGTGTTGGTAAGATTACTGAAGGCCTGAATGGTCATTTTCCTCTCACCATTGCTCAATTGGGAAGACATAGTGGGACTGACACAAAATGATTTTAACCTGTTTTCTTTCTAGCTGGATAACCCAAAAAGTTTTTCAGTGATTCTTACGACAAATGGTAACAAGATGGCTAAACATCTTATCTGAAAAACTGGAAAAAAAAGAAATTCATTTAGTTTAGTGTTTTTTTATATGTTAAACATTTTGTGGGATGGACAATTATCCCATGCTGTAACACGATTTGGACAATTTTGCTGTTGCATCCGGTGTATATTACAAAGTGGAAACATTTTTCATGTGATGCGTTTCGTCCGTTGGAACTTCCTCGGACTCAAGTGATGTTTACGCTGATGTGACTACACATGCGCACGAAGGAGGGGACACCTTGAAATATAAATCTCTTAAATGAAATATTTAAAAAAATATCTATTTAGCTATATTTAACCAATTTCTTTTTCTTTTCTGTTTATTCTTTGATCACTTTAGTTTTTTAGTATCACACATTGTGATAACAGAAATTCTGTCAAGAAAGGTGAAACATTGGACGTTGTGAAGTGTCGTAACCTAGGGAATAATCACACGAAGGTTCTTAATGAACGATAATATTTAGGACAAGAACAACACATATAAGATTCTCTCCAATTGCAGACCGCAGACGGTATCTACAAACTGACCCACGCAGTCAGATGTGGCACAAGGCCGAATTTAATGTGAGGTTCCCGAGCCCGTAGGCTCAGTCAAAAATTCCCCCTAGACCCCATATAAAACGGGGTCAGGTAGCTATTTCCCGAGATGAGACTCTGCCCTTCGACATACCCTCGTCTGAGGATGCTTTCTGCCCGGTGGCAAAGAGGTTAACCAGTTCATCTGAAGACGATTACCCAACTGCAGGCCGACATACGGTATCTATCAAATGTCCCACGCAGTCAAATGTGGCCCAAGGCCGAATTTCATGTGGGGTTCCCGAGCCCGTAGGCTCAGTCAAAAATTCCCCCTAGACCCCATATAAAATGGGGTCAGGTAGCTATTTCCCGAGATGTGACTCTGCCCTTCGACATAGCCTCGTCTGTGGATGCTTTCTGCCCGGTGGCAAAGAGGTTAACCAGCTCAGCTGAAGACGAATCTCCAACTGCAGGCCGACATACGGTATCTACCAAATGTCCCACACAGTCAAATGTGGCACAAGGCCGAATTTAATGTGGGATTCCCGAGCTCGTAGGCGCAGCCAAATATTCCCTCTGGACCTCGTATAAAACGGGGTCTACGTGGAATTTCTATGAAAGGATATAATTGAAAATAAACAAACGCAACATGTCTAAATTGTTTAATCAAACATGCTAAACTAATTTAAAATGTTAGACCTTCATCAGCGAAGAATGGTTATTTCCACATATTATTCAAATATATTTGTTTTCTTATGTTTAACTATTGTGTTTTGTGTGTGGTAAGTAATCCAAATTCTTATTGGAGTGCAATGGTTAGACATAATAAAAAAAAATTCCTTTAAATAATATGTGGAAATTACCATTCTTCGCCCGATGAAGGTCACAAAACCCAAAACACGTGTAACAAAAATATGGAAAATAAAGTATAATATACATTTTAAAAGAGCCACATTATTATCAAAAATGTTTGCGGTTTCTCTTTAAACTATACACTATATATATATATACTCTACATTTTTATGTTTAACGTTGTTATTTTATAGATACAAGTATTTAAGCAAATGCTCGGTTTATGATAAACAGTATTAAATAACATTTACCGGCCTGAATGTCCGAGAAATTTTCATTTCCCAACAGAGCATTTACTTAAATACTTGTATCTATAAAAAGAACGTTAAACATAAAAATGTCTTTAATAAATAAATTGTCCGACTTTTGTCCATTTCTTAATATATATATATATATATATCAACAAGTATATGTATTAAACAACAAAATTTACAATGGACATAGACATTAACATTTGTGTTTGTGTGTGAACGTAAAGTGTTTCTATATTGGTGAATGTTCGTGCGTACGTGTGTGTGTTTGATGGCGTTTTCCCACAAGTGGGCAAGAACGCAGATCTCTGCAATATATCACATTTTTTTAATGTGTTCTCTGAAATGTAAAGTAAAAAGAGAACGAGGCAAGAAATTACTCAATATTTATAGTGTAAGGAGAGCGTCCCGTAGTGAACAATTTGGACAATTAAGGAGAAGTTAAGTCTGACAATATCCCCTCCAGTTAGACAAAAAATATTTTAGGGATATATGAAAAGTTCATAGAAGTTTTGAATATTGTCCTTGGGAACTGAAAAGAAAAGGTGTCAGAAGTGTGGTTGAGATGCGTGATTCGACGAAATCTTCTTGTGCTGGTCGTGTCGACGGTTGAAAGTTGAGGTGCAAACGACGAGGTGCTGAGGGGAGGTGCAGGCATTGCTGGTCGAAGTCGGTGTCGAATCCTCCCATCGGAATTACAACCGATAGTATACAGGAAAGGTTGGTCGTTGCAGATGATCGCTGCTGGTCGTCGCATCGTAGTATTCGTGGTGAATGTGTCGCACTCTCTGGAAAATATGTAGAAGCAGTGTTGTAGCCATGTTGAGCTGGTTGTGTCGAATGTTGTTTTAGAACTTAATAAAATTTCCTATTATTGTCGATTGAATATCGTACTTGCAAATTCTTAGTGTGTTCGAGTTGTATCGTTGCAGAATGAAGCTAAAAGACAGTGAGTCGCCTTTTGAGATGTGTCACACTTTATCTATTTCAGTCCAGAAGAAGAGAGTGTTAATTAGTTGAAAATAGCGTTTCGTTTTCCGTTTGGTAAGACCGTAAGCATGCCTGCCGGGGGAAATTGGGTCAAACGTCACCGAGAGAAAGAAAGGTTCAAGAAAACAGACAAATAGGGAAAAGCAGCATTGTATTGTTGTCTGCTGACTCGTGTCATAGTAGTAGTAGTAGTAGTAGTAGTAGTAGTAGTAGTAGTTGTTGTAATGGCGATTAAGGCTTCTCTGGTTTCCTACGTGTTGTAGAAAAATTCTATTTGCCGCGTCGGAGAAATGTGTTTTGTATAGACGTATTGTAGTGAATTAATTTTTTGTGATTTTTCACTTTCATATGATCTAATCACAAATTTTAGTAGCTTTATAAATGCTTTTTTTTTTAGGGTGTGATTAATAGTGTCCGGCGTGCGTAGTAGAAGTTTTTCAATGCTTTTCCTGACTGGCTCTCTTTTGGAAAGTGTGTGTAAATTTGAGTTTGTACATATATATACAATCTTGTGTTTCTGTTAGCAGGAGTTAAAAAATAAATCACGTCGGAAGGTCACCAATCTGTAGCGGACCGTGAGTTTACGTGTTGTTAAATTAGGAACACGCGTGTTTATTCCTGCTAGAAGAAGGTTCACTACAAGAACATGGCGGACTCAGAGATTGAATACACCATGAAGAAGTGTAAACCAAGAAGATAGTTATATATATATATATATATATATATATATATATATATATATATAAACAAATATATGTATTAAACAACAAAATTTACAATAGGCATATACATTAACATTTGTGTTTGTGTGTGAACGTAAAGAGTTTGTATTTTGATGAATGTTCATACGTACGTGTATGTATGAGTGTATGTTTGATGGCGTTTTACCACAAGTGGGTAAAACGCTGATCACTTCGATAGATGACATTTTTTAATGTGTCCGCTGAAATGCAAAGTAAAAAAAGAACAAGGCAAGAAATCGCCCAGTATTTATAGTGTATGGAGAGCGCTACCCCCCTCCCCCCGAGTGAACAATTTGGAAAATTAAAGAGGAGTTAACTCTGACAATAGTAAAATGACAAAATATTGGACGTTGTGGAGAGCCTTGGCCGTACACCTGGTGAACGGACATGACACAAAATTTATTCTCCGTTATCGTAGGAAGAGTCATTTCAAGGAGAATAACTCGCATGCTTCACTTGCTCAAAGCCATTGTTTTGCCAACGATCTTAAAATTATCAGAAGAATACAAGTACACGGAGAAGTGTATTATCAAATGTAATTATATTATATAAAATATTATATAACTATGTATGTTAGAAAAAGTATATATAAGAAAAAGTATAAGAAAAATTGTTGCTAAGAATTTAGATATTTCCGTACGGGTTTGGCGCCATGCATGGCATTCATATGTGTTATGGAGTGATTTCACAGTGGAGGCTTGTATTTGTACTAAGTCGGTCCTAAAATAGGTTCGACGTACAAAACGTTAGGAACTTGATATAATAGGTAATGATGCAGAAAAATCTAGTTGTAGTCGCTGATACTTTAATATCCGACTAACGGTCATCCGACATCGACTGACTGACCAACTCGATATTTAGTACATCGAGGGCATCATATGGCACAAGGCCGGTTTAACTTGGGATCTCCGTGCCCGTGGGCTCGGCCCAAAATATGCCCATTGAACCCGTATAAACGGGTTCAGGGTAGGTTTACATCCCCGAAAGAGAATCCGCCCTTCGGCGTAGCCACCTTCGGGTTCCTCTCGCTCGAAGGCAGAGAGTTCAACCGATCAGCCAGTCGACTGACTGACCAGCTCACTGAGCGACTGCTACTACTACTCCTACTTATTATAGGTGGGAGAGTCTATTAACTATAGAATAGGTGTGTTCCACTATAACAATATAATAACGGTCTGGCGAGATTATTTAAGAATATGACTCGAGTTTCCAGGTTGATATTTTGTAACAATTTGAAGTGTTGGGAAAAATTATCTCCCTCGAAGACTGTTATTTTCAGTTTCCTTCTCTCCTATACTAATTTTTGTTATAACTGACCCATACATCGAGTTATTCGAAGTGTTTAGTGTTTATAAATTCCACATTCGGAATAGATATTTTAAAATCACGTATGAAGAATAATGAACTGTTGTGATTGCTTTCAAGTTAGATATATAGTACCCTGTTCAAGGCTACTAGTTCGGCTAGTATAAGTGTTCTCACTTGAGGACAACTTGTTAGACGTTTATGCTTTTGTGTGGGGGTAGATTTCATTCTAAAAATATCATCCACAACCACTTAAAAAAACCTTTCTGAAAGCAAATTTAATTAATGACGTCTTAAACAAAAGCCCGAGGGTATAACAAAAATAGAACTTCAAGTTCGACCCAAATCACATCCGGTCTTTAAGCGTAGGCGGAAACGTTGTCGTTGACATATTTTTAAAACAAATATTCCCGTTTGTTTTACGTTGTTTTTTTTTGTTTATTATTTAAATTTAGAACACACTTTATTGGCATGTTCAAGCGAAGTTAGCTTCACTGTTCGTATATCGAAAATAAATTAGCTTCTGTTGTATCTACCCTATTAAATAAACATATAATAAGAATAAAATAATAATTACAATATTGGAGGCAATGAAAATGGCTAACTATAATTAGAGTAATGTCAATGGGGGCGGTATTGGTATAGTAATAATAGTGGTAGTCATAATAACAATTCTAGTAAGATGATAATAATATAAATAATTGCTGTTTGTTTATTTTCTATTGGAAATTAAATAATTAAGTGGCACCTATGTGCATTGTATTTCTTCTTTGCATTTTGTAGTAATAATTCTAGTGATATAACAATTCTAGTAAGATGATAATAATAATAATTGTGATAGTAGTTGAAATAAATAATTAAGTAGTGCTGTTTGAGTATTTTCTATTGGAGAATTAGAGATCGTGGTTGTATTTTCTTTGCTTGAATGAAGCTTCAGTGGCACCTATGTAGTGCATTGTATTCTTCTTTGCATTTTGTAGTAATAATAGTGGTAGTGATAATAACAATGCTAGTAAGATGATAATAATAATAATTATGATGGTAGTTGAAATAAATAATTAATAGTAATAACTAATAATAAAAATTAATGATAAAGTAACAATTAAAAATTAAAAATTGCAGGAGTAAATGATAATAAATAATAAATAAATGATGGATGGGGTAATAAATAATAGTGATGGTAATAATGGAAGAGATAAAGAATAAAATAGAAAATAATAGAAGTGGTAATAAATAAATAATGGCAATAATAAAAACAAAGACAATGGGAAAATGGTGTTGGCGTGTTAGTGGTTTATCGCCTCGCGTCCATAGGTAGCAATGCTGGTAAGGATATCGATCAGTGTTACTTGGCATTGCATTTATTTATGTATTATCCGTTTGGTATGAATTGTGATAAGAAATATTTATTTTCGTGTCTGCATTTTGAAATTATTTTTGAACTTATGTTTAGTAATTTTTTTTCTTGGGTATGGGAAATTTTTGCTACTTTTTTGTGTAGACAAAGAAGTCATTCTTTGTTTTTTAGGCAGGTGTGTTTTTCATTATTTCTCGGCTTGTTTTTGGTGTGATGTTTCTGTCTTTTAGTTGGCGTATGTATGTGGATGGTGTAGTGCTGTTTGAGTATTTATCTATTGGAGAATTAGAGATTGTGGTTGTATTTTCTTTGCTTGAATGAAGCTTCAGTGGCACCTATGTAGTGCATTGTATTCTTTGCATTTACCTTGGCTTTATATATTATGTCTGTTTGCTGGCAGTTTCCTTGCAGTGGGCATATTGTTTTGTTTCTGCATTTGCATTGAAGGTCCTTCATTGTGTTATTGTAGATAGTTACTTTTTGTAGCGCCTTTTTTATGATTTGCGTTATATTTTTAGTGCAGCTGTAACTAACTTTTACTTGTTGTCTGCTGAATATTTTTGCTAAGTGGTTTGTTGCGGGGAAGTGCTTTTCTATTAAGTTTAGGAATGTCCTTCCGATGTTCGTTTTGACAGTTTTATTGTGGGGGGAGGGGTTATATATATGTGTGTATGTATATATGTATGTCTTTGTATAATTATGTATATGTATATATGTATGTCTTTGTATAATTATGTATCTATACGTATTATATATATATATATATATATATACATGTATGTGAATGTATATATATATGTATATATGCATATATATGTAGATGTATACTAATATGTTGATATATACGTATATATATATATGTATACGTATATATATATACATGTAGATATATACGTATATGTGTATACATATATATATATATATATATATATATATATATATATGAATAGACATATATATGTATATACATAAATATATGAATAGACACATCTATATATATATATATATATATATATATGATAAATTATAGTTTTATGGCATGCTATATTTGTGGGTTAAAGTGCTCAATATCAGGTATAGAGCGTATATTTCTGCAGGAGAATATAAAAAGAGAATCAATACACATAGACACTCATTCACCAATCCAAAATTAAAACACAAAAGAGCCCTTTCAATAAAATTTTGCGAGTTGAAGGAAAAGGGTCTGAATCCTCAAATAACTTGGAAAATTCTAGGTTTTGCGAACACCCTCATTAGTTTTAGGGATAGGTGCAAGCTATGTTTAGAAGAAAAAAATCAGGATAATAAAATATAAAGATCAATGCAAACTATCAACGGAGAGAACTAATCAAGAAATGTAGACACACACACACACACACACATATATGTATATATATATATGTGTGAGTGTGTGAACTAATCGCGAAATGTAGACACCCACACACAAACATATATATACATATATATATAAATATATATATATATGTTAAGAAATGGACAAAGTCCGACAATTTATTAAAGACATTTTTATGTTTAACGTTCTTTTTATAGATACAAGTATTTAAGTAAATGCTCTGTTTATAATAAACAGTATTAAATAACATTTACCGGCCTGAATGTCCGAGAAATTTTCATAGAAAATATTCGTCCTTTGACAGGATTCGGACGTGCATCCTATACGGAACCGTCATTTACGCTGACGTGCCTTTTCGGACATTCAGGCCGGTAAATGTTATTTAATACTGTTTATTATAAACAGAGCATTTACTTAAATACTTGTATCTATAAAAAGAATGTTAAACATAAAAATGTCTTTAATATATATATATATATATATATGTATGTGTGTGTGTGTGCGCGCGTGCGTTTGTGTCTGTGTGTGTGTGTAAGTGAGTTAACAAATAGAAAGAATTATCTTGTCCGTGGCTGGTTGCGTTCTGAGACGGAAATTCTTCAAATAAATGTTTCTGAAGAATTTGCTTTTCAGAGCGGACACGTGACTATGTATTTTTTCCTTAAACTACATTTCTTGTGGGAACAAAACGCGTCACAAGAAAACGTTTTTTTCCTGAAGAATTTCCTCAAAATGAAACATGTAACTGTAATGTTTTTTCCCATTTTGTCATTCAGTTACGAATATATATATATATATATATATATATATATATACGTGTACGTGTATTGCTTTTAAACAATTGTATAGAATTTTCAGAACCTCTGAGTTGTTCTTGTTTTATATCAAGTTTCTGTTTACAAATTTTGAACACACATTAATTTCCTCTCCCAATTTCCTCATATTTACAAAAAAATTGTTTGATTTCTTTTCAGATTTCACTTCCGTTCAAGAAAATGATGTCAAAAATCGAACACATTTTCTTTCAAAGCTTAATTAAATTTACACCAGTTTTTATGTTTTTTACTTACCAAAGATAAAAATATTAAGATGCCAAATAAAAGTAAAATAAACAAACAAAAAATAATAAAAAGAAACATACATGAAATATAGGTAAAAATTTACGTTTATTTCAGCATACTATTAGAATAATCTTTTTTTTAAATTGCATATCCCATCTGAATGTACATCATGTCTATTGTGTCAGCCTTTGTACGGGATGATATAAATATAAATAGAGATCAATGTATTTGCACCTGCTGTAATAATTCTTAAACGTTTTTAAAGCCCGAACTCCTTTCAAATTACACAATCTCTAATTTTCTCTTCATTGTCGCACACTTGATCTTGAAGATAGAATCGTAAATGTTGTAAAGTCGAAAGCATATTTCCTTTTAATTTACTCTCAAATATTAATTTACACCAAAATAAAAATAAAATTCGCATCAAATTCTCTCAGGGTGACGCCCTTCCATTGCATTCCGATTGGGTTTACCTTTGTCATCACCCCAAATTTGGACGACTTTGAAACTGCGAGACTGGCACTTGTACCAAGCAAAGAAAATCCTGTTCATAAAATCACAGTAGTGAGCACTATTCAGTTTAACTCCTTCATCAACTTTGCATGGTCCAATAATAGCTTGGTCGACAATTCCAGTCCCATATCATAACACTATAACCTCCTTGTTGCTTTCTTTTAACGAACAGGCACATCTGAATTGGATAAAATTCATATTTCGGCCCATCCATCAGATATACCACATGTCACTCAAGATTCGTTAGAAAAGTCAATTTTCAGTATTTCTTGGTCCAATTTCCTTTAGTGAAAGGAATTTTTTTTTACAGATCCCAGTTTACAAAGAATTCTACACCTCTTGTCCTTCTAGACTCCCTCAATTTCAACATTTTCAAAGAATTAAATTCGGGGCTTTTAGCTTCCATTTTTGAAACATGGTTAGAACTGTTTGGACTCTACTTTGAACAATAAGAATGTATTTAGCTCTAAGTTGAAATGATGATCTTTCTTGCTGTTGTGACCACCTGATTCAGTTTTCCTCTCTACTGTTGACTCATTTTAAAACTTATTCACCGTTCTCTTGATAGTTCTTGAATAAACTTTAAGGATGGAAGCCTGAGTATGCTGGTACCATTACTGAAGGCCTGAATGATTTCACCATTACTCATTTTAGAAGACATAGTTGGTCTGACACAAAACGATTTTAACCTGTTTTATTTCTAGCTGAATGACTCAAAGCGTTTTTCAGTGATTCTTATGACAAATAGTGTCAAGATAGCTAGACCTCTTATCTGAAAACCTGGAAAAAACAAACTCAATTAGTTTAGTGTTTTTTTTAGATATTAAAAATTTCGTGGGATGAACAATTATCCCCTGCTGTTACACGATTTGGAAAATTTTACTGTTACACCCGGTACATTTATATACTAGCAGTAGAGCCCGGTGTTCCCCCCGGATGTAACAGTAAGAGATAGATCAAGTATCGACCATCATAAAGACTGAAAAATAAAACTGACAAAGATTATTGTTTAAGGTTGACGGACATGCATGTCTTAATTAGTTTTTTTTTTGTTTTTTTATTTTTTTTACGAATTGGTCAAACCCAAACTCAAACAAAAACATTGTTTTCAATCGTTATGAGTCTACCGATTGAATAGAATTTTATGATAAACAATTGTCTTGTAAATAGAATTTTTAAAGCATTCTGAATGTAAAAATAAAGAAAAAAAGTGTGCAAGACAATAAGAAATACTACCTGCCCCCCCCCAAGTGAAGTTTTGTTGAAATCGGTTGAAAAATGTAGGAAATCCGATCCCATATATAAACGAAACACACACACACACACACACACACACACACACACACACACACACACACACACACACAACCTGGGTTTTATAATAAGTATAACTCGATATGAGTTGTCCCCCCTTCATTCTCGTGACGCCTCTTAATCATGTTTTCAAATTGATTTTGTGCAAAAACAATTGTGTTTTTTCAATTTTTGGCGCTGTCAGAATCACTGCAAGGTTATTTTACGTAGTCCTGTGAAGTTTTGTTGAAATCGGTTGAAAAATGTAGGAAATCCGATCCAATATATAGACGTACACACACACACACACACACACATACACAATCTGTAAAACTGGCAAAGATTATTGTTTAAGGTTGACGGACATGCATGTCTTAATTAGTTTTCTTTTTTTTTTTACGAAGTGGTCAAACCCAAATTCAAACAAAAACATTGTTTTCAATCGTTATGAGTCTACCGATTGAATAGAATTTTATTATAAAAAATTGTCTTGGAAATAGAATTTGTAAAGCGTTCTGAATGTAAAAGTAAAGAAAAAAGTGTGCAAGACAATAAGAAAAACTACCTGCCAAAAAAAGTGAAGTTTTGTTGAAATCGGTTGAAAAATGTAAGAAATCAGATCCCATATATAAACGAACACACACACACACAACCTAGGTTTTATAATAAGTATAAATCGATATGAGTTGTCCCCCTTTCATTCTCGTGACGCCTCTTAATCGTGTTTTCAAATTGATTTTGTGCAAAAACAACTGTGTTTTTCCAAATTTTGGCGCTGTCAGAACCACCGCAAGGTAATATTATTTAGTCCTGTAAAGTTTTGTTGAAATCGGTTGAAAAATTTGGAAATCCGATCCAACACACACACACACACACACACACACACACACACACACACACACACACACACACACACACACAATCTGCGTTTTATAATAACTAAGATATACACATATATATATATATATATATATATATATAATCTACACTGATACGCTCTATCGCAATATTGTGCACTCTTCAACTTTAAATGTAGCAAATTGTAGCACACACATACACACTGTGTTTATTCAAAAGAATAAATACGCAAAAAATCACCTTCCTCCCTACCGGGTGCTGATAGCTTAGGGGTAAAATCTCCGACTGATGCTAAATCAGTCAGTTTTCGATCTTGAGACAATTAGATGGCTACCCACATTTATGAGCTGCTGTCTGTGGATGACATATATATATATATATATATATATATATATATCTCATGATCCAATTCATCAAACCTACAAATTTATAGGTCTGAGGAATTGGATCGTGATCACGATTCCTGTGTAATAAATTATAACCATGGAATATTAATGTTTGAGCCTTATATATTATGTTCTTGATCTGTCCTGGATATTGAGCTCCATCTGGGTTTTATCCTCTTGGAAATTTATATATGCCACAACAATCCAAAGTATTGATACAGCTAAGCCAAAATCCTGCCAAGTGCGAGGAAACGGGGTAAAGCATAAACCAAGGAACAAATAAAAGACAGACACCTACCTAAACAGTAATCAAGAGTTCTCCATGTTTAAGTCACCAAGACAGAACAGCGTCAACGAACTGTTTCTAGAATTTTTATATAATATCTTCTCCATAAAACCACACTAATGACGTTCCATCATCACCGAGCGATCACTGAATGTTTTCCTATCGCAATGAACGCGTGTTATCTCAGGGTGTCCTCGTGCCTTCAGCGGCTACTGAGACTTAAACTCAACTTCAAGTGGAACTCGAACATACGATCCATCTCTAAAGATACTGGGAAAATGGTCGGTTCCTTGTATACCTACAGGAAATACCTGACCTCTCCTGTTATCCTCTACTTTTACAAGAGCCAAATCAGGCCGAAAATGGAGTACTGCTGCCCTACATTCACAGGAGCTGTCCACGTCTTGATAGAGTCAACAAGCGTCTTCGCGCCCTTCTGGGAGATTAATTATTTTCTACTCTACAACTCTTTTCCAACAAAGGAAACATCGCAAGCCTCTTGCAGCTCTAGCACTATTTCGGACATTCCTTAATTCTATCAGTTATAAGCTTCAAGACCCGCCATGCCACGCACATTGTAGCGAACCATCCTCATTCCATCCTGTTAGTGAGATGTAATTTTAATTCGGAAAGCTTCTTCCCACGAGTCGTTGCATTGCTTTGCCGATGCCCAAAATGATGCTTCTCCGATCACTGCAATCTTAACCTGTTCCTGTCTAGGGCTAACCATTATCTTCCCCATATATCCCTATAAAGTGTGCCTTTTACATTGTAACCCTCTAGCACGAATGGCTCTTGGGCCTACTACAGGACTAACATTCTTGTAGTTTCTAATGCAATTTTATTGAAAAATCTTGCAAAGATGGAATTTGGATTCTTCATGAAGTTTACCTTCAGAACGTTCCACCATCTGCTAAAATATTTTAAACAGGGATCCAATCTTTCCTTTTTGCATGACATTGTTGCAGGCGGTGAAAAATAGGTTTTGCATGTCAACGGGAAAAAAACCCCGAAAAAGGCCGTGGTTATCATAAAACGAGAAACTAGTACTAACACCAAAACTAGGGCTCCATCCATAGAAGTTCTTACTTTGTGATTGATGTAATATCAAACTTGTCCACTGCTAGCTATGAGAACATGGGAATTACTGGAAACGTTTATTGCCAGAAACTTCATAGGGAAAAGGAAAGCGCCATTTTTGGTTAATAGGAAAAATGGTGTTAATCTCCAGTATGACAATACAAGGGCATAGGCTGAAAAATAACCCCCTCAAAAATAGGGTGGTCGATAGTAGATTCTTCCACAGACTCCAAAATCACCAGACTTTGCACTAACAGATTTTCATTATACAAGCTTTTCGCACTAAGACATTTTCATAATACAAGAGCATACGCTGAAAAATAACCCCCTGAAAAATCGGGTGGCCATGATTGTAGATTCTTCCACAGACTCCATACTCATCGGATTTTGCACTAACAGATTTCCATTTGTTTTGATCACTAGAACATTTCATCAGTAGCTGCACATGTAGAAATAAAGCAATTTAAAAGAGTATTTTACATTTTTCTGGTGGGGCTAGTGGATCCAGATTTCTTTAAGCATTGAATAGAAATCTTGGTTCGTCTTTGGGCGACGATCGTAGTAAATGAAGGTGATTACATTTTTGATAAAGAACATATTTTTTTTTTTTGTATTTTGATCGAGTTAACTCCAAGGAAGGCAATAAAGCCACCGAGACGCAAAGGGTTACTGGGTGTGGAAGTGTTAGAAACAGGAACATTGCTACGGAGCGAGAACAGAGGAAGAATAATCAGAACAGCAGATAGTGATTGACATTCCATTTAACACACACACACACACACACACACACACACACACACACACACGGACAGACATCGATTTCTAAAGAAGTGAGGAATTTTTATTTCATTATTTAAACGTCATTTTTAGTGGATACCCACATTTGAGTAGACAATCCGTTTATTTATTAAACAATATATAGATACATATATATATATATATATATATATATATATATATATATATATATATATATAGATAGATAGATAGATATAGATATATAGATATATATATATATCCTTTTATTTTTATAATAATAAAGTTTGGAGATTTGAGTCTTTCCTTGCATTGGGTACTGTAGAGTATTTTGATGTTATCTACTAGTATTTTCCGATGGTGATAGTTGTACTTTGGTCGTTAATTAAACTATCCACATTAATAATTTTTTTAATCAAGTTCATCCGAAGGAAGGCAATAAAGTGACAGAGGTGCAAGGGGGTGGAAGAGTTAGAAACATGAACAATTGCTGAAGAGCAAGTACAGAGGAAGAGTAATCAGGAGGACGGCAGATAGCGATCGACGTTACATTTAAATTTTTGCTCGTCGCCAATTTATTATTGCGCTTAAATTCAAACTGTCTCGGCACCATAGCGAAGAACTCATCTGTAAAATTACCATGGAAGTATATATATAGAAAAGGCAAAGAGAGGCAAATTTAAGAAAGTAGCTGAACCCGAGGTGCCAGATCGGGGCCTATAATATTGCTTATTCTTCTTTGAACTTTATCAAGGAGTTTCTTTGGATTTTATCAAGATATATAGCAAGAGCATCGGATCATATGTGACAGCAATATTCTAAGCATGGACGTGTAACGGTTTTTGGATTGCAAAGGAAAAGATTTGTCGCAGATTAGTTCCACAACGAAGAGAAAAAATCAATGTAAGTTCAGACCCGAAGATTAGTGGGTAGAAAGAAACGTCGAAATCTCGATTTGCAGGTACTATGTCACAAATCACAATGCACGTAACCAGTCAGTAAAAAAATAATTAGGAACATTTTTGCGATGCAAGATTGTATGACATCCTTTCAATACGCCATGGACTCATTTATCAAGTTAAGGAGGTCAAGCGACAGCAGGTCTTCGGGGTACTCTAGAGATCTCTGAAATATTTTAGCTAATATTAGAAACTAGAAATGCCCGTGAAATTTCCACGGTTTTCCTATTTGAATTTTCTGATAAATTTTAATTATTAAATTAATGATGAAAAAACTCACAGTGAGTTCTACAAAAATAGATTATCTGTAAAAATCCCCTCCTCATATCATTCAATATTTGCGCCTAAGAACTTTAACCAAATTTTATAATAACAATCATAAATACGAATGCTGGTTGTTATTTTGAGAAGTAAGGGGGTACAAATGAAGAGATTTGAAATTTACATATTAACAACAGACGTTAAATATTTCTTTCATTCTTTTACTGAATCTAAGAAGCATTTTTAATTTATGTATATAAGAGTTCTTGGATTGCAAAGAAAAATATTTGTCGCAGATTACTTCCACAACAAAGACAACAAATCACTGCAAGTTCAGACTCGAAGATCAGAAGGGTAGAATGAAATGTCAAAATCTCGATTTGCAGGTACTCTGTCACAAATCCCAATGCCTGTAACCAGTCAGAAAAATAACTCACCGACGACAGCTGCGGTAGCTGAATACACGAATTTTGTCTTTTTTATTCTCCACGATTCAAGAACACCAGCTGCTTTTATCGGCCGAGCATTTTTTCTTTCGTCGACAACTGGGAGAGGACGCACAATATTAGCATATCAAAATACTTTTATGGTGACTCCTCCGACTCATTTGTTTCTAATTTAAAGATTCCGTCTTCAGCATATCATGCAGAATACGTTCCCTTTCTTTTTCGGCACGGTTTCCATCGCAGGATACACGCGACATGTCATCGCTTGGTTTGACGAGGTAATTCGCCGTTTTCTTCGCTATAGGACGAATGGTAGACTTATAGATATGATAGATAGACTTTGAAGAGAAAAACCGTCTAGCACGACCCAATGAAACAAACTTCCAGGCAGCTGACTTAGCAATGGATTTTAATAATTGTGTGTGTCCTTGCCTTCGTTAGTTTGCAATATAGTTACGCCAGCATCTCATAAATATTGGACTATTTCGTTTTGATCACGTGGAAAGACAAGGCATATCATAGACGCCACTTGGTTTCAGTGAAGAAAGAAAGAGGCGTTTAACGTTTCTGGCTAATACCTCAAAAATAATGACCTATTCCGTTTTGCTCGTGTGAAGAGAAAAGACATATAAAAAAGCTACTTGGTTTCAGTAAGAAAATGAAAGAAAAAAAGAGAAGATAGAAAAATAGAAAATGAAAGAAAAAAAGAGAAGTATTTGACAGCTGTTTCAGTGAAATGGAAAAAAATTGTCACTTTCAAATCTTTTCATTTGTACCCCCTTCTTAAAATAGCGATCAGCATTCATATTTATGATTGCTAATGTTTGTTAATAACGTTAAACTCAAATATTTCAGGAGGGGCAATTTCTATATCTTATTGTCGTAGAAATAACCATGAGGTTATTCAATCATTAACTGAAGAATTAAGATTCATCAGGAAAAACGTGAATTTTCCACGGAGTATTGTAATCATTTCTATGCTTGGTCGGCTCAGGAGATTTTTGTGGTCTAGCATATGTGCTGATTCCTTAAGCCGACCATGCATAGAAATGATTAAAATATGGGAACCAGTTATAAGGAGTGCCAGAGAAAAGCGATAATAGCAACAAAAATTGCAATATGAGCTCTGGTAAAAACATGCAATGATAATAGCAAAAAAATGCAATATGAACACTGGTAAAAATGGTTGCTGAGACATTAGGTTTATAATACCCAGAAATTCATACACAGAAGTCCTTAAAGACACATGGCACAGTGGATAAAGGCATTGGTTAGAGCCAGTGACAGGAACCAAAGAGTGTGAGTTCAATACCCGGTTAAGACAGTGGAGAACTTGCAGAGGGGAATTAACAGGAGATAACTGATAGATGACATCCATTAAAACATGGCACGTGGAATTAGAACAGTCTACGAAGTGAGCGAAATAAAGGGTTCAGTTCGATATTCCAAACACCTGAAGAAGGTCGAAACGTTGTGATAAATATAGCAACAAAGATGAGGACAATAGTCCGAATAATGTCAATAGTGTACATAATACCTCATCTCAGAAATATAGGGAGATACTAGTTTAAACAAATTTAATTAATATTTGTTTTATATCATTTGTGATAAAACGTAATTACTTTTTGAACAGCCTAATATTTAATATTTAATATTTTTGAACAGCCTAATATTTAAATAAATTTAACTTACATTTGCTTTTATATCCTTTTTGATAAAAAAGTGATTATTCTTCTGGTCATTGTAATGTTTAGGGAACATTTAACGTGGGATTTAGTGAGGGTGATTCAATATTTATTAAGCTAGATGAAGTAAAGGCGTCAGAAGAGTGAAGAGCCTCGTAAGAAAATATCAGCATCCAGGATTCTACTTGGGGTTTGAACACCAACTGGCGGCATTGGTGGGAATCAAGAAAATAACTCGGGCCAAAAAAGAAAAAAAAAAGAAAAAAAAAAGAAAAAAAAAGGAGCTTAAAAATATTCATTCGAAACTTCCCTACAATGTATCGATATCGTGCTGAAAGACATCAAAAGGCTTTACATTGGTTCTATGAAAATAATTGGTTTAATCTTCAAAGGCGTTTAAATAAAAGAATATTACAAAAATATCTGATGGACATCTTTGGAGATTTCGGTTTTGGAAAGAACAACATTTTGCAGAAGATGCGACCTTGTGGCATGTTATCTGACTGTATTTTTTTTTTTAACTCTTTCTTTAACTTTTGCCTTTACTCTTTCGTTCTATAACACAAATGTCAAAAGTTATCTCGTTTGCAGAAACAGCACTTGAGTAGAACTAATAAAAAAAAAAAGAACGATCCACGGGTTCTGTGCTGCATTGTTTTGCATAGAATGCCACATTTGATAAGTTAGAAGATTTGAACTAGTCTAGATTATTCTAAATACGTTGAAGAAGAAGAAGAAGAAGAAGAAGAAGAAGAAGAAGAAGAAGAAGAAGAAGAAGAAGAAGAAGAAATGGCGAGCGCATTCGAACAAAGACGTCTGGCGTGATTTGAACGGGACACAAGAACGTGAAAAGACGTTTGAAATGTCAAACCAGTTGACATTTTACTTTGACAATGGACATAACTTTCGTATCTTCCGAAGGTGGGGAGTTCCTCATAGTCAATGAATTGGCCAACCTTCGGATACACATGTACATGATATCTCCAAAATTTCTAAATCATGCTGTTTGATAATCGCAACTTCGATTATGATATGAAAGTTAAAAATACACTGATTTGTATCTGTCACTTCGCTAATGACAAGATTATCAAATTTCAAATGCAAATGGTTTGTTCATTTAAAATCCTGCATTTATTAGAGTATATATTCATTTTAAATATCAGGAGGCGTCATAAAAATCATTACAAAGGGCTGAGAAATTTCTTTTCCCGTTACGCAGTGGTTGTTTTCATACAGAAACAGAGATGAATTTCAATTTCATTCAAATTGTGTGTGTATATACATGTATATGTGGGCATATATATTTTAATTCAATTACAATCAAAAGATATTTCTTCTAAATTAAAAAAAAAAGCTTTAAAATAATTTTATTTATTGAGGAATAATTTGTAAAAAAGATCTATCTATCTATCTATCTATCTATCTATCTATCTATCTATCTATCTATCTATCTATCTAAGTCTGTTCACATCTATCTATCTATCTATCTATCTATCTATCTATCTATCTATCTATCTGTCCTAGTCTGTTCATATCTATCTATCTATCTATCTATCTATCTATCTATCTATCTATCTATCTATCTATCTGTCTGTCCTAGTCTGTTCATATCTATCTATCTATGAAAATGTCGGATTAAAAATAAATCCATTAATTCTTTAGAAATATAAAAAAAATATTATTGTAAGGTATGCTATATTTATGGGTAAAAATATGCTCTATCTCAAGGACAGAGCGTGTGTAATAGCCTGAAGAATGCAGTTTTAACATGAAACAAATTGTCTCCACTCTGTGTTGACCTCAGTATCCCCCCCCCACACACACACATACACACACACACACTATATATATATATATATATATATATAATTTTGCAATATATAAATTCCGTGTAACACAGAATGAATTTAATATAAGTGAATATATTATTGCATTTATTCATTTATTTTAATCATTTCTTCCCAAGCAAAGCAATAAAGCTACTGATATAATGGAATATGCGTACACCCTTGTTCCCCCCTCACTGGAATATAATTGGCTGGTGTCCGTCATAAATACCGACGGACGTGTAGGAGAGTCAAGAGCCTTAGTCTGAGAGCTAAGTCTATAACGACGCCCATTGGACTACGCCATTGATCTACACTTCTAACCTGCGACTACGACGCATACCAGTCGATTACTGCCACCGTATTCTACTTGGTTATAGTAGCCCAAACCACTTAGCTACTTCGTTCAAATATATCCCTTTCCGGGACATATCAGTTACTAAGAGGCAGGCGGTTATTGATTGTGAGAGAATTTGTTGAAAAATATTAAGGACAGAGAACGATAAAAGGACAAGAATGAAGAAGACAGAAGATAATGATTGATATTGCATTTAAATAATTGAAGATCAAAATTGACTGGAAAGCAAGAAGCCAGTAGAGAATTCCGCAAGTGAGAAGTGCGAGAAAAGAAACTGTTAACATAAAACATATTGTTACATGTAGCCATTTAAATTGCAAAATGATGAGTCCTTGCGGCCATTCTAGTACTACGTCTAAATACATAAAGTGTCAGTATTATACAGTTAAGTTCATCAGAACATTTACCATGACAATACAGCGTGCTTCAAAAGTCTATGTCACATTCCAAGAACTCTTATACCAGGAACTACAAATGCTAGCAAGAGTGAACTGGTACCATTTAAAAAGCTAAATCTGTCAATCCGTTAATTTAATTTTAATTTAATTAATTAAATTAAATTTTTGAGCACCACTCTGCCTGAGAGATGGGTTGGACGTTCCAAACTGACTGATCACATGTTCCTACGATGGCTACCTAAGTCTGCAGACCTCACGCCATGTGACTTGTTCTTCCTCTGGGGGTACGTGACAAGCCTCGTGTACATACCTCCCCTTTCCAGAGACGTGGATGATCTGAAGATGCGAAAAAACGAAGCCTTGGCACCCATCAACAATGCTATGTTTGGTTGCGTTTGGCAAGAATTGGATTATCGTGTGGATGTGTGTCGTGTAACACACGGCGCTCAAATTAAACACCTATGAACACCTGCATAGAAACGTGGAAATATTAGCTTTCAGGAAATATAAATTGTGTTTTGATATCTTCAACAGTTATTAGGATATAGAGTGTCGTAAAAGTGACACGGACTTTTCAAACACTCTCTATTTATTAAAAGAAGGCACAAGAAAGTTACGCTTACAGCAGTGGAAAAGTCACTGAAGCTGAAGATGACAGGTCAGGACTAATAACATTGCTGATTCTTTGTATTTCATCAAGAATCAATATTTGTATAATTCATGTTAGCGAAAAACGTTTGCCCGAGGAGAACAAGCCACTTTGAATCTTAGCATAAGCCATGTTGATAGAAGTTTAAAAGGCTTCTCTCAGACGATTAAGAGAAACAGTTTCGTTTTATTTTATTTACATATTTTTTACCCGCACATATATATAATATTGATACATGTTTAGTTAAAAAGCCATAATTTCGAGCAGTAAGGGCATCATGTAGGCAGGCATTATCCTGCTGTAACAACAAATATCCTTCTTACTGTATGGAGGGTATGAGAACGGGATAAACAAAGTTTCTTATGTATTTTTGTGGCTCGTCAACGTTCTCCACACACACACACACACACACACACACACACACACACACACACACACACACATATATATATATATATATATATATATATATATATATATACCGTATTTTCCGCTTTACAAGATGCACTTTTTTCCTAAGAAATACCCTGAAAAATACGTGTGCGTCTTCCAAGACGAATGTAAGGCAACGCCTAGGCTCAAGCAAGCTTGACGGTTACCTAATTGACTTGACTGATAAGGACGTGGATGTGTATGTTGAGACATTACACGATAATGTTAGCTATCTATATAATCCAGCCTTTTATATGATGTAACCTCAGTACTTAGCTGTTAAAAGTATTTCCAAGACTATAAACCCTCCTGGAGTCGAGCCACAAGTTTAAACATGCTCTGTCTACTAGCAGCGGCTGGAGCCTTTCTGCTCTTGACAAGTATGTCATTGCCATACAAACAAAATCTGATGAGTGATTAATGTAAACAATACGTGGCACCAGTATGTGATTTATGCATGGTGAATGTGTTGTTGTATGAGAATGACTTTTGTTTTATTAGAAATTTCTTTCCAATATTAGTGTGCGTCTTCTAACTCCTAGGTCCGACTCTATTTCTTTATCTACATAAATGACCTTCCTGACGCCATAATTTCCCAAGTTGGCATCTACGAGGATGACACCACAATTTATTCCTGCCTCAAAAACAAATCTAGTGTCACTGACAAAACTCACCTGGGCGTGCGTCTCGAAAAGGACCTCCAATCGGTTGTGAACTGGGGCAGGAATTGGCTGGTCAACTTTAAAACAAAACTGCTCTCTATTAATCACCACAGTGATCCTTTCCTACCCCCCTCCATTAGAATGTCTGACACTCAACTTCTTGAGAGCACCTCTCTGCGGCTGCTCGGTCTCACGTTGACTGCTGACCTGAGATGGAACAAATACATTGAGTCAATTGCTTCGTCCACCACAAGGAAAGTTGGCTCCCTGTGCCGCGCCAGGACATTTTTCTCCCCGGAATCGATTCGTCGAAACTATTAAATGTAGCCCTCTTCTACTCCAATAGCTTCATGTCTCGCACCTCTCGCCTGTGGAACTCCATTCCCTATTCCAGTTTCCCTGAGAGCTATAATCTCCAGCTATTCAAATGTAATGTCAATCGACATCTCCAGTTGCCTTGATCTATCCACTATCCTTCTCCTCACCCTTTCCTCTATCACTCCTATCTGATCTTGCGCTAAATCTTCTGTAATCCCTTGCGTCCTAGTGGCTTCCCGCCTTGCTTGTGGTGAAACAACAACAAAAAAAAAGCCGGAAAATAATATTGATACATGTTTAATTAAAAAAGAGATGAAGGATTTTTTTTTTATTTCATAGATAAATTGTTTGAAATGTTTTTGATCGAGCGCTTTCAGATATGATGTTTTGATCGATCGCTTTTATACTACTGGTCATTTTCAAGATCCTTGACTTAGAGTGACACTGAGATCCGAAGACATATTGGGATATCCAAGGACGTATTCCAAAAGCTAAGCAGAGAACTAAGGTATAGAACAATTTCGCGAGAAACAAGGAAAAGAGTACTAAACCGCTATGTGATATCTTTCCTCCTGTATGGCATTGAGGACTGGACGATCTCCTCAAAGATGAAGACGAGATTTGACGGAACATAAATATGGTTGTACCAAAGATTGCTGAGGATACAGTGGACCGAACATTTGAGTAACGCTGAGGTTGTGGAGAAAATGGAAACAAAAAGGAATCTAATACTTAACATTAGGAAGAAACAGCTGAGGTTTCTGGGTCACATAATGAGGAAAGAGGATTTGGAAAATCTGATACCTACGGAACAGATAGAAGGCAAGCGAGGCAGAGGAAAACAATGCATAACATATTTAGTGAGCTTGAGTAATTGGATGGCTAAACAGGACTTGCGAGAAATAACAGTAAGACAAAGTTTATTAAGAGTTTGGCACATAAAGAAAGATGTCTGTAGGAAATGAATATACAGGGTGTGCCCCCAAAGTTTACACATTTTTAGTCTGATAACAGAATAAATTTTATCTCAAATGATCTCAAATAGCTGGTTCTACAGAAGGATGCTGGGACCAAAAACGATGAAATTTTAAAGAAAATGGAAACAAAAAGGAAGCTAATACTTAACATCAGGATGAAACAGTTGAGGTTTCTGGAGCATATAATGAGGAAAGATGGCTTGGAAAATCTGATGCTCACAGGACAGAACAGGACAGATTGAGGGCAAGAGAGACGAAGGAAAACGGCGCATAACGTACTTAATGAGAATGAGAAAATGAATAGCGGAACAGGGTTTAAGAGAAATAACAGAAAGACAAAATTTATTAAGAGGTACAAAGGACAGGAAGTTGTGGAGAGCCATGATCGCCTACGTTCTGAGGGCACACGACACATAAAGAAGGAAAATATATAGACAGGTCTTCTTTCCCAAATAGTTTTCAAACACGTCTTTGCCATTTATACTTCAGAGTGACATCACAGACAGGTGACTGAAAATGTGATTCGTCATCGGATAAATTCTTCGCATTAAGTAAATAATTGACAGGTAACCTGGGATATTGAAATGATAAAATTTGCACTATTTACATTGTTCGAACTATGGTCCCCATCTTTTTTGCTATATTTATCACAACGTTTTGGCTGTTGTACACTCCGGCCTTCTTCAGGTGGTTGGAATGTCGAACTGAACCCTTTATTTCGCTCGCTGTGGTAGACTGTTCTAGTTCCACGTGTCATGTTTAATAGATGTCAGTTATTAGTTATCTCCTGTTAATTCCCCTCTCGAAGTTCTCCACTGCCTTAACCAGGTATTGAACTCACACACTTTGGGTCTTGTCACTGGATCTAACTAACGCCTTTATCCACTGTGCAATGCATCCGATGTTGTGATAAATATGGAGACAAAGATAAGGACAATAGTCTGAACGATGTAAATAGTGTACATAATACTTTATCTCAGAAATATAGACAGATAACATTTGCATTACTGAACAGATTTTGGTTGATTGATTCATTTTTACGGCTTATCAACCCTTTGCAGGTTACTAAAGCCCCCAAAAAATGACATTTTAAGAATTATTTTTTTTTGGAAATAATAGTGGTTTAATGATACATGTTGCTGTGGCCTTGTTAGGGTCAGGGATAAAGACACAAGAGAGGAGTTGAGTTACACAAATATATTAACAGAAACAGTAATACAAGCATATACAAACGTTACTATTACTATTGGTAATAACAAACATAGGTAATGACGCAAAGTAATCTAGTTGTGTTCGCTGATACTTTAGTATCCGACTAACGGTCGTCCGACACCGACTGACAGACCGACCCACTGAGCCACTGACTCGTTACTATTACTAGTCCTACTTATTATAGGTGGGAGAGTCTATTAACTATAGAATAGGTGTGTTCCACTATAACACTAATTAACGAAAAGTACTGCATGTGATTTATTTCTAATTCATTCATTTGGAAATGAGAACATTATTTCTTTAGAAAAAAATATTCTTATGAACGTTTCCTGTTTTAAAATCAAAAGATGTTTACACTTCTGATCTTCCTTAGTGAAAATCGCCAATAGTTTAAAATGCTGTCGAGTTTACTTTTCCCGAAATTTTACAAAATTCGAGAAACATTGTATTTAATCATATGTTTATGTATGTGGTTAGATAGATCAAGTTTGTGTAGGAGTCCCACAAAATAATAAAGAACAAGTAGGAAACAGATCTTAATCTAACATATTCGTCCGAGATCAAGATAAAAATGATAAAAAAAATAATAATAATAATACCCCCCCCACCAAAAAGACGCAGATTAATGGTATGTTGTTTGATTATTTCCTATTGGTTAAATACGTGTCACGTGTAATGAAGTAACAGATAATATTCAAATATGTGTGAGAAATATTTTGTATGATAAAGTGTGTAAAAGTTAGACGTTGTTCGATGTTTTAAAAAAATTTGTTTTGGTTTGACTTTTCATTAAAGCATATGTTATTCGTATTTTTTTTTGTATATCTTCATTGATTTTCATGTATTCAGAAGATATAAATTAGGTTCATGAATGAATCTGCAGAAATATGATGGCATAATGTAATTTTTTAAACGTGTGTTAATAGTTCATAGTATTGCTTTAAATATATTTTCATAATATTTTCTCTTTAAAAGGTTATGTTCTTTTTTGATAAGGTGAAAATTAAAGTGATGTTCCATGTCGTTGAGGTGCAAGACAAGAGGATTTGAAAGTGTATCTAAACGCAACTATCTTTTGCGTTCCTGTATGCGGCTTTTTAGGATGCGTGATGTTTCCCCAATGTACATGTTTTTACACTGTAGACATTTGATTTGATAAACTCCGGCATTTGAATTGGTTTTTGTTTTATTTTTCAACCTGATTATATCTCCGATAGTCATGGTGGTGGTTTTAACGATCCTAGTATTAGGGATGACTAATTCATTTGCGAGTTTAGTTGAAGTGTTGGGGGTAGAATTATGAATTTTGTATAGTTTTGGCGGGAAGAATTTGTTTTTTTGGTCTTATGGATTTTGTGAGCTCGTTTTAATGTTCGTTTAAGATGAAATGGTATGAGTAGTGTAGAAGTTAGAATCTGATCTCAATATAATCCTCTTCTTTACTAATGTATTCTGGGCTACATATCCTAAAGGCTCTAAGGTAAAATCCTATAATTATTCCAGATTTTATTTTCCTATTGTGGTGGGAATAGAAATTGATAAGATCATTTTGTTAGTGGGTTTTCGATAAACTTTAATTTATTATCGTTACGTATTAATAGAATATCAAGGAAAAGTAGAGTTATATGTTTCAAATTCGTTCGTGAATTAGATGGTTGATTCAAACTCATTGAGTTTAGCTATTACGTTTAAATCTTGGGAATAAAATAAGAAGACGCCATCACTGTATCTTAGGTAAGTAGAGCTCTTAGGTATGATATGTTTAAACCGGGCGGATTCTAAGAATTCTAGAAAGAGGCAAGCGAGAACACCACTCAATAAGAGACTCAATGGGCAAACCTAATTTTTGTTTGAAGAATATGTTACTGAAAGAAAAGAAACAGTTTCTTATTGTGTCATTTCGTGTTAGGTATATTGGTGTATAGTGATTTGATGTCTAAACTAAACTAGCCATATAAATAGTGATTTTCCAAGCATAGCTTAGATGTGGTCGAAATTAGGGGGCACCCAGTGAGAATCGAACTCACTACTCAGCCGTAATTGTTCTAGCGAGACAAGCTTGCTGACCATTACACCACCTCGAGGTGCCCTTAAAGATTTTCCAAGCGTAGCTTAGATGTGGCACAAGGCAGAAAGTATGGGGCACCCAGTGAGTATCGAACTCACTTTTCAGTGGTAACTGATCTAGCAAGAGAAGATTGCTAACCATTACACCGCCTCGGGGTGCCCAAAGTGATTTTCCAAGCGTAGCTTGGATGTGGCACAAGGCCGAAAGTAAGAGGCACCCAGTGAGGATCGAACTCACTACTCAGTCGTAATTGTTCTAGCGAGACAAGCTTGCTAACCATTACACCACCTCGAGGGGCCCAACTAGCCATGTAAATATGTGGTTCTGTCTGAGAGAGTGTGTGAGTGAACAAATGAGAACGAAACAAAATAACATTTTAAGAAACGTTATTTTCCTTATGAAATCAAGAAGTGTAATTCAGAAAGGCCAAATCAAGCCGGATGTGACCCACGGGTCGCAGTTTCCTTATGACTGTTGTAAGTCTTACTGGGTAGAGTTACATATCTTTCTTATTAGTTATTGTGAAACGAGTCATATGTCTGTTATCAGAAAAGCAAAGCTTAGAAGAGTATGAACAAAAAACCTCTTTATTCAACTACAAATCTAACATTAGTCAATATAAATAAATTGCAAATTTGTATTCACTGTAAGCTGCCATAATGGTGATTGGTAGGACAAGGTATTTCCTGCCCACTCATTTTAACAGTCTACCTTTTAATCTCTATGCAAACACTGTTTTGGTATCTTTTCTGATAAAGTTGCAAATTTATAGACTTTCTTATGTCAGAGCAATAACCTGAATATTGTTTGCCTAATAGAAAAAAAAAAACAAAAAAACAAAACAAAAAAACAATATTTGCTTTCGTGTCATTGTAGACCAATGAATGTACAAATACATATGAAAAGACCGACAGGTTGATATGAACAGACCGACGGAGATGGATTATTCTTTCTTCTTCTATGTGTCGTGTCCCTTCAGGCAATCATGGCTCTCCACAATTTCCTCTCCTTTGTAGCTCTTAATAATTTTTTTTCTTTTTGCTATCTCTCCTAAACCTTGTTCCGCCATCAATTTACGCAAGATCAATAAGTAAGGTTATGCGTTGTTTTCCTCTTTCCCTCTTGCCATCAATCTGTCCTGTAAGTATCAGATTTTCCAAGGCTTCTTTCCTCATTATAATTTCAACTGTCTCTTTCTGATGTTAAGTATAATGTCTTTTTTGTTTCCATTTTCTCTAAAACTTCGTCATTGCTCACATGTTCGGTCCATGGTATTCTCAGCATCCTTCTGTAGAGCCACAATTCTCTTGCTTCAAGTCTCTTCTTAATCTGCCATACAGGAGAGCTGCTCAGTTCAGTATTCTTTACCTTTTTTTCGAACGAGTTTTTTCTGTTTCTTAATATTCTACTGAGCTATAGAAATGTATCTTTGGCTATTATCCCAGCTGCAGATATAGATTCGGGTAGACATACAGATGGTGAAAGCCAGTCAGATGGAACTAGGTTAATATATATATATATATATATATATATATATATATATATATATATATATATATATATATAATCAGACACAATTCGTATACGGAAACCGTCATTTGATCTGACGTGCTGAAGAGAAGCGTATGGTTAACAAAGTCCGAATTACTGTTTATAAACGCACATTCTTCGACGATTTTTCTCGATCGATCATTTCTGCTTACGAAATTTCTTGAACAGTCAGGCCGGTAAGTGTAATTAATACTGTTTTATTAAAAAAAAAAAAAAGAACAACAGAGCTTTTACTTAAATAAATTGTATCTATAAAAATAACGTATAAACAGAAAATAATTGTAGCACTCTATCCATTTCAAAATATGTTGTTATTGCTCGAGAAAAACAGTCGAAGATTGTGTGTTTATAAACAGTAATTAGGACTTTGCTAACCAGACGCTTCTCTGTAACTGAATTGTATAGCACGTCAGATCAAATGACAGTTTCCGTATAGGAATACAGGTTCAAACGCATATTTTCTACGAAATTTCATCTCTATCTATAAAAGGCAGGATGTGTGTGTGTGTGTGTGTGTGTGTGTGTGTGTGTGTAACGAATGCACGGCCGCAATTTTCGACGGATTTGCACCAAAATTTACATGCACATGCTCCAAGTTAGCGAGAAGGCCAAGACCGACCTTGCATTTCCCAACTCCCATCGATAGTGGAAATAATCAATTTTTTCATGCTTCTACAGCAGTTTTCATGTAGTTTGCAGCCATTTTCTACTGGCCAGAGTCTGAGCCAATAGCTGGCTGCCACGTATAGGCAGGAAGATTTTATTGGCCAGCGTGAGAGCCAACAGCTGACTGACACGAATGTTAACTAGCATGCAAAAAAAAATCGATAGGTGCATTCGTCCCAAGTGGGGGAAAATTTAAATCTGCCTGGCACTTTACTCCAGTTGGCTCATTCGCTTGTTTAAACTCAACGTTGATTCTGATTCCGCAGAACTGGGTTGGGTGTGAAAAAATATTTGTTGCTAACATTCTTTTTTCATTCAGTTTTTCCAGTTACGAGTCCTTTTTTTAAAGCTGATCATTTTGTGTTCATTTTGTTTAGTTCATTTTTCGTAACAGATTTAATGTTTAGTATAGAGCTTAGAAAAAATTCGGAGTGTGAGATAGGCAAGAAGTAAGGCATGTAGCAACATCAGCATGGCAAAGGGCACTCCTTTAATGGCAAGGAAGGGCAAAAATATTTTAAGTCAAGTGATAGCGATTGCTGTATAAGTCGTACGATTTTTGAATCAAGCACCGCATCGCTGGGCCATGCTGCTAGAATTAAATAAATATATTAAAACAAGTGTCGGAATTAATCTATTTCATAGTGTATGTGTATAGCTGGCCACTCGTATTCAAGGATACCTGTCTACTAGGACGACTAACCAATCCCTATTGCAGACGCTTGCTCAGACGCTTTTGTGCTTATTCAAAAACCACAGAGGCCACATGTGGTTTATACTACAATTATACTGAGCAGACAGTTACAGTTTCAGGGAAAGAGCGTATTATTTAGCATGATCAACAATTTGAACAAGGCCAGCACGCTCTCGGCCACGATGACTTGTGATTTCGTGCTAGTACAGTTATCGACGGCACCCAAGGGCTCCGACTATCCAGTTTCACTTACAAGACTTGATTCAACACGTGGCATGGTTTTAAGGCACTTTCCAAAAGATGCTGCACGCTGTAATCGCCCCCTCCAGTCCGATAACATCAGTAAGTCTCCTTCCTGACAAATCGACTATGGTGAGAATGCGAACGTTCTAACCACTCGGCCATCTATTCATTATATGTTGTCATTGTTTACGTTAAGATACGTTTCCTGAGCAGAAATGATCGTTCGAGAAAAAAACGTTTCCTGAGCAGAAATGATCGTTCGAGAAAAAACGTTTCCCGAGCAGAAATGATCGTTCGAGAAAAAACGTCGACGATTGTGAGTTTATAAACAGTAATTCGGACATATTTATTAATTCGACATATTTTTTTTTATCATTTTAAACGTTATTTTTAGTGGTCACCCATATTTGAGTAGACCCGCCATTTATCTT
>CAHIKZ030005570.1:587500-645000 GCA_903632075.3 Acanthosepion pharaonis
CTTGTCTTAGGATACGTTCGTCTGATATCAGTTAGAGTTCAAGATGTTCAAACTATATTGAACCATTGGGATGTCAAGGTTATTAATGGCCATAATTCTGTTCTGAGAATTCAGTTCAGTTCTTAGTATAAGTCGCATCCTCCTATAGTACTCTTTTCGCGCTATTTCTTTTATTTTCATAGTGAATTCCTTCACCCTCATTTAACCCGAGGTACTTATAATATTTTTCTTGCTCTAAATCTTTGATTGGTACCCTACGGTCTAAGCTACTAGAGGATGGTTGTTTTAGTGACCCTCGTAAAATTGTGGCTTTAGCACATTTATCGAAAGCGAATTTACTGTGGACCATTCTTCCGCCAGACTCCGAAGATGGAGAAATCTTTCAGCATGACGATGCATTTTGCCTCACATCTCGTGAAGTAAAAATGTTTCTTGTGGACGAAGATGTTAAACGTTTGGGAAAACTTCCAGTATAACGTCCTGATCTCAATATAATTGAACAAGTGTGAACTAAAGAAGCAAGTGCTCCAGCAAAAACCACATATTTGCAAGAGTTTTGGGTTTACTGCCAGGAAGAATGGGAAAATGCTCGGTAAGAAAATCTGGGCACTGTTCCATTCAATGCCACATCGAATTGAGGCAATTATTCCAGCCAAAGGCAGTGCCACTAATTACAGACTCCATACGCTAAGGTTTTGTATTTTCTCTAAAGTGATTTATTTTAAAATGTATTTAGCGCTTTACTTGGCTCGTAAAATTGTTGATTGGCTAGTCTTCTCTACTATTAGTAATGCTTATTGGGTATTTATCTTATCTATCTATCTATCTATCTATCTATCTATCTATCTATTCCAGTCTATTTACATCTATCTATCTATCTATCTATCTATCTATCTATCTATCTATCTATCTATTCCAGTCTATTTACATCTATCTATCTATCTATCTATCTATCTATCTATCTATCTATCTATCTATCTATCTCAGTCTATTTACATCTATCTATTTATCTATGATTGGCTAGTCTTCTCTACTATTAGTAATGCTTATTGGGTATCTATCTATCTATCTATCTATCTATCTATCTATCTATCTATCTATTTCTTTCTTTCTTTCTTTCTTTCTATTTCAGTCTTTTCTTTCTATCTATCTATCTATCTATCTATCTATCTATCTATCTATCTATCTATCTATCTATTCAGTCTATTTACATCTATTCCAGTCTATCTATCTATCTATCTATCTATCTATCTATCTATCTATCTATCTATCTATCTATCTATCTATCTATTTGTGAGGGCTAGCTGCAAAGTTATCTGCACGATCCAATTCTATCTATCTATCTATCTATCTATCTATCTATCTATCTATCTATCTATCTATCTATCTCAGTCTATTTACATCTATCTATTTATCTATGTGTAAAAAAAAAAAATCAGATATGGCTAGAAATATATCTATAAAAAGACAATATAAATAAAGACTAAAAGAACATTTTTTTCGCCGAAAGTAATTTCTGCAAATTTATCCTGTAATAAAGAATACCTTTAACTTATGAAGACAGGTAAAAGGTTTAAATTTTCGCTGATGGCCCTGTTTTTTTTTTGTTTTTTTTTTGCATGGACTTTTTTCAGCGCCTCCATATTTAAACTGCCCTGGCTTCCACCATACAGTATTATCGAAAATGCAATAACTTGTTTTCTGGCTTGCAAATGTCATAAAATTTATCGAGAAAAGCATCTATTAAGTACTCTCGATTTTGGGGTAAAATTAACAAAATTAATTCATTTACAAAGGGTGCCCAAATGTTTTACCTGCCAGTGTATAGTGCTTCATTATAGATCATTTTTTTATATAGTACTTCCATAAAGGTATATATTATTATTTAGTGTTCATTATATAATATTTCATTATATAGTACGTAATTGATTATAGACTGCTTCAATATATATTATTT
This sequence comes from Acanthosepion pharaonis, assembly GCA_903632075.3. Lineage (NCBI taxonomy): Eukaryota > Metazoa > Mollusca > Cephalopoda > Sepiida > Sepiidae > Acanthosepion > Acanthosepion pharaonis. The sequence goes on from CAHIKZ030005570.1 coordinate 589,458, forward strand.
GAATATATGCACTCTATCAAGTTTTGCATCCATTGTTATCGTACTTTTTGATAGAGAATTAATCCTTTTATTTTTAATGTGGCATTATTTCTTATTACTCTAAGCGTTCAGTGGAAAATATTTGAATAGAAGCCCTGTTTTACTTATTTCAACATTATGAATGAGGTGTACCGGCCTGCGTATTCAAGAGAATTCATAAAACGTACCGTCGAGCTCATTTTCTTCATTACGTCTTTTGAATACGCAGGCCGGTAGGCATAATAATTCACTCTGTTAAAGAAAAACAAAAGAAAAAAATACAGGGTGCCTACTTGATCATGCATATCCACTAAAATAATGTTTAGATTAATAAGCACTTTGTCATATCATACATTTAATCTTTTTCAACCCAAGTAAGGCAATAAAGTTACTAAGATGCAAATGGTTACTGAAAGTGTAAGAATCTGATAAAAAAACATTATACAGTAGGGAGGAGATTTCAACAGCTTTCAAGAAGACATAAGATGACGATTGCTATTACATTTACAGTTTTGCAGACCAAACTTAATTGGATAGTAAGAAGCCGGAAGAGATTTCCACAAGCAAGAAGTGCGGGAGAAGAAACTCTTAGCATAAAACATATCAAACTCCTAGGGTTTTGAAGACCCCCAAAATCATATATATTCTAAAACTACAATACCCAGGGTACTTGGATAAGAATATTTCATTTTGATTAAAGGGGTGTCTCCGAGTGGGGCACTCCCTCTAGTGAAATTGTTTTTCCTTTGATTTAAATTAAATTTGAATTTTAACTAGGGTACTTGGATAATTATATTTCATTTTGATCATAGGGGGCTCTGGGGGGCGCCCCAGTGAATTTTCTCCCTTTGATTTAAATTAAATTTAAATTTGAACAAGGGAATGACTCCTATCCAAAATATAGAAGGAGAAAGCTAGAAGATGAAGGTCACACCGGCAAGATCAAAATGAGAAAATATGGACGTCAAGTTGAGCAAGAAATCTCCAACCAGTGGGTAGTGCCTTACAATACATATTTATTTTGACAATTCAACTTTCATATCAATATTGAAATATGCACACCAATTCATTCAGTCAATTATTGCATCAAATACATATCAAAGGGGTTAGATCAAACTGTTTTTGCCCAAACTCTCGACTGAAAATTATTTTCCCTTTGATTTGAATTAAATTTAAATTTGAACAAGGGGATGGCTCCTCTCCAAGATATAGGAAGAGAAAGCCAGAAGATGGAGATCACAAATTAAAATTTGAACAAGGGATTGACTCCTATCCAAAATATAGGAGGAGAAAACCAGAAGATGGAGGTCACATCAGCAAGATCATTGAATAATAATGAAATGGCTCATTTTTGTCCACACACTGTAACAATGATTTAAAATCAATCATCATTTTCTTACAAGAAATGTGTGACACGCAGCAAGACGCGTGTAATTCGGCTTATATTTTATAAGCTATTTGGAATAAAAAATTTCTTTTAAATTTCAGCAAAGTAACTTTCCCTTGTAGATTCCATAAAATTTGGTATGTTGAAAGCTGTTCTTTACGTGTTTGTAATAAATCCAAAGAGAAATATATTAATTTGGGAAATTCATATGAAATTCCAAGCTTTGAAAATATTGTCTAAGATTTTTTTTTTAACATTGTCTATAGTTAAATTATTCCACATGATAAGTGTAATATTTCCGTAACTTTCAACAAAATCTAGCGTTGAGAACTTTTACATTAACCTAATAACCCTTGCTCGTTCAAACTACATATAGATACAAATTTGATAGTAACCTTTGACCTAACAGTCTCTGTTTAACATATACCCTTAAGCCATACCAGCACGTCTAAAGATCCTGTGTATTGCAAATGTCTTTGAGTTTCAAAGGTATGTCACACCGCCCGCTCTTTTATACAAAGTAACCCTGCTGTATATATATATATATATATTTATATATATATATATATATGTGTGTGTGTGTGTGTGTGTGTGTGTGTGTGTGTGTGTGTGTGTAAATGAGAGATTCACCAAAATAAAACGAAATCTCACTTGCTTATCCGCAAACTAACTTGTGATGCAAGACTGAATAATTTTAATCGGTCACTTGTTTACAAGTTATCTTGTCAAGCAACTTCGTGAGACTCCACTATACTTTCGAGGTCGTCTGAAATGGGTGGGTAAGATTTGTCCTTTGACAACAATATTGGTACATACAGAAATAAGCTGACGTTGCTAATGTTGGTCATTTGTTAATATATCCTCTAACGTCTAATATTTTAAGTGGTGGACAGGAAGCTATAAATATTCGGCCTATTTTTTGTTTCGAAACAAAATAAATGTCTGTTTTTACGTCTGTTACGACGTTCAGTTGAAAATATAATTTTTTTTCTTCTTCTTTTTAGCGTCTCCATTGAGGACGTGGACGATCATGGCTCTATACAACTTCCTATCTTTGTAGATCTTAGCAATGTTTGTCTTTTTTATTATTTCCCCCACTTCTCATTCTGTCATCTATTTACACAAGCTTGTTAGATAGGTTAATCACTGTCCTCGCCACGCTTTCTTTCTTGTTTTGGTATATCCTGTGAGTGTCAAATTTTCCAGATCCTCCTTCCTCATTATGTGTCCCAGAAATTTCAGTTGTCTTTTTTTTATTCTAAGTATATTCTTTTCTTTTTCATCTTCCTTAAGACTTCCTTGTTGCTTACAATCTCTGTCCATGAAATTCTCAGCATCCTTCTGTAGAACCACATTTATTTTTGGCTTAAGTGTTCCCTTCTAACATATAGCTACATAGGAAGATTGACATGGTTCAGTACTCTTTTCTTTATTTTTCACGAAATTTTCCTGTTTCTTAATAATTTGCTTTGCGTTTGGAAAGCATCTTTCGCTATTTCAATGCCTCTTTGTATTTCGTTGTGACATTATCCATCGTCTGTTAAAATACTTCCCAGATATTCAAAATTATGTCCTTCATATAGATACATACATAAAAACTTTCCTTAACAAAGATAAACTGTCACAACTGTTCCCTACAATATATTGGTGAAACTTGCCTATATTCAAAACAAACGTATCTATGAACACAAAAGTGATCTTATACACAACAATTTATCAAATGCACAGAAATAAATTCAACTACAAATTCGATCTAAAGGATGCCACATGTATTAAAAGAGAAAGTAACTTACTTAAACGGAAAATTCTTGACAGTGCCGTTATCGAATCATACAAAAGTATAAATCAGCGTCCCGGATTTTTTCAGATGTATCCTTTCCTCGAAGAAATATTCCTTTCCCAAGCCAACATACAAAAATAAATAAAAAGAAAAAAAAGAAAAGAAATAGGATGAATTAATAACCTTTTACTATCTAAAATATATAATATATTAATAAACCAACCCCAAATTAAAATAATGTAATAATGCTTGCATAATAAGTCATTATCAGCAACAACATTTACTCACTTTTGCTTATGAGATCACTTAGCATCCTTTATAATTTACCTTGACTTTCAGTTAGCCTGATATATATCTATGAGCGGTCGTAATTTTAAAAATTCTAGAAAAGTTACAGCATTTTTATTTCTGTCTATAAATACTTGTTACAAAATAAAATCCTTACGAAAAGCCTCGGCTAAGACATGTTTTGCTTATGTTTTTATTCGTATATATATATATATATATATATATATATATATATATATATATATATATATATATATTAAGAAATGGACAAAGTCCGACAATTTATTTATTAAAGACATTTTTATGTTTAACGTTCTTTTTATAGATACAAGTATTTAAGTAAATGCTCTGTTTATAATAAACAGTATTAAATAACATTTACCGGCCTGAATGTCCGAGAAATTTTCATAGAATCCTGTCAAGGACGAATAATTTCAGGCCGGTAAATGTTATATACTTTTAGCCATTATAAAGGATGAATTTTATTTTACTTTTAACTGAAGATGTGCATTGTTTTATGTATGCATCTAGAGTTATAGGAATGTTTTATTTTCCAACCACGGTCAGCACATTTTGGCCGTGTACATAGTTGATATTACTGAGTGTTGGCTTTTTCTTATTTCTAATTGAGCTATGGCCAGAGAGATATAACGTGAGTCTTCTTCTTAAAGATGTAGTAATTGTTTAAGTTGGTGAATGCTGTCATAATCCTTGCTTTCAGTTCATCTTTGGTGTTACAAGGAGTTTTCTTGATCTCTCGTTCAACTGCGCACTACACATAATAATGAAGGGGGTTGCAGTCTGGGGAGTTATTTGGCTAGATGTAAGGGGTGCTGTAGTCGCAAAAACGGTCTGACAGCCATGACTGGATTTATTGCAAGAATTTCAAAATCAAAGTGTGTATTTTTTACTACAGAAAAACGCTAAAATTTCCTATAACATTCATTAACTAATCTTTGACCCTACGCCGCGGACGCAAGAAAAACAAGATTTTAAACCAAAACTTCGAAGTAGCACGTTCGAAAGGTTTAAAAATTTAATAAAAAAATGACAATAAAAAATCAGATGCAGTTGCACCGAGAACATGGCACAAATAAAAAAGGCACAACAGCAAAACAATCAACAAACCGTTTAAACAAATTAAACCCACGTGTAAGTACAGAATAAACAACAAATGTCCCTTAAACAGCAATTGCTTACAAAACCATGTAATATACCAAGTCACTCTAAAATCAGGAGTTAAGGAAAAATATATATAGGGGTAACTGAAGGACCCTGGAAACAAAGAAACTACGCACACAAAACATCCTTTACAAATATTAAATACGCGAACAGCGCAATTCTTTCTAAACATATCTGTAGAATAAAAAAAAAAAAATCACACCAAAAATATGGAAATAACTCTGCGTTGATAAAAACAATAGCTATAATTACCTTTCCAGATCAAAACAAACTACTAAATAAACTATCAGAAGTCATTTCAAAATTTAGACCTTTTATTAGCCTTCCATTTGGATTGGCGGAAGAGGTGTGGGCAGAGATATGTTATAAAAATCCCACCACCTCATACACACTAGCCTTTTGACCGACAGTGAAACAAATTTTTATTCTTGTTCCTATCTGTCATTAATGCGGTTACCTGACCCTAGCGGAGAGGGTCGCAAAGGAAGGATGTTTTCTTTTGTAACCCGGTCATTAACCAACTATCTCCACGCTGGTCGTTTTAGTCAATTCTTTTCCGACAATATATATATATATATATATATATATATATATATATATATATATATATATACTCATGTCTTAATAAGTCTAACATGTCTAAAAAAAAGTAAAACTGGCATCTTATCTACAAAACAACTTCCAATCTATTTGTTAACCAGGGCAAAAATGGCTTGTAAATTTTAACGCCTCCAAGGTCAAACATTTGCCTAGGTACCTCCAATAATAAAAGAGCATAGAAATTTGAAAAAATTCCCTAACTTGATAAAAACAATGTTTTGTCGTTAAAATGTTTATGTTATTATTAAGAGTAAAGAAAAAAGTACTTTTTTCATTATTTAATTAAATTTTTAATCCTTTTCTTGCACGTTCGAAATTTTGTTTTGAAATCTTGTTTTTCTTGCGTCAGCGGTGGGGGTGGGAGGTCAAGGATCAATTAATTAATTGAATAGGAAATATAATATAGGAAATTTTAGCGTTTTGGTGAGTAAAAAAAACACGCATTAATTTTGAAATTCTTGCAAAAATCAAATAATAGTCGGATTTTAAATAAACTTTCAGGGCTTATTCACAAATGGAGGAAAATATTTCCGAAAAATTTTTGTTAGAAAATCTTCGAAAGATATATATATATATTTTTTACACCTGTTATCACCATTTACTTATTTTTATGAAATTTCGAGAAATTAGATTTCAACCTCTTAATATTCATGTTAGCTAAATGTAGAACTCCTTGAAGAATTTAAACCATCAATTTTTGTTGTAAAACAAACACCATTTACCGAAAATCTAATCTGAATCGTAAGATAAAAATGAAATAAAACTAAGACATTATTTAATCAGAAAATCTTTTAATTGTTTTATAAATAAGATATATTAAGAACACTATTGTCTTAACAAAAAATATTTTTCAATGAATAATTAATTTTTTACAAGAAATATTTTCATTTTTTAAAAAATTCTAATTAGGATAATTTATAAAGTTTTAAATCTTTTAAAATCGTGTATAAATTTCACCCCCTTAGATGATATTATTATTAAGTAAAAACTATATTTACTAATCATACATTGAAAAGCTTAGTACAATTCATTGAACATCAATATTTTAAAAAGAATTTTGAAATTTTTAGTATATGTATAAACATGCCGATTTTGTAGATACAGTTGTTTATACACGACATTATCAGAGATAAGATCGAATATTTTTACGGATATTTTACTGTCGGCGAACTCACCATGCGCTTATACAATCATTAACTTAAGAAGTCATCAGAAAATTCATACAGGAAAATCGTGAAATTTTCACGCGTTTTGTTGTTGTTGTTATTATTTTCTTTGATTTCTGTTTTATACATATTTCCTTTCGGGTTCCAATAAGAGATCTATGTTCAAAAATGGCTATATGACATCTTCCATTGATCAGTTTTTAAAAAAAAATTATCACACATTTTACATAGATAAAGCTCTTCGTAAGGTGTGGGCTGTACTTGGGAGCACAATTTTTGTATTTCTTTTGAAGCCCTTCAATAAGTCTATCGAACCATCATTATCATCATTATTATTAAATCTTTTTGTGTTTTTTTCCCAGTAGGTGCGATGTGTGTGTGAGGTATTTTGGTGTATATAGGAACGAATGGTGACGGATTCTTATGGTGAATGTGTAAATTGTAATGAATGAATGGGTTATGAATCTGATTAATTAGGTATAAGATAGATAGTGTTGATCAACTTTGACTCATCACCCCGCTTCTTTCAGCCTTGTGTCACAATTATTTTATTTAATCAGTATTAAATCGTAGACAAGCAATGTTTGTACAAAGACTTATAATTATTTTTGTAGATTTGTATATTTTTATACTTGAAAAAATTGTTTAAATATAACTTGAAGATATTCTGTGGAAGTATTGTTTAACATTGTCAAACACTGTTTTTTTCTTTTCTTTATCTTTTCTTAAATCGTACTCTTCTCTTAAATGTTGAAAAATATTGGAAGAGTTACGTCAATCATTTTGTTTATTATTAATATTATTAATTGAATTAATACTGTTACTTGAACTAATATCCACATCTTTGTTATTTTGATTACACTTTGGCCGATGGGATCGATTATTTTGGGGAACATGTCTGAAGCCAAAACGCTTTCAATTTCATTTCAATTATTCAGGCATGTGTCTTCATCTTTGTTGTGTTGATTCCTATTTTTGAGCCGATGCATTTTTGAACTTCTGACATGATGCACCGTCATTATTTTGCTAAGTCTTCAGACGAATATTCTCATCATGTGTGTTTTTGTTTTTTTTAAATCTCAGCCTAATTTGCAAACAATATTTAATATTGTTTGAAAATTTGAAATGAGCTTTTATTACTAATTCAAAATTTGTTTAAAATTTGATTTTTATCCTTGATATTTTTGCTGTTTTCAATATAATATTTCTGTTTCATTTTTGTCTCAAATTTTCACCACTTTATCAAAAATGACCCACACATCCGAAACTCAGTATCGACCACAATCCACACATCCGAAACTCAATATCAATCCAGCACCACACATCCGAAACTGAATATCAACCATGGCACACATCTTCGAAACTCAATATGGACCATGACCCACACATCCGAAAATCAATATGGACCATGAACCACACATCCGAAACTGAATATGAAACATGACCCACACACCCGAAAGTCAAATTACTCCTTGATACTGTTATTTCATCTCCACATAATAGTCACTTAAGTATTACATTGGCACAATTTTTGTTCATCGTCAGAGACTTTTTTTTTTTTTAAATCAGCCGAGATGAGGATATACGTCTGAAGACTTGGCAAAATAATGACGGTACATCATGTCAGAATTTCAGGTTCAAAAATGCATCGACTCAAAAATAGGGATCAACACAACAAAGATGAAGACACATGCCTTAATAATTTAAATGAAAATGGAAGCACTTCAGCTTCAAAAATGCCCAGGAAAATAATCAATTTCTTCGGTTAAAGTGTAATAAAAATAACAAAGATGAGGATATTTGTTCAAATAAATAATGGAAAAGCAGAGTATACTTTGTCAAGATTGGCCAGGTAACACAATGATAATTAACATGAAAAACGGACTTGGCCAACCCAGTTCGAATTTCTGCTGAGTCTGTTTATGTTCACTTTATGCTAATATCCTTTAAAAAGACAGGAATTCACTTCTCCCTGTACTCTGTTCAATCGCAAGTTATGTTGATGGATGTTGAAGCTGGTGTAATGGTTATCAGTATGGAGATTGGAGTTGAGCTACCGAGTTCGAATTTCACCTGAGGCTGATTATGTTCCGTTACGAAAGGCATGAATCCAATTTTCCCTGTATTGTGTCCGAACGGCAGTTATCTTGATGGATGTGCAACCTTGTGTAATAACTATCACTAAGAAAAATGGTATTGGTCAACCGAGTTTGAATTTTATCTGAGGCTGCTTATGTTCGCTTTACACCAATTCCGTTCGTAAAGGCATGTATCCACTTTTCCCTGTATTCTGCACAAACGACAATTATCTTGATAGATGTGCAAGCTAGTGTAATGGTTATCACCACGAAAAACGGAATTGACCAACCAAGATCGAATTTCAGCTGATGTTGCTTATGTTCACTTATGGGAAAGGCATGAATCTATTTTCCCCTGTATCCAGTCCCATCGTCAGTTATCTTGATGGACGCGTAAGTTCGTGTAATGATTAGTGACATGGAAAACGAACTTGGTATGCCGAGTTTGAATTTTGGCTTTGGGTACTTGTGATTATTTTACATTAATACACCTTGGAAAGTCACAAAACCACTTCTCCCTGTGGTTTGTCTCACACCCAGATATCTTGATGGACGTGCCAGCTAGTATTATAGTTATCATCATGGAAAGCGGAATTAGTACATCGAGTTTGAAGTTTGTCTTAGTTGGCCCATTTTAACTTCAAATTAATTATGTGAATGTCAAGAAACTATTTGTCCTTGTTCTGTCGCCAGATCTTTTAGAAAAATAATGTTTCTTAGCTGGCATACCATTATGGTCACCAGAGAGAGAGAGAGAGAGTATCAGTGGGGTGTGTGTGTGTTTTAAGTGCACCCTTGTTAAAACTATTTTTCCATAATCCATTAGCTGTCCGGATAGTATTAAAAGTGAAATTAGACAATCTTGAGAGGAACCAACTTTAACACATTTAGACTATGACTAAGAAATATCCTCAGTAATATAGGCGTAATAAAAGACAAAATATTCCTTACTTCTTTTGGTACCAATGCCATTTCTTTGTATTTTCAGTCGAAGAGTTGTCTGGACAATTGAATTCATACTTTGAGTCGCTTTGCTTCTTACTCGTCTTTTCAGCCGATCCTTTCTACAGCCTTTTTCATTTGTAGAATTTGTACGGAAAGAAAGAATTGTCGATTTCCTTTTGCAGAAAATAGTTACTAAATGCAGCAAATAACGGACAGTATATCGACTGACTGGAGTTACATCCATCAACACGTGTCATGCAAGTGATTCTTTACAAATACATACAATACAAGACATTCCATATCTTTTATACACGACTAGCAGCATGGCCCGGCGTTGCCCGTGCTTGATTCAAAAATCGTATGACTCATACAGCAATCACTATCACTTCCTTGCCTTTAAAGGAGTGCCCTTTGCCATGCTGATGTTGCTACATGCCTTACTTCTTGCCTATCTCACATTGCCAATTTTTTCTAAGCTCTATACTAAACATTAAATCTGTTACGAAAAAAGAACTAAACAAAACGATCAGCTTTAAAAAAGGACTCGTAACTGGAAGAACCGAATGAAAAAAGAATGTTAACAACAAATACTTTTTCACACCCAACCCAATTCTGTGGAATCAGAATCAACGTTGAGTTTAAATAAGCGAATGAGCCAATTGGAGTAAAGTGTCAGGCAGATTTAAATTTTTCCCACCTGTGATGGATGCAGCTATCATTTTTTTTTTGTATGCTAGCATGCTAGTTAACATTCATGTCAGTCAGCTGTTGGCTCTCACACGCTGGCCAATAGAATCTTCCTGCCTATTCGTGGCAGCCAGCTATAGGCTCTCACTCTGGCCAGTAGAAAATGGCCGCAAACTACATGAAAACTGCCGTAGAAGCATGAGAAAATCGATTATTTCCACTATCGATGGGAGTTGGGAAATGCAAAATCGGTCTTGGCCTTTCCGCTAACTTGGAGCATGTGCATGTAAATCTTGGTGCAAATCCGTCGAAAATTGCGGCTGTGCATTCGTTACACACACACACACACACACACACACACACACACACACACACACACACACACACACACACACACACATCTTGCCTTTTATAGATAGAGTTAATGTTACTAGTTTCTCTCGTTGTTCTGAAAACCCTCTCTCTCCTGGCATACACATATTCCCCAAGTTAATATCTACACCTTCTCTTAATTCTTCTGTCTAAACATCGAATGTTTGAAAATTCTGAAAAAAAAAACGCAAACATTAGTGTCAGGGCAAGTTGCACACTGGCCCCGACACTAATGTTTGTGTCGAAGGTTTCTACTTTATCTCAGAGGGAATAAGAGGAGTCCTTCTCCTTCTAGATATGTCCTAATATAACAGGATCATTTACTTTTTCATTGTTATATTCCAAGAATCTAACTTTCAGGAGACCGTTCGATTCTATTTATGGATCTAACATTAGATATTGTATATGCAGCTTGTTTTGGTCAGTTCTATCTAGAGGAACTAATTGTCGGAGGAGCTTGCTAAGAAAGCAACATAAAGATTAGATGCGGTAGCTGGAAAACAGCTCTTGCAAAAACAATTGTTCTTCACAAAATTACTAAAGGTAATCTTCTGTGTAGATCGTGCAATTAAAGAAGACTGTAGAATGGATCGGCTGAAACCGGAAAATAATAATATTTCTTCTCGATATTAAAAATAGTCTGTCTTTTTCGTAGTTGTTACAATAGCATAAACAAACTTTTTCTTTTAAATGATTCTTTCGTTCGGAACCTTAACATACATCATTGTTGTGGTAAGATCCACCTAATTTGCATAGTGGAGTACTGACCATATAAATATGGTTGGTACCGGGAAGAGAGGGGAAGGAATCAAGAGATTCAACCAGAGACTCTGCCCGACTGCGACTCAGTCAACACATTCTCCAGGAACGGTCTTACCAGGAATATACAAAAGACTATATGTAAATATTGTGCACACTTTCTTGTTTCAATACATTTTGTTCTAAGTACCTTTTGTGTTGCATTATTATTCCATGCATTAGTCAAGTTTCAACAATCATAAAGATCCAATGATAAACTCAGTGGGTTTGTACAAAGGGCACTGCGACTAGAAATAGTCATTTCCTCAATTTTTTCATGTTATTAGGTTGTTCGGAAAATAATGTTTGATTTTAGAATAAACCTTTTAATTACGTTCTAATATATTACTATTATAGTTAAACAAAAATATATTACTCATTACTAATGATTAAAGTTTCCTTTTTGTTAATGTTATCAATCCCTTTTAGAATTTAACTTAAAACAGTGTATACACCTCATCTTGAACATGAAAAAAGAAGAGATGCGTTTATTGTTCTTTTTCTTTTTGTATGAGTTCAACATTTGTCCTAATGCTTCTCAAACTGCTTCCAACATTAACAGAGCATGGTGAGGGTTAAGGATCCACTTGTAATCGGTCAGTACGTCACTGGTTTTTGAGGTTCCGCAGTAGGGATACGAGTCTTGAAGATCAATGTGGTCGAACACGTCCAATTAATCTGCAATTAACAATCAGCATCTGACAAGCCTAGTTGAACAAAATCCATGTTAAAATGTCAGAGAATTGTCTGAGGTAATTAATGTCGGCATTTCAACAACATCGGAACATCTCAAAAATATTGACAAAGTGAAAAAAAATTTGACAAATGGGTTTCACATGAAATGAAAGTCAAAGAGTTCAATGTTTCAAAGTGTGTTCGATGCTGCATCTGCGAAATTCGAATGAACCATTTCTTGATCGAATCGTATCTTGTAATGAGAAATTAATCTTTTACGACAATCGTAAGCGACTATCATGACGAAGGACCCAAACATTTTCCAAATCGAAACAGCACCGAGAGAAGTTTATATAGTGGCTGTCTGTTGGTCCGCCGTTGGTGTTATTCATTGCAAGTTTCTAGGACCAAACCAGAACATCACCGTCGAAGTTTACTGCCAGCAAGTAGATGAAATGCATATTCAGTTAAGCAAAATGCAACCAGCACTGCTTTGACGACGAGTTCCAAGTTTGCTTCGTGACAATGCTTGGCCACATGTTGCCCAGTATGATACTGATGAAGGTCATCGACTTGGGGCATGAGACATTGCCACACCCAACATATTCACCTGATCGCTTATCTACTACCACTTTTTCTGACATCTTGATCATTTTTTAAGCCAAAAGACATTCCGTTGTAAAGAAGATGCAAAAACTACACCCAAAGGTTTCTTGGCGTCCTAACTTTTAGAGTTTTATCGTAAAGGCAGAAATAACCTTAACAAAAAAAGATTTGTGTTCCTATTTTGACTGATTTAAACACAGTTTAAATGCCTTAATTTAGGACTAAACGTTGATTCTAAAATCGGACGTTATTATAATGCTATAGATTAGGATTTCCCAACCTTTCTTTTTTCCCATGTAGCACTTTTAATCTTTATTTTTTTGATGGACCCGCATAACCATTCGATGTAAAAGAAAGCTTATTTTATTTCTTTAGTTACAGATAAGTTTAGGAAATGTATGATAGAAATAGTAAATGCATATGTTTTATTTTGAAGTAAAACTAATTTAATGAAAATAAACTTGTATTTAACAAGTAAATTTTATGAAACATTTACATACCCCAGTAAAATAACTCGTAATAAACCATTTCATAATTGATCCCTGTGGATACCAGTAATGTTACATGGACATCCCAGGGTCCATATGAACCCCGGTTGAGAACCCCTGCTATAGATTAAGCTATAGATCACGAGTCTCAAAAGAAAAAAATATATAAACATTAATAGAGTGGTCATGTTTACTATGTAAATCCATCGTAAATTGACCAGACTACGGAAGCCAAAATAAAATATACTCATATGAGGTGATTTCTCAACATTTAGAAAAATGAAAAAAAAGAAAGAAAGAAAGAAAGAAAGAAAGAAATTCATATTCTACAATTCTTAAACGATAGTAGTATATATAAAAAAAAGAACTCTGGATTACGAATTAATATATGTAAGCATTCTTCCACAGAGAAACTGTTTCGCTGCATCACACCACTTCAGTGTGGCTAGACGCCCGACTACTCTCAAGCCGTGATCGAACCCCGACCGATTTGACATCAATCTCTGTCCTTACCCCTAGGCTATAACGTTTTTCTGTACGAAATGCATCAGTGGCCCGAAGAACTCAATTCGTACTTGAAGAGTAATGCATTAATAGCATTAGAAGCCGCTGTTTTTAAAATTATTATATTATGATATTATAATATATATATATATATATATAATTATTATATCATAATATTATATATATATATATATATATATATATATATGTGTGTGTGTGTGTGTGTGTGTGTGTGTGTGTGTGTGTGTGTGTGTGAAAATATATAGAAAATAGGAAGGATCTGGTTAGGTAAATAATCCAAAGTCCCTTTAGTATTTTAGTTATTATTTTTAAAAATAGTGCTCGATACAAAAGTAGAGCATAAATATAATTATTTATTTAAAATATGATTCCAAATCGCGACATAAGAAGTCATGAGACTTCTTATGTCGCGATTTGGAATCATATTTTAAATAATATATATATATATATATATATATATATATATATATATATATATATATATATATATATATATATACTTTTAAGAATTTATAAAAACGAGTTCAAATTCCAGTCGGGCTCGTTATATTCACTTACACGCAAAATACCTTTAGGAAAGATATGAATACATCTCTTCTCCCCCAGCTATGGGTTAATTAGTTGGAATTGTACCAGTAAAAATATTATCTCCAAAAAATTCTTACATTCTAAAAGAATATTTTCTGGTTTTAAGTTTCCTGTAATTGGTAGATATTAAGTGAAATGAAATCAATCAAACTTGTGAAGTCAGTTGGAGTGTTTCGCCTTTTTATTAGTGTGGTAAGTTGTTATTTGTCGTATATTTTCTCCCCGCCCACTTTCTTTCTTTAATTTGATTTTGTATTTGTTACTTTATATTTTGTAATATAGTAATATAAAAAAAATATAGGGTTATATATTGCAGTGCTTATTATGTAACTCAACAATAAACTCTTATTGAATTAATAGTAACAGTTTTTCCTTAAATGTTGACAATCTAAATTGGAAAGTAGTCAAACATCAAATTTTATGCTACTTTTTTTGTTTCTCTTTTTTTATGCAGGTCTACGGTGTGGTCGCCATTTTGTTTGTGATTCTGTCCATTTTGACTTTTATCTTGGAGACCCATCCGTCATTTCGGGTGTCGGGAGAGCGGGATTTGCTCGGTCGTCTCTACCGTCGAGGATCGAACACGACCGATAGCGCCGATCTTTCGATTCCTCACCCGGCCCTCGTTATCATCGACATCATCTGTTTGATTTTCTTCACCCTCGAGATAATGGTCCGATTCGTCTGTTCGCCCAGCCAGCGAAAATTCTTCGCCAATTTCTTCAACTTGGTCGACCTCATTTCCCTGCTACCGGATTACATCGAGATGATCGTCTTCAACCAGACAGATAACGACACCGCAAGCAGCATCGTCCATTACGCTAACTTCTTGCGCATCATACGGGTATTTCGCGTTTTCAGGTTAGTCCGTCACGTGTCCGGATTATGGATCATGATATACACCATCAAGGCCAGTATGGGTGACTTATTACTGATGTGTGTATTCATGATATTGGGAATGTTACTGTTTGCCTCCCTTATTTACTACGTTGAAGAGAGCAAATTTCCAAATATACCAATTAGTTTATGGTGGGCGCTTATCACTATGACGACTGTCGGTTACGGCGACATGTATCCGGAACGCAATATGGGGTATTTGATAGGGTCTCTATGCGCAATGACGGGGCTTCTAGTAGTCGGATTCACGGTCCCTATTATAGTCAACCATTTTGTGCTTTATTATACGTATATCCAATCGGCGCTGCGCGCCGAGAAGCGGGAAAAGAAAAGTGCCAAAGAGAAGGAAAATCTTGACAACCTGATCGAAGAGGAACGGCGAGAAAGCATTCTGCTGGATATTAAAGAAAAACAAGACGTTGCCGAGCAATTATCCAACGGTGAAGGCAAGGACAATACGCATATCTGCAACGGCGACATTGGTTCGTCCACCGAACGGAAGCGAAAAGAAAGAGTCTTCTATACAACGTGTCAACAGGAAAATATTAAAATGGATTTGCTTCTCCCGCCACGGTACAGTTCGGTGTCGAATCTAAACGGAGAATTTTCAAAATGTTTGGAAAAACGCAAAAAGACTCCGACGAAAGTCTGCACAAAGGTAAGGCGAAGTTCTCTTCCCTCTATAGCGTCAATTCCATTTCGACAGACATACACTAGCGCAAAGAGCCCCTTAACGAAAGGGAAGACAGTCTTAGACGATGGCTTATGTAGACAATGTGCTGGCAAATCGCAGACGTCTTCCAGATCTGAAAACAATATTATGATTGAATTGGGCGGTGTCGATATGGGAGACTCTCAGTCAACAAATCTGTAACGCTTTGTAACGTTATAAAATAAAATATATATATATAATATATATATATATATATATATATATATATATATATATATATATATATATATATAACAGTCTTTACACTCAACACACACACATTCACACCCACACACTTAAAAAAAATCAATAAACAGCCAAACACAGAAAGAACCCTGGAAAAATTAACTCTATTTTAAAAATATTAATACAAAAACTTATTTTTCAGGAAATTGATTTGATATACATGTATATTTATTGACTTCAATGACGCCCACCACATGCGCATCCCCCCACCAAAAGAAAAGCACGGTGTCATTTCTAAAGTACACCTTATATACAGTTACGTGCAAATACCCTTGGGAAAGGTATGAATCCATTTCCTCTCCCGCTATGGGTTAAATAGTATTTGTATCTAGAAAAATCATTGTTATTCTAAAAAATATTGCTAATGCAATATTCACCTGCAAAAAAAACAAAATATGAAAGGAATTATTCTTATAATTCAATCCAAAATATTTTTGGTTTTAAATAATCCACAAAAGGTTGATAAGCCGTTAAAAACAAATCAATCAATGTACGCCAGACATACAAACTTATATTTTATACAACCACATCTAGACTGACTTATCATGGAGTATTGGTTAACGAGCTACTTTCTCAGGCCATTTTGTTTATGTAGCAAATTCGATCATCACTAAATGTTCCATTATTGTGGTTTTATGCATATCTAACTTAAATATCTGTTTTATAACCCACCTTTGTCGATAAAATAGTTATTTCCCACTGCGATCAGTGTTGGAGCCCAAGTAAAATCTCATTGTTTTGTTTGCTGATTCTCTAGGGTGACAGGCCCTCCCTATTCCAACGACAGCCTAACATTTTTTCTTTTCACATAGCCTCTCCAACTCGCGTAAAGTTGTTCTAAGCCCAGCTGGTAAATATCGCCTCTGTGACGAAATATATATGATATATGTGAATTCTTTCCAACGTTTCGGAAAATTCTGGATCATCCGATTTACCGGATCAACCGATGTCATCACATTTATAATACACCAATTATGAACATCTATTATAAAAAAAACATTGGGACTTTTATAAACTTAACATTTTAAATTCAAAAACTTAAACGTTTTAAGTTTAAACATTTGAACATTAAACATTTTAAGTTTAAACATTTAAATACGTAAAGGGTTAAATGTTTTACGGTTTAAACACTTAAATATTTGAACATTGAACAATTTAAATTTAAATGTTTTAACATTTGAACATTAAATATTTTAAATTTAAACACTTACACATTTGAACATTAAACATTTTAAATTTAAAGACTTAAACGTTTCATAAGTAAACATTTTAAAGTATAAACGCTTAAGCATTAAATATTTTAAGCTTAAACGCCTAAACATTAAACATTTTAAGTTTAAACGCCTAAACATTAAACATTTTAAGTTTAAACACTGAAATATGGCTCAAATTCTTTGCTAAATATTTTGCCAGACTTATTAGAACAGACCACATACACTTCACGAAAAATAATCGATATTTAGTCATCAAAGAGTGAAGAATTCCTTTGACTTGCCATTGGATGACGGGTGTACAGTTTGGTGGTAAGTATGCTGGAGACAAATTATTCTTAAAGAGCAGTTGAACTCTAATATTATTTGAACAGTTGTCAGGGGGTTTGCAGTTCTTTCATAAGCCGAAATAAATGTGAGGGTATTCATATTTTTTGTCCGGGTTAAGCAAATAGGTAATTATGGTATTAGTCTAGCTGTATAACATTGGTTTAAGTGGTTTAACAGGACAAAACAGCCACACGCACGCAAATATGTGGCAACTACTTAAAGTTTCATGTATACAATAGTACACATTTTTCAGGTAGCAGATCATGAAAATTTGAGTGATCACCAGCCGATAGGAAGACCTTTCTTGTAAATACGAGCATTTGCTCTGCTATAAGGCGTTGAGCACTTTTTATCTCACCAATGTCAAATTTCTACTCCTTGACAATTTTTTCTTAAATATATATATATATATATATATATATATATATATATATATATATATATATATGTCAGTTCACACGCCTTCATTGTCTTTTGAACAGGAGTAGAGGTTTATCCTTGTTTCCTGTTTAGGATTGGCTTTCTGGTTCCTTCCAAAGTCTGCTTCAGCTCTATACTTCTAACTTCTGCACATGAACTTTGAAATTGTATTCGATATTTATTTCATTTTATTTGTTTTCTCTCCTACACCAATAGGAGCAGATAGGTTCGCTTACCGCCCGGTTCATACTCTCCTCCGGTCTTTTGAACTGGCGTAGAGGTTTATCCCTTATTTCCTGTATAGGATTGGGTTTCCAGTTCATTCTAAAGTCCACTTCTGGTCTATACTCGTAACTCTTGTTCTTTTCTACGCAAATATAACTCCACACAGTGACCCTCTAACTTGAGTGACTCTTGGGATATGTATTGGTTGAACATTATGTTGGGTAATTGAATGATAAAGAGGAAAAAATTCTATGTAACTTATCCCGTCATTTAAAAGGACCTTATCGGTTTGAAGTAATTTTCTTATTGATTGAAAAATGAAATTATGACAAAATGGTGAAATGACAGTGTGTAAAGCTTTTCATTTATAGAAGAATCTTCCACAGATTGATAACTGTTTTATTGATGACATAACTAAGATAAGTCTTCCTTTTGTCTTTATTCATATTTTCATTTAACAGATATACTTTATATGAAATTTTTACATACATACATACATACGCGCGCGCACACACACACACACATATATATATATATATAGGCAGTATATCTTCATTCAAGTATGTTGTTGAAAATTTTCTTTTAATCCTCTCAAATTCTCGGATCAATTTTTTAATGTTGTTATTAAACTCATTAAGGAAGACGCTATAGTTTTTTTTTATTATTTTTATTTTTTTAATTTTTACTTTCAGTCTCATCCAAGATCATCTTCATAAAGTTAATATAATTGATAGTTGTGAATTTTTTTGTAAATGCGCATGAAACCTGCTCTGTTACAATTATGAACCCGTATGAACGCGTCCCGTTATAGTCAATTTAAAAACTAACTATTGAGAATATTATGTACTACGGGAGGTAAATTAATTAATTTATTTTTTTTATTAATGTTTTAAAATACCCAACCTTCATTTTTTTTTTATTTTTACAATTTGAGTATTCCAAAACATTGCTTTTATAGATATTTTAAAACATTGTTGCTATATTCATAATTAATCTTATTTAGTGTTGGTTGTATTTTCTTATATAGACGGCTTCAAGAACTTGAAGTTTTTGTTTTTATTTTCATGATGGAGTATACTTGTATTGTCAATTAATATATCTCTAAAACGTGAATGGGTACAAGAAAGTTTCTTTAAATAATGTGCAGTAGAACTTGAATCCAACATATGTAATGCAAGTTTACCTGATAAGTCTTCCTTAATGAATTTAATAACAACATTAAGAAATTATTTCAAACTTTATTTTTCTAGATACTGAGTATTTAAAATAGGCGCCCCATTCTTAATTATTAAACAATGTGTATTACGTCAATCGGCCTGCGGATTCTGGGCCGCCTATTTCATTTTTATTTCAAATGCTGACTGTCTACAAAAATAAAGTTTGAAGCAATAAAAATGTTGGTTTAAAAATAAATCAATTAATTCTTTATACATATGTGTGTGCGCGCGCAAGAGTATGTAAAAATTCAGATATAAGTACAAATATATTTGGTAAAAAGACAATGTAGCAGCTAAAATGGTATTTGTACTTCTGTACAAATTCTTCCATTTGACTTGATAAAGTCCATCAGAGGACGAAACACGTCGGCCAAGATAAGTTTTCCTTTTGTCTTTATTGATATTGTCCTTTCAAAGATATATTCTATCTGAAATTTTACACAGTAACTCTTGTATATATTAACATATCATTCTGGCGACATTATCGGAAGGCTAAAAGGCATAGATATGAAAGATAAACACATGGCTAGTTTACTGGGTGTGACATATACATTTATCCCTTATTCCTTTTATCAGTCAGTTATGTGCCATGCGGGATACACGCTTAGACGGTCATGCATCTTTCGATACATGACTGACGAGGCAGATATTTTCCCGCAGAATGTTTTAGATTTTGGTTAATGAAAGTTTACAGGTTAATTGTTATATATCTCTATCTATAAAAGGCATGATGTGTGTGTGTGTGTGTGTGTGTATGTAACGAATGCACGGCCGCAATTTTCGACGGATTTGCACCAAAATTTACATGCACAGAAAAGGCGGAAAGGCCAAGACCGACTTTGCATTTCCCAACTCCCATCGATAGTGGAAATAATCATTTTTTTCATCTTCTACGGCAGTTTACATGTAGTTTGCGGCCATTTTCTACTGGCCTGAGTGAGAGCCTATAGCTGGCTGCCACAAATAGGCAGGAAGATTCTATTGGCCAGTGTGAGAGCCAAGAGTTGATTGATACGAATGTTAACAAGCATGCTAACATGCAAAAAAAATCGATAGCTGCATTCGTTACAAGTGGGAAAAAATTAGATCTCCATGGCACTTTACTCCAATTGGCTCATTCCCTTGCTTAAACTCAACGTTGATTCTGATTCCGCAGAACTGGGTTGGGTGTGAAAAAGTATTTGTTGTTAACATTCTTTTTTCATTCGCTTTTTCCAGTTACGAGTCCTTTTTTTTAAAGCTGATCGTTTTGTGTTCATTTTGTTTAGTTCTTTTTTCGTAACAGATTTAATGTTTAGTATAGAGCTTAGAAGAAAAAAGTAAGGCATGTAGCAACATCAGCACGGCAAAGGGCACTCGTTTAAAGGCAAGGAAGGGCAAAAATATTTTAAGTCAAGTGATAGCGATTGCTGTATGAGTCGTACGATTTTTGAATCAAGCACGGGCAACGCCGGGCCATGCTGCTAGTTTATTATTATAAATGGCCACCCTTGGCTTTCACCTTTAATCTACTCTCAACTGAAGAATTTTGCACTACCACTTCGTACAAATTGTACTATGACGTCAAAGGAGTTTCTTTCAGGTCTGACACAAATGTGTGAGATACGTGAAATATTGCTTTTCAGTATGAGTCAAAGCGTGATGGAGGCCAAATTGACATGTCAAACGCCACGGAAATATCTCTTGTTAACGTATGGCCGGTAGCTCTGTCTTAAGTGACTTCCAAATGTCACTGACAACCATGGTAACACATCTTTCTTCAAATTTTTCTGGTAAAGTCTGCAATTCCCTTTCTCTTCAATGAAGAACAAAGGAGAATTCGAACCGTCAGAAATAATAGAGACCCTGACATCAGTTGGCTTCTTCGACTTGAAATGTATTCTGACACCCTAAGGAATGTTTCTTGGTAATTAGTGCCTCCACAGGGAAAAAGATTCTCGTCTGATGGCACTATGTATCTCTTCCAAAAGTTTCTTATCTTTGCTGAGACGTTTTTGCTTGAAAGCACTTAAGAGCTGTTGTTGAACCTTATGTTTTTTTTTTCTTTCACGATTTTCCTTCGCGACGTATCCGAAATATCTAGCTCTTTTGTCATCTCCCACATGTTTCTTCATGGATTTCTCTTCAATCTCTTCTTGACGACTTCAAAAACTTTCCTGATACAAATTGAACGGTTTCTCTCCTGGAACTGGATTTGGTGAGGGTGTCTGAATCTCTTGAAAGTCTATCCCATATATTCAAAAAACATTTTTTATCTGCAAAATATCAACTGTTTTATCGCCTCATAATTCTTTATACCAGCCATTTTCAATGTTTAAATAATGGTTAATTTTTTATGTTTAAATAATGGGTCAATATTTGTGCCACAGTAGATATTACATTCCTGTTAACAAATGCCTGAATCTACTAAAGAAAAATTTAAGACAATTAAAACCTCATCGTTTCCTATCGATAGATAAAATTACAATTTTGCCGACAAAGCAATGTTATTTTACTTTCGATAGTAAAAGGCAAAAATTTGGAATGTCAATGGGATCACCACTTAGCTGTCGTCATCATTATCATCATCATCATCATTAGGTCGAGCAAACTCCGTATTGTCTTTGGATTTGTGCCATGTTTTGCTTTCAATAGCTGAAAATACACTTGCGGTCACCACTCCCTATAAGTGTGACCAGTACTCTGTACTAGAGCAGTTGTACCTTGACAAGACATCTAAGAGTAGTTAGCAGGAATCGCTTCGCCACTGATATAATGAACCAAGGAGATTGGACTGTATGTCAGGGCGGGTAAAACAGAGTTCGTCTGCCTGAATCAAAATACATGTATGAAAAATCTGAACGGAGAAAACATCAAGCACATAGACTACTTGAAATACCTGGTTAGCTATATTCATCATCAGGTCGAGCAAGCTAGGTATTGTCTTTGGATTTGTGTCATGTTCTGATTTCAGTAGCTGGAAATACACTTGCGGTCCCCACACCCTAGGAGTGTGAACAGTACACTGTACTAGAGCAGTTGCGCCATGACAAATTATCTAACAGTAGTTAGCATGTATCGCCTCGCCACTGGTACAATGAGCCAAGTTATCGTTTACTTGATTATTGTTTCACCTACTGGTCCAACACCCGGCATCCCGATGTCTTTGCGTAACCCTGAACGATTGGCTTAACAGGTAGATGTCTTAGATATGGTTTAACTTTTCAATCCTTAGGATTTCTAGAAACTGGTAATTTCCCAAATATTTTAACCAAACAATCGACATATTTTCGATATATCGGTGTCGTCTTATAAATAAAACAGCTACAAAAGAATTAATTTTATTTCACATGACATTAAGTCTAGCAACTTCTGTCATTAAATTCCAAGTAGTGCAAACAGTGTGGGATATGTATATTCATTAATATATATACTTTATAGCTCTGTTATAGAACATCAAGTACTGTTTCAATAACACCAGAATTTATATACACTTCATATATATATATATATATATATATATATATATATATATATATATATATATATATATATATATATATATATATATATATATATATAGGCACGGTGGAGTAATGGATAGCGGCTCGGATTGAGGAATCGCAGTGCCGTCTTCGAATTCCATTCGAATCGATTACATTCACTTACGTGCTAATACCCTTGGGAAATGTATGAATCCTCTTCTCCCTCTAGCTATGGGTAAAATAGCAGGACAGACTGGGTTCTATAGCCTTGGATGGCAACTGGTCTAGGAGAAGAACAACTCTGAATTCAAAACCTGTGGAGGGTCGTTTGGGAACCTTGTGGCATTCGGTGCACCAGGTCTCTGTATTCGTCCCTTCAAAAAGTGTGGATGGTCCTGCACGAGGCCTTCACCACTATAATCAAATCTCATGTGTCGTTGTCGGCTTCCTGGAAACTGATCTGTTTGACCCTCATACATCGAAATCGACAGGGTCGACTATATATATATATATATATATATATATATATATATATATATATATATATATATATATATATATATATATATATATATGTGGATATAGTCAACCCTGCATGGCGATTGTGCGTTTCACGCTATAAGGAAACTTTAGATCTGAAGTTCACTTGAAACTAAAAGTCGCCATAAAATTTTGATTCCTATCTCCACACTGTCTCTCTCTATGTATAGGCGGCAAAAGTGCTGTTAGAGTTAGCGAATCAGAAAGAAAATCTGGGAATCGAGTTCAAATCCCACTCGAGTTAGTTACATTCATTATCGCTATTAGTTTATAAATACACACACACACAGAGTCTATCTCGCACTCTTTATATATATATATATATATATATATATATGTGTGTGTGTGTGTGTGTGTGTTGATATCTCTGAGATGACGTATTAGCGTTACTTACATTATTTATTTTATTCGGACTGTTATTTCCTCATCTTCATTGCCATATTCACAACGTTCTTAAGGACACATAACCCCAGTGGATAAAGGTGTTGGTTAGATACAGTGATTAGACCCAAAGCGTTATCAGTTCTAAACCTTCTATTTCATTACTTACCTTCGAGTTTGCCTCCCTTATTTATTTCCCTCTGTTTTCTCGAAACTCGAGATACAAAAGGTAGGCCCTCAAGTCAATATGAAAATGTGACTTTTTTTCGTTTCTTAGATCGGTTATGATTATATTTACTCCACGGATTGTAGAGTATCGACCTCTGATATAGACAATGAGAGAGCGATCAGAGTTCCTTTTAAAAAAATATGTTTTTATTTTCCCACTTGCATATTGGTGTTTGTTAGAAGTGGATTGGTTTAATTTATTTTGTTTTACGGCATATCAACCTCAATGGGTTATTTAATACCGACAAGATCTTTTAGGATAGGTTTGTATGAATAGAATATGTATTCTTTGTAAGAAATCAATTTGTAGACAGGGTTTCATTGACATGTCTTTGTAAAGAGGGCTTCTCTGGCGTGTCAAAGGTATTCCTGGTAATATTTTTTTTCAAAAATATATTCCAGGTAATATTTTCTTTTTCAAAAATATATTGCTGGTAATATTTTTTGTATAAGATGCATTGCTGTTAATAAGTTTTTTTTCTAAATATGTCTTGCTGATATCTTTACAATCTGAATCTAATTTAAAAATCTATTTTCATACTTTCATTGTGTTTTGAACCCCAGATTAGGAGTTAACTATTTGCCTATAGCTGGGATCCTATCAGGTGCTATCACCTGGGTCAGGGTGGGCCTGGGAAGAGGAACAATTATGAGATGGTGCCACGCTCCTTAAAACCTCCCGATCAGAAGCCTTGCTGCTTGATGTAGTTTATTGTTATACCGAAGTTGGTTAAAGGTGGGGTCTAATGTAGTTGCGTTATTTTTAGTCGATGGTCGAGCCTAAATGAAAAAACAAAAATATTTCGAATGTGAACTTTCAGACCTTGAAAGTCACCATTCGAAATTTTGAATGAAAAATATCATAGAAGACGATCTAGCAAGCTACAGACTGTCATGGTAACTGGTTAATGACGAAGATACAATGGTTGAAACGTTGTGATAAAAAGAAATAAAATGAGAATAATAATTCAAATGCACCATTGTGTAATAAAAAGAGCACATCTTTGAAACAGAAAGCAAATCGGAAATAAGATTAGGTTCACTGGGATGGATGAGAAAATGCTGGACGTGTAGGAGATTTTTTTTTTGCATTAAACTTTCACTCTGGAAAATCGAAATTCAAAAGTTATGAATTTTACATGGACTTCCAGATGGAAAGTCTGGAAAATCGATATTCAAAAGTCAAGGCTTTTACATGGACTTCCAGATGAAAAGTCTGGAAAATCGATATTCAAAGGTCAGGGCTTTTACATGGACTTCCAGATGGAAAGTCTGGAAAATCGATATTCAAAAGTCAGGGCTTTTACATGGACTCGAACATTAACCGTTAATAACAATGAAACAAACGCAACTAGCTCAGCTAAGATGTAAGTTCATAAATTATAACTAGTGGCTTAAATGACACTGAAAGTAGTTTGATCTCAAATCATTAGCTATTCACAGAAATTATAATTATTTACAAACTAGCTTAGAAGTCGCCCTTCAGACGAATTCAGGCTAGCTACTACTTCGGCCTTTTACCTTCAGCACCGATGTACGTAAAATCTATAAGAATTTAGAAATAATAAAATTATTTTATCTTTATTCAACACCTTATTTCGGCATAATCTTAATGGTTGATTTATAGATTTGAAGGGTGGACTTAGACGAGAACTTCATCAGAAATCACAAAACTTGACATCACCTAAGGACAAAGGTACTATTAAATTTTAAGATTTTAAATATTTTAAAATGACCTCACTAAGTATTTAATGGAGGTTATTCTTTTGTCTAAAACAGCTTCAAGCATTTTTGAGTTTTTCTTTCCAAGGAGTGCTGTAGAATATTTTGACATTATCTAATATCAGTTGTTTAACATGATAGTTTTTATCAAGGCAAGTGTAAAGTTATTCAAGGAACGAAACGCATTGACATAAAAGACATTCATCTTGTCTTTTATGTATATTATCTTCACAGAGATATTTTATTTATATCTGAATTTTTACATTTATATCTCTCTAGATATTCATCCAAACATATACATTATATATATATATGTGGTTTTTAAAACCACCATTACAACCCAATGCAGATTTTCTCTCCCTCATTAATAGAGAGTGCTGTTTAAATAGTCTTAGACCAATCAATCTTGTGGGGGTGTTCAGCTACTCCACAACAGTATCTAATGTTATCGCGGTGACGTGGCGTCTCTGGTTTGTCTATGAATATTTTCATGCTTTCTGAATACTCTTCTGGCTACAACATGATATGTATAGTGTTATGGTGTAGAACCATAGGAAGATGACACGGAATCGGATATATGGTTAAATAGTATATTCTTGGAAACGTAGTACAAAGGTAAATGTGGACTGGAGAGTACTTTCTCTCACTGGTGTCCTGACTCACTCATTCACTCACTTGGTGTCTATTACTTGGTGACTCTCACTTGGTAACTCCATTTACTCAGGGTTGGTAACCATATGATATAGGTGTGGAGGAGTCCATTTGTAGGTAGGTCCCCACAATACCCCCCTCCCAAGCCTTTTACTCGGTAAAAGGGTTTATTACTTTCCAGAAATTTAATACCTTTTCTTTTTGGGGTTGATTGTTAAAGGATCGGTAAATTTCCTCTTTTTCCCTGACCTTCGTTGTTCAGACGTATGTTGCGGGGGGGGGGTGCGGCTCAAGGTCAAATGTGTCGTAAATGATCTCGATGGGTTCTTTTACTTCATCCTGTGTGCTGTTAGAGTCTATTTCATGCCGTTTTTTAATTTGATTAATATGTCCTTTTGTGGGTATGTCTTGGTCATTGTATTATGTACCCCATCATCGTCGATCCTTCTAGTGATCGTGCCTTCCTCCCAGTACGGCATATTCTTCTGAAAAGTTTTTAAAAAGATTTTCTGACCTGGAAAAAATCGTTTTTTTTTGGGGGGGGGGTCCTTTTTCGGTCTTACATATTTTTGACTGTTTGGAAATTAATTTGTCAAAAACGGATCTCATCCTCGTCCCCAGTTGTTATGGTGTGGAACCCTAGAAAGAGAACATGGACTCGGATATAAGGTTAAATAGTAGATTCTGGGAAACGTAGTACAAAGCTAAATGTGGACTGGAGAGTACTTTCTCTCACTGGTGCCCTGACCCACTCAATCACTCACTCTATGGCTACTACTCGGTGACCTTCACTCCCCTTCAGTGACTCCCTTTACTCAGAGTTGGTAGCCATATTATATAAGTGTGGAAGTGTCCATTTGTAGGTAGGGCCCCACAACATATAGTAAGTTCTTTTAGCACGTCTGTTCAGTAATGTAGCGAGTTCAATCCTCACTAGGAACTCTCTGCTTTAGTCATATATCAAATGAACCTAGCGTAAAGCAATAAGTATTTGAGGCGGTTAAAGTACTAATTGAATTAAAAAAAAAAGTTTTGTGGATAGCGTAACTTATAAGCGATCCGAGTTCAATTATTTTAATACTACATTTCACCCAATACAAGGCTAGAGAGCAACTCAAAGTAGAGGATTACTGAATGAGATGTGTGATATGAATGAAAGGAGAGTTGGTACGAAGTGAAGATTACGAGGATAAGGAAGGTAGGTAAATATTTATATGCAGAGTCACATTTTTTAATCATTTAACCTCAAGCAAGGTCATAAAGCCGCTAAGACACAAGGAGCTACTGAATGTTAGAGGATATGAGAAAATATACTATTAAGGAGAGAAGATAATAAAAGAACAAGAATTAAGAAGACAGAAAACAGACTGAAATTGCGTTTAAAGTTTGGAAGATCAAAGTTGACTGTGAAGAAAGAAGCCGGAAGAGAGTTCCACAAGCGGGAAGTGTGATAGAAGAAACTGTTAGCATAGAACTTGCGGTTTCATCTAGTGATTTCAACTGTAAAATGATTAAATCTCCCCGCCAATCTATTACTGCCCTTAAATTAATAAAATCTAGGTACCATAGAGGAAATTTCATCAGAACAATTACCATGGAAGTATTTATAGAAAAGCCACAGGCAAGGTACATTTCGGCGGTGGGAAAGTGATTGAAGCCGATCTATCTTTTTGAAAGCTGTACATTTATTGCCCTTTCAATAAAGTTTTCTAATCTTCTTTCACTCTCAGTAGCTCTTTGCGTCTTAGTAGCTTTATTGCCTTGGTTGGGATGAAATGCTTAAGAAAAGATGTTGTCTTCCACATCCCACTCGTCTATAATATTTGTGTGTCAGGCAAAATACAACTGAGCTTGAGGCTATTTGTCATTAGTAAAACAAAACAAAAAAAGATTTGACAAGTCACAGTCATATCTGTTCTGCCCTATCTGACTCTGGGCCACAAAGAAAGAGGTTTTTCAAGTTTCCCGAAAAGGTAATACTGATAAGGGCAACTGTTAATGAACGTTTGAAATAGTTTGCTTTGAATTTATTTCTTCATTTGCTGCTTATTTTTATATGAAATTGAAAGCGCCAACAGAAGACTGAAAAATATACAAGACTCACTTTGTAATGGACGTCTAGTAGGCATTGGTAATAATAAAGTGAATATTTGACTTTTTTTTTGTATCCCACTCTTAAAAGTGTGAATAGCTTTAGCCATTGTTGAATATTTAAGGTTTTGTTGTATTTCACTCTTGTTTTATTCGAAGTCTAAAGAACTTTACTGCTTGTTTAATATTCTAAGTTTTGTTGTATTCCACACTTGCTTTATTAGAAGTGTAAAGACCTTTTATCTTGTCTGATATTTTAGGTTTTGCTGTATGCCACTCTTGTTTTATTAGAAGTATCAAGACCTTTACTACTGTTCACTATTTTAGGTATTTTGCATTTCCCTGGTATTTTATTTAAACTGTAAATACATTTACCTTATCCCTTTAATATCTATCTATATTTATATTACACTACATCATCTCAGAAATATAAATGAAGTATTGTAATTATTTATAATATTTACATTCTTCGGAATGTTGTCCTCATCTTTGTTGCCATATTCACGACGTTTCAGCCGTTGTCAGCTCTAACCTTCTTCAGGATCTGTCTATATTTTTGAGATGAGGTATTGTAATTATTTACACTATTTACCTTCATCGGAATGTTGTCCTCATCTTTGTTGCCATATTCACGACGTTTCAGCCGTTGTCAGCTCTAACCTTCTTCAGGATCTGTCTATATTTTTGAGATGAGGTATTGTAATTATTTACACCATTTACCTTCTTCGGAATGTTGTCCTCATCTTTGTTGCCATATTCACGACGTTTCGGCTGTTGTACGCTCCAGCCTTCATTAGGATCTGTCAATATTTTTGAGATGAGGTATTATAATTATTTATATTGTTCGGACTGTTGTCTTCAGCTTTGTTGCCATATTTACGACGTTTCGGTCGTTGTACGCTCCGGCCTTCTTCAGGTCACTGGAATTTCGAACTGAACACTTTATTTCGTTACCAGAGTAGATTGTTCTAGTTCCACGTGCCAGACCTCTTCCGGATGTCTCAGTTATCTTCCTTTAACTCAACTCTTCATGTTTGTGTTCACCACTGCAAAATCCAGCTATTGAACTCATAATTTTGGGGGCCAAGTCACTGGATCCATCCAACGCTTTTATCCACTGGGTCATGTTTGAAATTCGAGTCACCTGAAGAAGACCGGAGCGTACGACTTTACCACTTGTTGAATATTTGAGGTTTGTTGCATTCTGTTCTTGTTTTATTGGAAGTGTTAATACCTTTAGCCCTTGTTGAATATTTGAGTTTTTGTTGTAGTCCATTGTTGTTTTACTGGAAGTGTCAAGACCTTTACTCCTGTCGAAAAGATGATGTTCTTCGTTACCAATTGTCAATATGGGAGATAAAATATGGATAAAATATAAATAAAATGGATAAAATATAGATAAAATATGGGAGATAAAATCTCCCATATTGTCTCCGACAATATGGGAGATTTTACCGCTTCGAGGTAAAATCTCCCATATTGTCGGTAACTGGCATTAGTTACTCTCGTTATTTGGCACTGTTGTTATGATGATACCCTGACAAGTTACTCTGGATGTAAAATTCCCTATGTATCATATTCCTTCCGTTCTTTAACAAAGGAAATTAAATCGTTAACTATGTGAAAATCACCTTAACCGGCCGCCTACATAAACAGAATGTGGCACAAGGCTGAGTTTAATGTGGCACTGCAACACGTGCACTGGACTTGGAACCATAATTGCTCAAGCCCGATCAGTATTTTCCTTTTTTCAGCGACACCTTAAACACCAGGAATATTAACCCTAGCCTCCCTGAAGAAGTACCCCCTGGGGAGACGGCGCCTTTGAGTTTAGAATAACGTGGGAGCTCGGTGTCTCTGTAAGCCTTTTAATATATTTTCCTACAAGCTACTCACGTGATTTTTCGTGGAACAATCAAATTTTGCTATTCCTCTTTTATATGCCGCTTCAGAACGCAGGCGATCATGGCTCTCCATATCTT
The DNA here is from genome assembly GCA_903632075.3 of Acanthosepion pharaonis. NCBI lineage: Eukaryota > Metazoa > Mollusca > Cephalopoda > Sepiida > Sepiidae > Acanthosepion > Acanthosepion pharaonis. The sequence continues at coordinate 619,958 of CAHIKZ030005570.1, forward strand.
CCTATCTCTTGTAGCTCTTAGAAATATTTTTCTTTTTACTGTCCCTTTTACACCCTGTTCTTACATCCATTTACACAAGTTAGTGAAGTAGATTACTCGTTATTTCTCTCTGTCTCTTTTGCTTTGACTATGTCCTGCGAGTGTCGAATTTACCAGGCCGTCTTTCCTCGTTATATGTCCAATAAATTTTAACCGTCACTTTCTGATTCTAAGTATAAATATTATTTTCGCTTCCATTTTCCTTAAAACTTTTTCGTTGCTCACATGTTCCGTCCATGGTATTCTCAGTATCCTTCTGTAGAACCAAATCTCTGTTGCCTCAAGTCTCCTCTTCATCTGTGAAGAAATTATCCAGCATTTACTGCCATATAAGATTCCTGATATTTCATAGAATTTCAACTAGTTTTTTTCTTTGTATCTAATGAAAATTTCTTGATAATTTGTTTAGATTTTAGAAAGTACCTTTTGCTATTCAAAATCACCTTCGGATTAGTGCATCACATGTTACGTCAAATTTAAGTAATACTTGTTTGATTCTGAGAGCTCTAATTCGTAGCTCACATCTTAGGCTGTTACTTTTTCTTACAATCGTACATTCTGTTTTCTTACAAATTATGATTAGTCCTTTCTTCTAGCTTTCGTTTACTCCCTCGTCTAAAACGTTCCCGGGTTTACTTTCTGTGTCTGCCATTAAACCCGGGTATCATCTGCGGATCTTATGTTATTGAGATTGTGCCGACGAATAATACATTTCTGGTAGGACATCCGATACCCAAATACTGAACCAATTACTGGGTGAGAGAGAGAGAAGGAGAAAGAGAGAGAGAGAGAGAGAGAGAGAGAGAGAGAAGGGGGAGAACGACAGAGACATTCGCGCACACACATGAACTCACACGCACACATTGTAGTTTCTTAACTTTTAGCACTCTACATGATTCATAGGTTTTACTTTCCCTTCCACTATATATATGGTGGCTCCTCAAATACAATCAGCAGGAGCTGTGGTCTCGATTTAAGTCAAGGTTGTCTTTTTTTGCTGTTGCTATAGCAGGATGTGACAACACAATCGTGAAATTTAAATATACTGTTATTTGGCGATTCCAATGGCAGGAAAATGTTTTCCTTGCTGACTAAATTTGCTTAAAGAGTGTTTAATGTTAATATATTGCAACATTTATTACCCTGTCTCACCCTCCACCTCTCCCACCACAAAAAATCATATAAAAATCCTATTTGATAGGTGATTGACCAGAATATATGAGAAAAATGTCACACACACACACACACACACTCACTCACACAATATATATTTTTTTCTAAAATTTTATACAAATTTGTCTCTATCCACAAACGGGACGAGAGGTGGGCTGTATCATCTTATTAAATATGGTGAGGTGCTTATTTGCTCCTGTTAACAATTTCAATTAAAACGAAAAAAATAAATTGTCCTTGATGTCTCAGTCATTATCTGTTACTTTTATTTATTTGGGGATATAACGCGTAAAAATGAAAATATGTATATGCAGTTTTTAATAGCTTATATTTTTATGGGACTATATGACTTAAATGACCACTGTGTAGGAATTGATATGCTAGGAAGATAAAACAACAACGAATAACAAGCAAAACATACAATGAGATATATGGAATGTAATTTTGTGCTTTTTGTTCCATTCAGAATTTAAAGAACGAGAAATTATATTTTTGCGCTGTCAATGAACTTGTGGAGGTATAAATGCTTTTGTAATTTTTTTATTTTTTCGTTCTTAAACAGAGCCTTAACCAAATGTCTTTTTATCTATTTTTTATACAGAGACTTACAGACTTTTAAATAATTACTTACAAGATACACATTGTATATTTGTTATCTTAACTTTTTTTGTTTTTTTTTTCGTTTTTATTTTTATTTTATTTTATTTTTATTTTTTTTTAATATTAACAAATTTAATATTTAAATTAGTTTCAATAGAGAAGAAGAGGATGACTGAAACATTTTTCTGTGTGGAAAAAAATAAAGTTCGTTGTCAGATTCGAATTTGTTTTCTGTTTTTATTTTATGTTTTGTTTGGTGCCGATGTTTGAAGTTGAGAAGATGCCGAAAAAGAACATACAAACAAAAAAGCTACAAGCGTTGTACTGGTTGAGAAAATACAAACAAGAGAATTAATAAAATGAGATAGAAATTTTAATTCTGCTAGGAACATTTTAGTTTACAGAATATTCAAGGATAGTTCCTGGAAGAAAGAAAATCTATATTCAAGGAATGTTCTTATATTAGTCCCCGAAAGTACGTGAAAAATGGATCTAGTTGAAATTACTCTGTTGTTGAATTAAAAAAGTGAGTGAGGTGTCTTGTGTAAGCCATATTTGAAAAAGTCCAAGGCTTAAATTGACATTTTGGGGGAGAATCGATAGCTGCACTGTCAAAAAACTTTCGTCCATGTAAGCTATTATCTCTTTTAATATGTGTGGCATTTTTAGACCAACACACCCACACACACACACCCACACACACACGTACGTACGTACATAGGAACGAACATTGTAAATCTCTTAACTCATCTTATTCACTCCTTCAACTACAAGCAACAAACTTATCAAATTCTAACAGTGAGCTTTGCGGCATCAAACAATTCGCCAAAGAAATTCACGACGTTCAAATCTTTGAAGTTAGATTTCCTAGAATAATTCTAAACTTTGAATTCACCAACAAACTACACTTCAATTTTAACATCTACGATTTTTTTTATCGAGACAACAAGGATTCTACTCAAAGAACACACTGTTTGCCAAACAAATATTTTATTCGAAAAGCAATTTTAAACACAACCTAACGCAAACAACAGATTCTTAATATTTAATGCACGATTTATTCAAAAGTTATAAGCTTAAAAATTTATCTTTTAAACACAAAAATCAACTTTTGATATCAACCAACATTTCATTAATCAATTTTGATTACAACAAACTTTCCTGGAAGAACACAACTTACTTTTTTCAGAAGACTTTACTCATTTATTGAATCAACTTTATTCACGTAATATTTAAACATCCCTCTTTTTATCGGATTCATTAACAAAACAAACATATATATTAATTCAATATTCAACAGGTAAAGGGAGACAACTCTTACCTAATCTCCAATATCAAACCATGACAGAAATTTACGATGTATTTATTCTGAACTGATTAATTCTTTAAAAATGTTTTTACTGACAGGAACACTGAACAAACTTTCTATCTGTCCTAAAGAACATTCTCATGTTGTATATATTTGTTATATAAATACTTTATTCTTGTCCTTCTAAAAAGGAATATTATTTGTTTTATATTTTGTCGTTGATGACCTTGTGCCATACACAAAATTAAATGTTTACGGTGAAGTTTATTTTCACGCAGCCAACCCAAATATTACCTTCTGATATATAAATATTTATCCTAATAAGCTACTCCCACGCAACAAATATATCCCTATAAACATTATTTTTAGTGAACACCAATATTTGAGTAAAGTAAACGCTCTGTTATTAATCAAACAATATAGTTATTTATTTTCATCTACCGGTCGTAATATTCGGGAAACCTTATTGTAGGACAATATACGCTCTTCGGCAGGATTCGAACCTGCGTCCCCCTTTACCGGAGAAATCGCCGTGATTTATACAGACTCAGCCACGGAGTGCGTCGCCGATCAAGCAAAGCCGAATACTGCCTTATAAGCGCAAGTCTTTTCTAAATTCTCGAAAGTTTATACCTGTTTAGTTCCGTATTCTAACGTAAACAAAGCAATTTCTAAAGAAATAATGGAATTTTTATTTATTTATACGACAGATTTTTTCACTTTTATCGTTTAAAGCGTTATATATATATATATATATATATATATATATATATATATATGGTTATATTGGGTTGATGTGAGTTTGTAAAGCTGGAGTTTCACGCTTTTGCGATCGTCAGACAAACAAAAGCGTGAAACCCAGGGTCACAAACTCACATCAATCCAACCAAATATGTTAGCTCTATCTCTGATATTGAGCGCTTTCTAATAAGTACCATATATAATATATAAATAAATATATATATATATATATATATATATATATATATATATATATATATATATATATATATTTATTTATATTTATATACACACACAATTTTCACACACACACACACACACACACACACACATATATATATATATATATATATATATATATATTTATATACTCATAGGATCAGTTGAATTCGCTACCTTGGTTTAATCCTTACTGTATCCTCAGGCGATTTTTATGAAATGACCTCATAACGCTTTATTTAAAAAAAAAAGAAGCAAAACGAAAAAAAATGAAATCTATATATTTTTTAAATAAACAAACGGACGACGTTGGCATAATAGAAATGGAGGAGTAGGAGGCCGTGGAGAAGGAAGAAGATGAAAAAGGAGGAAGAGAAGAAAAGTAAGGATGTTATAAAAATATACTTGGTAGCTGAAATGTACATTGCTTTTGTTTTTTTTTATCCAGCCTCATATGTGCTTAAGAGGAATTTCTTAATATGTCTGCAAGGACTCAAGACTTCAAATTTCTGGTTTAAAAGGTTCTTTCGATCAAAATCACCCGAGGAGGTAGCAAATTCAATTGATCTCCTGATTTTTAAAGTTAAAAGCTCTACATGTTATTTTCACTTTTATTTTATTTTTTTCACACGTGTATTGAGCACTTTTCAATACCACTGTTTCCTGGTTTGATTCAACACTGCCCATTAATCTTATATATATATATATATATATATATATATATATATATATATAGATAGATAGATAGATAGATAGATAGATAGATAATATTAGTGGTAAATATACATACATATGCAAAATATATAAATACCCATACATGTATATTTTTAGAATAAAAATTCCAAGAGGATAGAATCCAGGTAGAACTCAATGTCCAGGACAGAGTAAGGATATAATAAAAAGGCTTAAACACTAATATTCCATGGTCATCATTTATTCCATTCGAATCGTAAATACGATCCAATTCATCAGACCTACAAATTCAAAAAGAAAACAGAAAAAAACAACTCCGGAAATAAAAACAGAATTTAGAGAGAGTGTAAGTATGAGGGGGAGGGGCGAGATTAAACCTTAACAGAGAGAATATTAGGAGAGGTGGGTGGAAGGGGTTTAAGTAAGAGAAAAATGAATGTTGTCGGATGTATAAAGATACATTTCGTGGTGACATACACACACCATAGACAATGTAAAGTAATATATATATATTGTGTATTTGTATAGCAATCCCTCTTTTATATAAAAGTATCTGCGGTTCCAAAGTCTCGACTACAACGAGAATTACGAACGTGATGACGAACATTTGTTGACCTAACGAAAGTTAGAACGAGTGAGCGTCTAAATATCACAAAAGATTGAAAAAAATTATTTAATTTTAGATGGCATTTTTTGTTGTTATTTCCTGCCTATTCAAACAAATTTAGTGTACAAAACAATAATTATTTACCTCCCAAGTAGGTATTAAGCAGATTTATGTTTCGTAGCTTCCTTTGGATTTCGAATTCATGCATTTGAAATAAAACGAAGAAAAACAATGTTCAAAATGAAATTTCGCGATGGTCATTATTTACATTATTCGGACTATTGTCCGCATCTTTGTCGCCATGTTTGTCACAACGTTTCGGCCGTTGTACGCTCCGGCCTATTGTATTTATTTTCTTGAAGCCTTAAGCCCCTCAAAATAAGGCTTCAAGAACACCAGAAAGCTGTAACACGAGGGGAAGTAGAAAAATCAGGCATGGCTGACCACATATGGAGAGAGAAGGGAGATCACCGCCATCTGTGGGATCATGTTGAGATCATAGACATGGAACACCATTGGAAAATTCGTAAACTTAAGGAATCAGCACATATTCTAGGCCACAAAAATCTCCTGAGCCTACCAAGCATAGAAATAAATACAATATGGGAACCAGTAATAAGGAGTGCCAGAGAGAAGCAATGATAACAACAAAGTTGCAATATGAGCTCTGGTAAAAAATTCAATGATAACTGCAAAATTGCAATATGAGCACTGATAAAAATGGTGCTGAAGACATTAGGTTTATAATACCCAGAAATTCATACCTCAAGGACACATGGTACAGTGGATAAAGGCGTTGGTTAGATCCAGTGACAGGACCCAAAGAGTGTGAGTTCAATACCCGGTTAAAGCAGTGGAGAACTTTCAGAGGTATAATTAACAGGAGATAACTGATAACTGACATCCATCAAACATGGCACGTGGAACTAGAACAGTGAGCGAAATAAAGGGTTCAGTTCGAAATTCCAACCACCTGAAGAAGGCTGAAACGTTGTGATAAATATGGCGACAAAGATGAGGATAATAGTCCGAATAATGAAAATAATGGGATAATAATATGCAATCGTCAGGCACACGTGGCCTAACGATTGCATCTAGCATGAAAAAAGTTGCAAATTAAAAAATAATAATAATAATAATTTATGAAAGTATTTATTTATTTATATATATATATGATATATCAGATTGCCCTCAATCTTTCATCAGAAATAACTGTTTGTTACAAATAAATTAAAATTACTGTTTGTTAGCAAGTAGCGTCCTTCGCGAGACGCGGACGTCACGTGAAATGGAACGTCACTGTTCGGATATTCCTAACTTAAATCTAACTGTCATAAATATTTTAGATGTTGTTTAAAAAAATATTTTTTTTTTAACTATATCTAAAAAAATGCTTAACTCTTGAAATATATACACACGAATGAACGTAAGAAGAGATGCCTTAGAACAGTAAAATTGCACTGTTCCTAGCATTTACTTTAAAAAAAAATTCTCAATACAAGGTAGAGCAATATATTATTATTATTTTTATTATAAAAGATGGTTATAAAAAACATTTAAATTGCTACACAAAAGATTTCATGTTATAATTAATACATTGATTGTACTTCTTCAGTTGATGGTAAGTAACTGGTAATTAAATGTTTTTAAGGAAATTTAAAAACGAATTGTTACTTCTCATTTGGTCTGATGTGCTGTTAACTGATTCAGCCATAGGGGACTTCCAATTTAACAAAGCACATCAGACTAAATGAAGATATCTGCATGTGATACATGTTCGATTTCTGTCGGGAGACGTATATTTTAGGCGAAATTTCTCGAATATTCAGGCCAGTAAATGTAATTACTTCTGTCTAATTAAAAATTTACTCAAGTTGTATCCATAAAAATAACGTATAAACAGAAAATATAATATATTAAAATATTTGTCGAACATAATCTATATATATATATATATATATATATATATATATATATATATATATATATATATATATATATATATTATAAGTTAATTGATTTAAAATATGGTTTTTTCCGCTACACAGTTCCAACCATGTTTCAAAAATAGAAGCTAAAACCCCGAATTTAATTTTTGCAATTAAATTAAAAGCATTAGTTCCATTTCATCTTCAAGCGAATTTTGGAGTAACTTTTAAAAATTACCGGGTTTTTAAAGACACAGCTAAAATCACGTTTCCATGGTTACAGAATATTCTACTTAAATTGAACAAGGGATGTCTAGATTTTCCTTATGTCAGTATCATTGTATCAGTTATTAGTTACAAATTGGTAAGGGGTGAGGATGTATTTTACAATGAAACCTAACATCAGTTGAATGGATGTCGTCTGGATTTAAAAAAAAAAAAAAAATTGTTAACGGTAAAAAAATTTCAACGTCATTTTTTAAATTTAAAGATTTTCGGGGTTTTTTTCATAATACTTTTTATTTAACTACGATTTGAAATATTCTCCTTTTTAATTTTTATTTTACTATATTCTTTTTAAGAACATTTAAATGTATTAGAATCCATTATATTTTGTAGGATTATTTTAACATCAAGTTTAAGTATGTATATGAGGTTACATTTTTTTTATTTTTTATTTTTTTTATTTAAATTTATGACTATGACGGCAAAAATGGTTACTTAATTTCACTGATTTAGTAAACTTTTATTTTATATATAAACCTAGTAATATAATGTTTCTCATGTAAGTACAAAGGACATGGGTCATTCAAAAGCTTACATCTTATGGCATTTCATATTAATTTTATTTTACTATAGGTGTTTTTTTTTTTTGGATTCTTTTAAGTGCGTGTAGTATTATTTAAAAGAAATTTAGGTTAGAATTCATTCAATTTAATTACAATTTTAATTACAATTTCAAAATTACAACTTTAAAATTTTAAAATATTTTCATTGTTTAGTTTTAATAGACTATATTACTTTATAACAGAAGGAAAATTACTCATAGTAAGTAAAATTATTTTTCCATATCAAAGTATATGTAAATTACAATAAATTTAATAAAAAAAAAAAAGTAACCTCATATACATACTTAAACTTGAATTAATACATAAAGTTTACTAAATCTGAGAAATGACTTAGATAGTTTTGTAGTCTGTGCCATTAATATTACTTAAATAATATTTAAATATAGTAGTTTAAAAATTGTAATTTACATATACTTGGATATGTAAAAATAATTTTACTTACTATGAGTAATTTTCCTTCTGTTATAAAGTAATATAGTCTGTTAAAACTAACAATGAAAATATTTTAAAATTTTAAAGTTGTAATTTTAAAATTGTAATTAAAATTGTAGTTAAATAAAATGAATTCTAACCTGTTCTTTGTACATACATATGAAACTTTATTACTTAGGTTACATATATTTGAAATAAATAAATTAATTAATTAATAAATAAAGTTTACTAAATCTGAGAAATGACTTAGCTAGTTTTGTAGTAAGTGCCATTAATATTACTTAAATAATATTTAAATTTAAAAGTTAAAAAAAAAAAAATTGTAATATATATATATATATATATATATATATATATATTAAAGAGAAGAACAGAGAAGCCGATAATAAAGCAATTAGGAAGAGAAGGGATATGAATATACATACTAGCAAAACACACACATACGATAGACACACACACACAAAATGATATAGATTTAAAAAGATACAGAGGTCATAAACAATAGGAACAAAGACCTCCTTGCTTCCCCATTTCTCTGACGAATTATAATCGTTTTATTACCCCTAAGCAGAAGAATATTTTCTCCACAGGTCCAAGAAAATCGGGATTACTAAGACACACAATAAACAAAGGTAAAAACATGGGAAAACATAAGGAACAATTAATTTCTTTAAGTAATAGCCACTCTTCGCCTGAAGAAGGTAGCAAGATCCAAAACCCGTGTAGCAAAACCTATGAAAAATAAAGTATAATTTATATTAAAAAACAACAACATTATAACCAAAAAACGTTAGCGGCTTTTCTCTTCTCTTTAAAATATGCACTTTTCACTTGTTGGAACAACTATAACCTTATATATATATATATATATATATATATATATATATATATATATATATATATATATATATATATATATATATATAGCAACAGTAGTATTAAAACGTGCATAATACAAGTGTAAAAAAATAAAATAAAAAATGATAACGTTAACTTGAAACATTAGTAATTCCTCTTAATCTCATATGAGGCTGGTTAAAAAAGTATGTACACTGTAATTACCCTCCCCACTCTCCATGCATTTATAATATCCTTGCTTTTCTTCTTCTTTTCTTCTTCTTCTTTTCTTTCTTCTTCTTCTTCTTCTTCTTCTTCTCCCCTCCCTTTCTATCATACCCAATGCCGTGCGTTTATTTATTTTAAAAAATAAATAACACACACACACACACACGTGCGCTCGCACACACAGATTTATACAGGCATTTAAAAAAAATTACATTTAAACCCAAAAACGTTTGCGGCTTATACACGCACACTAATATATATACATACATACATAGTCATCCACAGACAGACTGTTTCACAACTCGTAAGCGTGACTAGGCATCCGATTGCCTCAACCTGGGATCGAAACCCTGACTGGCGCATATATATATATATATATATATATATATATATATATATATATATATATATATATGAGATGCACAGTAGTTATCGGCTCGGATTGAAGTATCAGAGAGCCGAGTGCGAATTCAGTCGAATGGAAAAGCTATGAATATATTACCCAACTATGAGTAAATAGAAAGATAGACTGGGGGCTTATAACCATGGGTGGCAACCAATCTAGGAGAAGGACAACTGGTTTGCATCAGTATTCTGTGTTCGGCTCTTTCCAAAATATGTGGTTATTTCAGCACAAGCCTCCACTACAATAATTCAATAATATGTGAGTGTAGTCTGACTGTTTGGTTCTAAGAATTGTGTTGCAGTATCCTATTACCTAAAAAAAAATAAATCAGGAGATTCCAGCGCTCTCACGCACACACACACACACACACACACACACACACACACACACACACACACACACACACACACACACACACACACATATTTATACATGCATATATATGCATATACACATATATTAAAAATCACGTGTCACTATTGTATGCTATATTTTCTCAATTAAAGGGAGAGAACTTCGATATATGTTAGGAATATATTTTAATCATTCTGTAAATGCAAAAGTATATAAAAGTTGCGATGGATAAATTGTCTAAATTACGCAAAAATGAAAATAACACTGACATCTCATTTTAGCATATATATTTACCAAATTTGTACACAAACATCTTGAAATACTAAAGAGTAAATTTATTCAATAAAATCGTCATTGGCTTCAACCACGGCCTCCAGATGACTTCGGAATCTCCTGCAACTCTTCTAGACGATCATCTTTAAGTTGGTCAATGCTGCCGTAATCCTTGCCTTCACTTCATCTGTTGTATTACAAGGAGTTTTATTGGTCTCTCGCTCAACTGCGCCCCACACATAATAATTAACGGGGTTGCTGTCTGAGGAGTTTGGTAGCCAGATGTAAGGGGAGATGTGGTCGCAAAAATTGTCTGAAAGCCATGTCTGGGATCTCCTGTTTGTGTCGCATGGTGCGGAATCCTGTTGCCAGACAAAGGGTATTCCAGCAGCCACCCACTTGACCCAGGGCAACACTACCTCCTCAACTCACATCACGTGTCTCCGTGTTGAGTCTGAGGCCTTCACCAACAAATTCGGGAGTTCTTGTAATTATCAGAACGGTCAGAGTGACTTTTCCGAACTGCCGTACCATTAGACTCTTCCAACTCTTTCCGAATCCTCTGCACTGTCCCCCAGTACAGCATGACGTTTCCAAACTTCTGACGGAGTTAATTGCGTCATGGTGCCTATCTGACCCTACTATAAGGTGCGGTCGACAAAATCATAAATAACGCACATGCGCGAAACTGAAAATATAAAATGGCGACAATTTACCGATTGCATCCTGTACGTATATTTGAAAATGTACGGCACAAGGATCTATTTGAACAGTTAGGAAAACTAGATCTACTTGGAAAGGATGTTAGAATAAACCAAAACTTATACGGAGAGCCTGCATGCGGATAGAAAATAAATTGTGTAGCTATACAAAAATAAAATAGGACGTGTTGCGGACCGGTGTATATGTTGAAAGATAAACACGTATGTCTCTTGAAATGGCCACAATCTGACTCGGGATATGACTCCACATAAAAAGAAATGTAAACATGCAACAAGAACTATATATATATATATATATATATATATATATATATAAAAACCTAAACCTAAATAGCATTGTCTCCAATCCTTTGAAACATTACTATCACATCATATCATATAAACCCGTTATTAAATTAAACATCACCATATAAATTAAACAATAAGGATTACAATTTTTTACCTGTTACATATACACAGTCACCAAAAAACAAACAAATAACCAGCTTTAAATATAACAAATAAACCCCATTTTTTTCTAAAAAAATTTAAAATAAATATAAATAATTTAATAATAATTTTTTTACCTGTCATAATTTTACACAAACCCCACCACACACATGCGAGAAAATATTTTTCAAATATCTTTCAACGGAAAAAAAAAAAAAAAAAAATTTCATAATATGACATGGATACATTCACGAGACAATAACGAGACATTTCCGCCACACTTCCAATGTTTAAATTTCAACATTTCAACATACAAATGCGTATGTATAGACATAACACCACCCGTATACATACATGTGTCATAGCCAGCCGAAACTGTCTACATATGTTTATATATGTATGAGTCCTGACGGACGACCAAGTATGTATATGTATATGTGTCTGCATACATCGATGTTTGCGTTAGTACGATGAATGACAAAACGACGAAATCTCCCCCACCACTTCCACAATAACACCAATACACGCAATCTACATAAACCCAAATTTTTAAAACAGTAATCAGTTTGTCTGACGATCGCTAAAGCGTGAAACCCAGGGTCACAAACTCACATCTATCCAACCAAATATGTTAGCTCTATCTCTGATATTGAGCGCTTTTTAATAAGTACCGCGTATATAATATATAAATAATTATATATATATATTTATTTATATTTATATTCACTTTTCACATATATATATATATATATATATATATTAATGCTCTGTAAATTTACATTGAGTACTATTTTGTAAAAATAAAAATATCTATGAGAACACCGGATTATATATCTTACTGTTCTTTTTTTATTTATTTATACACACACACACACACACACGCACACACACACACACACACACACACACATATATATATATATATATATATATATATATATATATATATAGTTTATGAAAACTAGGTAATCCGTATGGGTAAACCTAAGGAGGATAAAATCCAGAGAGCTCAATGTAAATTCAGAGCAAATAATTTAAATAAATACAGACCATTTTAAGGTTCCATGTAATAAATTATTTCACCACATCCCCTTTAAAAGAACTGCGGATCATCAGACTTTACTTCCAAACAAAAAATGAGAAACATATATATATATATACATATAAGTGAACATAGAAGTCAACACTTAGAGGCGACAGTCTGTTTCATGCTAGATGCAATCGTCAGGCCATATCTATCTATCTATCTATCTATCTATCTATCTATCTATCTATCTATCTATATATACAAACAAATAATAATGTATTAACGACAAAGGATTACAAGTGACAAAGACAATAATGTGTGCGTCAAATGAATGTTTTGGTCCAAAATATGTGCAGTGAGTGAATGTGCGTACGTACATGTGTGTGTATATATGTATTATTCCTGCCTTTCCCAAAAAGGAACATGTTCTTCCGCGAAAGATTTACATGTCGTATAAGCGGAAAGTAAGAAGAAGACGTCGAGAAAAAATATCGCCGAGTATTTATAGTCCAGAATGCGGCCCCTTGTAGCGATTTCGAAAATTAGGAGAAGTTAACCTGACAGTACATTAACAAGAAAGGTGCAAATTTTAATTATTTTTACGCAAGCAAGGGACCTAATTCACGAAGAATCATATTGCTGGGTGCGACAGACGTATGACAAGCTTGTGTCTTCGCCCCCTATTTATTGAACTTTTAAAGCGGTCAGTTGGCAAAATTCGGGCCACTGAATGGGACGCTTAATTTTCTATTGTTTCCTTCTCACTTGTTCACTCACAGACTCTTTCATACAGAACCACATATATATAAACAATTATTAAATACAATGTTTCTTGAATTTTGTAAACTTTTGGTGATAATAACGCTATCATCATTTTAAACTATTGTCGATCAGACTTGTAAACATATTTTACTTTTTAAAGAGGAAACATAATATTTTTCTCCAGAGAAGAAATATAATTTTTTTTTTATTTTCAAATGAATAAATTGGAAAAAAATCGCACGCCGCGACATTTGTTAATCCCAATATTGTCAATGGTAATCTTATATAAAGACTTCAATTTAAAAAATAAATTCCCCCATTTCTAAGGCATAAGTTTACGCATATGGTGTTCTGTAGTGAAAATAGTTTAGGTACCTACAACGAGAAATTATCTTGAATCATTTTAGTTGTTCGACTTGCCTTGACACGAGCCATAGATCATGCGGGTCCCTGCTCGAGAAAGGTTGTCCGTGCCTGCTAAGGCTAAGGGAGATGGCGACCATAGAGGACAGATATTGAAGTACTTGATGATTTTAACATCCTTTCCAAGTAGATCTAGTTTTCCTAACAGTTCAAATAGACCCTTTTGCCGTACCTTGGACGCAATCTTATCAGTATCAGATCTACAGATGGCAGTGTGTTGATGGCTGACACGGAAAAGGAACCACCGGACCACCGAGACAAGGTAGTAAAAGAAAGCGAGAAAGAAGGACTAACCTTCAGCTGTACGAAGACATAAAGTATGGTCATCAGAAAAGGGCTGGTGATAAGAGAAATGTGGCTTTACAGAAGGATATTGAGAATTCCGTGGTCGGAGCGAGTAAGAAATGATGAAGTCGTGAAGAAAAATGGCAACATGTATGTTCAAAATCTATGTTGAAAATCAGGAAGAGACGGCTGAATATTTTTACAATTAGGGTTTGCAAACATAACACTCACGGAGCATATCGAAGGGAAAAAATACTGGGAAGGCAGAGAGCCATCTACCTGACGAGGTTGTGTGAATGTTTGGGGGAAAGGGGTTTGGGGGCAGTTTTTAACGAAGGGAGAAAAACTGTTCACAATTTGCCAACGATTGCATTAAAACTTGAATGAATCTGGTGAGAAGGTACATCCTTGTCTTAGGGATAAAATCACCTGATGAAAATAGGAGCGTACAACGGCCGAAATGTGAATAACACAACAAAGATGAAGATAGCAGTCCGAAAAATGAAAACAGTGTAAATTGTTACAATACCTCATCTCAGAAATATAGACAGATAATGAAGTTCGGGAATATTCTAGCATCCTTTCTAAGTAGATCGAGTTTTTCGGACAGTTCAAATAGATTTTTGTGTCATACCTTGCTTAAATGTTTCTGCGTAATCTTTTTCATTTGTACGATGATTAAAATACCACTTCGAACATCACACATCCAAGTTCTCTCCCTTTAATTGCCAAACATTAATAGTATATATAATTATTTACCCGCTGCCCTACGCAGCAAGATGTGGCACAAGGCTGAGTTTAAAGTGGGGTATCAGAGCCCATAGGCTCGGGCAAAAATTCCCTAGAGACCACGTAAAAAGAGAGTCAGTTTCCCGAGACGGGAGACTGCCCTTCGGCAGAGCCTCGTTTGGGAAATACCCTCTGACATAAGCCAGATAAGTTTAATAGTATATACTATTTTCTTGTAATACAACAATATATATGAATGGAGAAGGAATATATATATATATATATATATATATATATTATAAATCAATTGATTTAAAATATGTTTTTTTCCGCTACACAGTTCTAACCATGTTTCAAAAATGGAAGCTTTGGAGTCTAAAATTCGCTTGAGGATGAAATGGAACTAATGTCTTTAATTTAATTACAAAATTAAATTCGGGACTTTTAGCTTCCATTTTTGAAAAATGGTTAGAACTATGTAGCGAAAAAACCATATTTTAAATCAATTAATTTATAATATTAATGCTCTGTAAATTTACATTGAGCACTATTTTGTAAAAATAAAAAATATCTATAAGAACACCGGATTATATATCTTACTGTTCTTTCTTTTTATTTATACACACACACACACACACACACACACACACACACACACACACACACACACACACACACACACACATATATATATATATATACACACACACACACACACACACACACACATATATATATATATATATATATATATAGAGAGAGAGAGAGAGAGAGAGAGAGAGAGAGAGAGAGAGAGAGAGAAGTTGAAAATGATACAGGGGGCATAAAAAGATAAGATGAAAGTCCTCATTCCTTACCCTTTCTCTGACAAATCCTAATTTTTTTATTACAAAGATTTCCCCACCCCCAGTTCAAGAAGAATAAAGTTACACAAAACGCAGTGGTTAAACATAAGAAAACATAAGAAAAAAAAATGAATTCCTTTAAATAATATGAGGAAATAACCATTTTTGCCTGATAAAGTTCACAAGACCAGAAACAAATGTATTGTAGTTGTTCCAGTTCAGGTCAGTGGACAACGTGAGACCAAGAAGGCACAGTAAGTCGCTCTCGTGAAGTTGAGCATCAGTCATCCTGATGACAGGCACGAAGGGTTCTCTATGGTGGGTGAATGAGAGCAGTTTCGTTTTAGAGGCATTAAAGTTTACAAGCCATTTCCTGCCCTAGTCAGCCACAGATTGGAGGTCCTTCTCGTGGTCTACGGCAAGGTTAGTTTTGTCAACGATGCCTATTAAGGCAGGAGTAAATAGTGGTGTCGTCAGCGTAGATGTCAACTTGCGAGTTGCTGACATCAGGAAGATCATTGAAGATCAGAAACAGTGTAGGACCCAGGATAGAGCCTTGGGGAACACCAGCGTTCGTGTGAAAGGAACTGGAGGAGAACCCATTTAGGACGACCTTCATTTCACGGTTTGACAGGAATGGTTTTATTAAGTTAAATAATAATCCTGTAATACCATATCCCAGAAGCATTCGAAGAAAAACATCGTTCCAGATCCTATCAAACGCTTTAGAGATATCTAAAGTTACACATCGAGCTTCTCCGTTATTGTCAAGTGCTTGGTATATAAAGTCAGTTATGCTCGTGAGCACATCAGCGGTGTACCGGACAAAGCGCACACCATATTGCTTGTCTGGGAGCAGATCATGGGATGCAAGGTGTTTAACCACTTGGGGGTTGATTAAAACCTCGAAGACTTTGCCGAAGAGTAATAATACTTGGTTGGTAAAAAAAGCCTCGTATAGCAGAACTTGCAAGTATATCAAAACAAATTGGCATCTGAGGAAAAAATGGAAAAAAGAAAGAACTAGAAACCTTCGAACCTGGCGAAAAAAATTCCTCCAGTGCCTTAAGTTTCCAGTTCAAAGAAAAAAAATCAAACAAACGAGGGATAAATCTAAAATGTAGGGTGTTCAATACGCTAAGTAGAGCAAAGATAAATAAAATAAATCCTAAAAAGCCAGTATATATATATAAATATATATATATATATATAGAGAGAGAGAGAGAGAGAGGGGCATGTGTTATTGCAGACTACGGAAATTTTCCTTTAATAATCTCACTTTCGATTTTTTCTTGCGTTCTCGCAAGTTTCTTTGTATTAGGGTCAAAGCTGTTGAAAAAAGATCACAGTATTTGGTGGTATGTGTTATTGAAGAGTACGGAATTTTTTGTTTCATAAAGCTATCTTTACTAAACATGAGTGGAAAATTCAATTCAGATATAAAAATAAAAATAAAAATAAATAAATAAATGTGTGTATAAAAGTGCTAATTTTTGTAAATACAGACGTCGATATGCGACTGACCCAACTGTACTGTACAGTCGACAAAAGAACAAGCTAACAAGGCGCATGCGTAAAATTAATAATATAAAATGGCGTCAATTTATCCATCGCGCGCGTGCACGCACACACACACACACACACACACACACACATATGTATATATATGTATATATATATATATATATATATATATATATGTATATATATATGTGAAAAGTGTATATAAATATAAATAAATATATATATGTATAATTATTTATATATTATATGCGCGGTACTTATTAGAAAGCGCTCAATATCAGAGATAGGCTAACATATTTGGTTGGATAGATGTGAGTCATTTGGGTTTCACGCTTTGTCTGACGATCGCTAAAGCGTGAAACCCAGGGTCACAAACTCACATCTATCCAACCAAATATATATGTATATATATATATGTATATATATATACACTCGCTCCGTCAATAAAATTGTCAGCTTCCTCTAGTATGACCATAATTCTGTTGCCTACAATTTTTTTACATCCTCGGGGAGATTGTCCAGCATTAATTGCCATGTAAGAGGATGGATATTACATAGCAATCCACCAAATAGTCCAACGAAGTGCAGCAAAATCAACATAAAATCTCTAAAACGTGACTGAAGTATTATTTTTACAAGGGAGTTAACTCTTATAAAAATTATCAAAGTTATTTCCCTTGATAATCAATCTATTTTATTGATTTCTGTAACGCCATTTTCGGAATACAGTTTGCCGCTTCTTTTATGTGTCAAATCATTTCATCACGTGACCGATCATGGCTCTCCACTGTTTCCGATATTTTTTGGGGCCCAAATCTTTTTGCTAGGTATTTTCCCCTGTTCTTCCATTTATTCTCACAGCTTCGTTAGGTAGGTTACCCGCTCTTTCTCCTGCTTCTGTTGCCTCCAATATATGCGGAGAATTTTAAATTAACTATTTCTTCATAATATTTTCTATCTCTTCATAATCTCAGAAATGTTCATCTTATTTATATCTGATTGTAAGTACAAGTTTCCTTGTTTTTCTATTTTTCTAAAAAAAACAAAACAAAAAAAAAACAACACTTTCTCTTCGTTTACTTACACCGTCCATAGAATTTTCAGCATTAGTCGGTAGAATCCCATCTCTGTCACTTCAAGTCTTTTCATTTGTGAACACATTGCCCATTGTGAACACTCTGCCATGTAAGAAGTTAGATATTACTTTTCTTTTCTGTGTTTCTAGCGATATTTTCTTATGTCTAAATACTTGGCTTAGTTTCTGGAAAGCATTTTTCGCTATTTCTCTGCACCTATGAACGTCTATTATTTACACTACCAAGTTTCTCTATCTGCTTGAGTTTGACGACTTCCGTACATAGCTTAATAAATAGCTATAAATTCGGGGTTCTTATAGTTAATACTAATAGTCTTTCTTCTTAGTTTCCTTTACTACCTTATCAAATATTTCTTTCAGTTTTTAACACTAGCTTGTAAAATTCTGTAACATAACAATTATTGAATCTGTCAGTGTTTTTTTTTTTAATCACTTCAGCCGAAGGAAAGCAATAAAGCCATTAAGACGCAAGCGGTTACTGAGTGTAAGAAAATATGCGAAAAATACTATTTAGGAGAGAGGACAATAAAAGAACAAGAATTAAGAAGACAGAAGATAACGATTGACATTGCATTTTAATTTTTGAAACTGAAAGTTGACTGGGAAGCAAGAATTCTGAAGAGAGTTCCACAAGCGAGAAGTGTCATACGAGTAACTGTTAACATGAAACATACGGTTAGATCAATACCTTTCAAATTTAAATTTATGCGACCTTGTAGTACTGCGCTTAAATTCATAAATTCTAGGCACCATAGAGGAATGTTCACCAGAACAATTAAGATGAAAGTATTTAATATATTATTATTCCCTTTAATAGCTACGGAACAAATTGTAAACAGCCATTTCCAGAACAACCCTGGCATTTCCATCTATTTTGACGGGCATTCTGCTAGGACAATATAATACACACCTAATTAAATCCATCTTCAGAGCAGCAAACAACGTACCATCGTAAATCCAACAATTGAAATGATACAACCGAATGGTAATATTCGCTAATTAGGTCTTCTGTTAAAACTATTCTTCACAACTAAAGTAATTAGTTTCGTGACTTACATTATTATCTTCCTAATTAAAGAAGATTAATGTTTTTTTTTTTTTATTTCCATCCACTGCTATGACTTGTGTTGTCATAATTACACTATTCTACTATTTTGATAAAAAAAAAAATGTGAGGGAAATTCTTTGTGATGAAAAGAAAGCCATATGAAGTAACGGTGGAAGACATGTCATTATGGCAGAATACTCCAACTATGCGTAGTGATACAAACAAAATAGGCAACCGGAATTTAAGTCTACGACAGAAAAAATAGATATCTATTATAAGCAGAGTCATTTTTTACAATAACGTTCATTTTGTACAAGAAATAAGAACTACTCGAATTAGAGGGTTAACCATTGGGATCTGCAGTTTATAGGGGTATGTGGGGAAGATATCGACTGACCCTATACTTGAACAGGTTATGGTTCTAGTGATCGAGGAAGCATCCTATTGGGGGTAGGTTCCACAAAGCAGGGGTACGTAGGAAGAAACTTCACGAGGGGAACTTATATCTCACCAATGGAATACATAGGGAATGAGCATGGTTCGCTAAAATGGGCGTGGCAGGGCGGGTCTTAGCCGTGAAGGTTAGTAATGGTGGAACTAAGGAAGGTAGTTCTTCTGAACACTTTCCACGGAAATAGCACATATGAAACCAGAAGCTTACAAATTTTTTGTAATTTAACTATTTTATTATAAGATTTTTTATGAGGCAAAAAAAAAAACCCCACAAAAAAGGGTATCGTAGTACAAATAAGTGTTTGAAGTAACATTGATATATAAGGCCAAAAACACACGACAAAGGCAGACCGCACGAGCCGAACTGAAAAAAAAATGGCGAAATACGTTAAATTTATTGAACACACAAATGAAGTGAATTACACAAATTAAATGCTTTGTGTGTTGAATAATGGCCAGTAACATGTATGTACTAATAAAGGTATATACAGACAAACCTCTTATGTACGGATCCCCCCCCATCAACGGACTTCGGATGCAACGGACAAAATCTGAAGGCAAAATAAAAAAAGTTATCAGAAAAAAACTTCCAAATAGCAATGTATTTCAAAATTTGCGGGCTTAGCGGAACGAATTGTATTAGTTCCCAAAGTGATCGCTTGGCGGCACTGACTGGCCTTTCAAAGACGGGTGTACAGTATATAAAGTACGATATTACGTGCGGGAGAAAGTAGCTGTGAGAAACCTATTATTTTTGTTATTTTTGATTAATATATCTATATTAAGTATATATTTATTTATGCTATATATATATATATATATATATATATATATATATATATATATATATATGTGTGTGTGTGTGTGTGTGTGTTTATAGTATTTATATTATAATTTATATTTATAACTACTGGTAGTTACTACAATGGTTTTACAACTGTAGGGACAATCGGCTTTAACGGACTACCTATCCCAACTATTAGACCGTTGATGATAGGTTTGTCTGTCGTGCAAAAATATGCCTTTCTTCTACAATAAAGGATATAAAAGTATACCTTTTTTTACAATAAAGTATAGACTGCAAACAAAATATGCTGTTTTTACAACAAAATATAAAATATGCCGCATAAAGCTTCCAGAAAGTCAAACGACATTAAAACAAATATAGAAAAAGGAAAGGTAGTACTCCCCTGAATGCTTTTTAAGTAGTAGGGACAATGTCCGTAACGACCTTTCTTGGTAAGAGTGAAAAAACGGATTTTACAGCAGTTGATAAATTTTTCTTAGATGAGGGAGCGACATTGATTTTTGTTTTTAATCCTCGCCTGGCGGCATCAGATTACTTTTGTCGTTGCTTCTTGACCGGATTGGCCTGGTCTTTCAATGCACCTGATGATTTAGTCTCTTGTTTTTTCTTCGATTCAATTAAGTTCTTTTCTTTTATACACCAAGACCCAATCCAGAATGTGTTTGGGGATTTAGAGCGAAGCCCTCTGATTGGTGCCAGAATAAATCACCCGTCGCTAATTTTTCACAAACCGGAAGGACGCAAAAATATGTTTTTGAAAGTCAATAGTTTAAGCTAGAGCCTAAAACAGTGTCTGTCTTCTTTCAGAAAAGCAGATTTTATTTGCTCAATCAGCTTAAATTTCTTATATAAAATGATTTATTTTCGAAATAAGTAAAAAGCAGGGGAAATAAGAATAGCTGACGGCTGTATACATAATATCAGTCCTCCTGCTAGTGAATCCGGGGCAATCACCTCACAGATGAAGAAGAAAGTTCAAGTAACAGAAAGGTGACTCTACAGAAGGATAATGAGAATACTATGATCAAAATATGTGAACAACGACGAAGTTTTAGAGAAAATATAAACAGAATGAACACTTTTACTTAACATCAAAAAGAGGCAGTTGAAAATTCTAAGGCATACACTGAGGAAAGGAGGCTAAGAAAATTTAATACTCACATGGCAAACTGAGGGCCAGAGGAAAACAACACAAATCCTACCCAGTGAACATATGTAAATGGATGGAGGAACAGGATTTAGGCGAGTTAAGACAAAACAATGTTTATTAAGATCTGCAAAGGACAGGAAATTGTGAATAGCCAAGATCCCTAATGTTCTGAAGGGCCATGGCACACAGAAGAAAAAGTTGGCGGTGATTATAGAATTATTTATAAACGGTTCAGTTTTTCATCGAGTGGACAGCTTCATCCTATGATAAGTTTTGATGTCTGTGTGTGCAAAAACTGGGAAAGGTCCGATGCACGTTCAACAAAGGTGAAGGAGAACACCTATTTTGTTTTCAATATATTGTATGGATTCATTTGACATGGTGTATGTGAGAGGTAAATGACACTTCAGACATCACCGCACCTTCTCTCACGATAAGCTAACGAATCATATCTTCCTTTTGTCGATCGAAAATCCCCACTGCTCTTCTGACTATCTATGATGGCGATTCTTTACATCTCACCCCTGACAACTGACGTTCTCCTAGCGCTCCTTTGCCCATTACGACGGACAGATTGTCACTCGCTAACGAACACCTTATGGTTGGGGTCGATGCTAGAATGCGGTCTGAATTCCTTACCTTCCGACCGAGTGGTACTTGATCACGAAAGTTCTCATTTATTTGATTTACTTTTTTGTCCAACTTGTTAACAGCGGCGATTTTTCTTTGAAGTTCATCCATTTCTATTTCACTGGCGATACATCATCCATTTTACTGTCGGCGATTCAGACCCATATAAAATCATTTAAACTTTACAGCCCACTTGATTTCGTAGATATCGTAACTAGTCTAGTGGGGACCCATTGTGCCACAACTATAGTGTTTTGAGAATAATTTTATTCGTTCCAATTCTGCTTATTTCATGTTTTTCGCGGTATCCCATTTCTTTTTAATTCGACCAAAATTTGATAGAAACGTTTTTATTCACATTTACTATTTGTGTTTCTGTCAACTAATTCTAAATGTACAAGTCCTGAAATTCGGCCACCTTTTAATTCGACCAGCATTTGACGAAAAAGATTATTATTCGCGTTTACTCTTTGTGTTTCTTTCAGTCTTTCATCAGGTAAAAATCTTCTAGTCGCTAAATTATTTTTTTGGTCCGACCAACATTTCACCAAAAAAGGTTTGAAGGAATTATCTCCCTTTTTACAAGAGAAATTTACTAAAACCCTAAAGGACGTTGAGGATCAAGTTACAGCTCGTCGGTGAAGATAGATGGTGCACAGCTAGTGACCGAAACGGATACGAAAAAAAAAATGCTGTTTCAACCGTGAAGGAGACGGTAACTAGTGGCTATTTAACGACTAAGTGAATACTATAGGTGTTCAAAGTACGTAGGGCACGTGGAAAAAACACCAGAGCTGATCATGTCCCTCCAAGTGACATTAAAAGTTTTTTTTAACCGAATTCTACCCAAGCAAAGCAGTAAAGCCACTAAGACACAAGGAGTTACTGTTGACCATGTACACCATAGTCTATGAATATAGAATACTGCGCAGCACGTAATCTGTTCAAAGAAACAACGTTAAAGATTAACACTCACGAGTCAGACACTCTACTGAATCTGACTATATCGCCAATACCACCAGCAGCTGTTCCGTAATTCTCCAGTCTTTGATATCAAAGGCTCGCAGTGAATATTCGGGAAAAACATGGCCGCCTTTATACACGTCGCATTGAATATTTTGAGCCTTCTGATTGGTTAACCCTTCTATTGGTGAACTCTAAAATGGCTTGTTAATTTTAACGCCTCCAAAACTAAATTTCTCTCCATTAATTATCTGAGAGACCCGTTGACCATTTTCACCATAGTATATGAATATAGAATACAGCGGAGTAGGTAATCTGTTCAATGAAACAACGTTAAAGATTAATACTCTCGAGTCAGACACTCTACTGAATCTGACTATATCGCCAATATCACCAGCAGCTGTTCCGTAATTCTTCAGTCTTCGATATCAAAGGCTGGCTGTCAGTGAATATTCAGAAAAAAACATGGCCGCTTTTATACACGTCGCATTGAATATTTTGAGCCTTCTGATTGGTTAACCTTTCTATTTGGTGAACTATAAAATGAGTCAGCTCATTTTGGCTGGCTCACTAGTACACCAGGGTACCCAAAAACTCCAACAGTTACTAGGTGTGGAAGAGTTAGAAACAGAATCATTGCTAAGGAATGAGAATAAATGAATAGTAATCAGGAGGACAGTAGATAGCTATTGACATTGTATTTAAATTCTTGAAGATTAAGATTGGACGGAAAGCATGGAGCCGGAAGAGAGTTCCGCAAGTGAGAAATCTAAGAAAAAAACTATTATTATTGAACTTACGGTTACATCTAGCCAACTTGTTTGTAAATTGAAGAGACCTCATCACCAATCTAGTAGTGCGTTTAAAGTCATAGTATAGGTACCATAGCGAAGAGCGAGATTTAAATTATGGCTCAAGGCCAAAATGGGGAATGGGGAAAAGGACGGTCTTCTTCTGTCTCATAATTTAACTTAGCTAGCCACAAACACTGACCCAAACATACCATAATATTCCTTACACCAAAACAACGCATTCTTACTTACATTTCTTACTACATTCACCATAATACCTTATTGTTTCCATGAAAGTCCCTATATGCACAATTCTTGTCTGTAGAGTGGGGAGGAGAATCTAACAACAATTTAAAATCTAAACCTCAATGTGTACCATTGTGAAGAGCTCATCTGAACAATTACCATGAAAGGTTTATGGAAAAGGCACCGGGACGAGTGGCAACATTACGGCAGTGAAGAGACGGAAGCCGAGGCGCCAGATCAGAGCCAATAATATTGCTGATTCTTCTTTGGATTCTTTTATTTCACGTATTGATTCTCACACACACACACACACACACACACACACACACACACACACACACACACACACGTGGAGAGGGGAGAAAACCGAGCAATTTTTTTTCTCTATCTCACCTTTACCGCTTCGAAGTCTTTCATTCCTCCCT